>OU452170.1:1837500-2437500 GCA_911728515.1 Peribatodes rhomboidaria | reverse complement strand
ATTAACGCGGAATGTTTTGTTCGGATTACGGTGAGTTGAACTTTGCGTTTACCCATACGTCTTGTAGTGTTCTGGCGCCGATTTTTCACGGTGTTGTCTTTTAATTTAAGTTTTATGGTCATTGAAGCTAAGAGTAATTAATTTCATTTGATTCTACGTTATTGTTTTCCTTATTTTGGGTTTACATCAGTTTCACAGTAACACAGTAAACGGCTAATAAGTACCTATTTTATTGAAGAAGATTTCCGTGACACATAATTTACTGGGGTCTTAATTTTTATTTATTAGTGTAGGTAAATTATTAAGAAGTTTAGAACGAATGGTGTTATAAGAAAAAAAAAGATTGTATTTTTGGTTCTGTAATCAAATTATAAGGATATTCATTAGTAAAATGTTATGGTAGTTTCTTGTTTCTTCATTAATTGTTTAATTATTTCGAACCGGGTTAAATTAATTTTTGTAAGTACTAAAATGCATTTTACATACCCTTATAGAAAACTTAATTAGTTTTTACAGGAAAATCAAGAAAACTTCTAATCCCTATTCGAATGTTTTCGTGCGAACGTCATGTTTTTTTAACGCTTTCACCACTCAACTGTTCAACCGATCATTGTGAAATTTTACATGTACACATGTTGTCAAGGGTACGGAAAAAGACATAGGGTACTTTCAACATTAATAAAATTACCGGATCGTGTACCGAACGGTACGGGAACCGTGGGCAAAACTACGGGGCGCAGAGGCCAAAATGTGCAAAAAAGTTTTTTTTTCTTAAACTAAGCCACTCTAATTGTATTCTCTTAAATTACAATTATCTTATCTTAAAGTACGTAGAACAATCTCATTCAGGCTCACATTACCTTTAATTTAATCTGTGTCTCAAAGTCTTTGCTTCTATCCATTACATGTAATCCGGGGCTATCTCAACAGGATGCCTTTGAGCTAATCCTCTTTTATCTTAAGCAAATGCCTTGATGACAGCATGCCCTTATAATAAAGATTTAAATTTGGCTCTTATTGTCAGCAGTTTTCGTTCATTAACCTAAAAAGTCACTTGTGCTTGATATAATTTCTAGGTAGAGTTTTTTTTTTTCTATGATCCAATAACGTAAAAAGTTACGTGACAGTTTTTTTAAAGAAAATTTGAATTAAGTACTAAACTTTAACTCTTTTTTGTCTCTATCATTAAAATGAAACCTAACTTTTAAAGTATACCTTAATCAAACATAATTACAGCTACGTTTGTCCTTGTTTAACTACCTATTCAGGGTTACAGGCTTAAAGTGTACCTACTAAGCCTATCTAAATTTCTTAAGTCCACTTTTAAGTTGTAATTCGTGAAAAAAAATACTATGAGACAAACAGTTTAGATCTTGAAAGAAATCAGTTGCTACATTCATAAATACAATACAATACAATACAATACAATACAATACAATACAATACAATACAATACAATACAATACAATACAATACAATATATCTTTATTGCACACCAAAAACTACATGAAAATCTTAAAAACTAAAATACATTTTTCGGCAGTACAAGGGCGACCTTATCGCCTAAAGCGATTTCTTCCAGGTAACCTTTAATAAATATAAATAAATATAAATATTGCAAGATTAGAAAGATAATGTAGCTACTAGCCCACCATTGTTGGGTCTACGAATCGAAATTAATCGAATGGCTTGTAAATTTCGCGAGTCACTCCTGGACAAGATTGGGTCAGGACATTGATGAGTTGCGTACAAGATGAGAGATGTACATGCTCAACAGTAGGTGATTGGGGATTGATATCTATAACTAATCAATGCATAGTATAAAACAAAATCCCTTTTCGCGTCTTTCTGTCTCACTATCTGCTAACTTCTCCTAAATCACGCAACGGATTTAGATGCAGCTTTCACCATTAGACAGATTTTTTTTACGGCACGCTTACAGGTACCGTGCGACGCCAGGGCAGGTTCCTACTAAAATCTAATTAGGTATCATGATGATGCTATACTATTGTCATTAATGATTTTACACATGTTTTTGGTTGGGCACTTTGTACCAAGTCACAAGCTTGTAACCCTGTATGTACTCATTTGTTCTAACAACAATGGTTGGGTTAATAAGTACGTGAAAACACTAATTAGACTTAGGCAACGAACGTTCAGTGTTTCAGTTTGTTATTAGGCACACTTACCCTAATAACAAGCTTCCTTAGGCATTGTTTAATAATTTCCATTAGGTTTAACGAGCCTGTACTCATTGTATTGGGAGGGTCGCAGTGTTTCGTATACCTAACTACGTAGGTAGATATTGACAAGTTCTGGGATACCATCCTATAAAATATCATTGTAAGTTAAAGATAATAGAAAACATTTGTTGTTGGTTATGATAATTGAAACTATGACGGAAAGTTAATATTTTTGTTATTGTAACGTAAATTGGATATTACGAGTAGCTTTCTTAGTGGTTTCTGAGAAAAAAGGCCTTGTCAGAAATATGGAAAAGATACCCGTAGATAATGAAACGCAATTATCTATTTTAAACTTGTTTATTGTTATCATACCTATTATTCGCTGAGCAAATCTCCTAAGTGTACCCGGTTACCATGGGGTGTAAACAGGTTATGTGGGATTGTATTTACAAACTGAAACCTTCCTGACGGCCCGTCTTGGCGCCTAATGGAGGGCTCTGGAATCTCCAAAGGAACTCACCGAAGCATTGTTATCATACCTAATGTAGGATTCTTAAAACTTACTAAAATTAGTCAATAGTTATTTTACTGAAGACAGCGGATCTACATATTTGCCATCTAATGTTACTAGTTAGACAGGCGTCATATCATCATCATTTTCAGCCTACTTAATTTATCTACTAATAGGTCGGTATAAATATATTAAAACTCTAGCACTGATACAATAAACATTTGGGTGATAGCCAATGATAAAAGAAACAAGTATCATTACTAAAAAAGAAAAAAAAACTGCAAAATATGGTAATCTATATTACTTCCACTATCAAGACGATTCAAATGACACATTACATGACGAAATCCTTGAAGCTGTTTAGACTGTGGGGCGTGCCAATGAAACCTCATAAATACAAACATACATACATACCCACATACCATACATCTTTACATACACTCGAAAAAATAACACTCCTTCTTGCGCAGTTGAGTTAAAAGAAAGTTATAGCCAGTTATTAGCTCTCAGTTTTTTTTTTCGAATGATATAGCCTCTTTCGTGTACGATAGGGCTACTACCTCCTACTCTCCCTTATGTCCTATTGATTTGTTAAACTTCAATATGTAAGACCCGTGATGTTGACTATATGAATTTGCAGCTGTTATGGTCAGGATACACGACGACACTAATATCGAGCGACACCGCTACTTACCAGGTTTCGCGAGAGTGGAAACATCTTAGACACTCGATGTACACACTAAGCTTCTTTCTAATGAACGTTGTATGGCCTCGAAATAGTCTTACAGTGTTTTGTCTTTTTTGATGGGGATACAAATGTAAAACAACACATTAAAAAAAAAACATTGTACTACTGTAGACCTAATTCCGAGACTACACAACTTTTATTTAGGAAAATAAGTGACTAGCGTATAGAGTCATCGTGTGTCCTAACCCTTAGACAGTCAACGCTCTTCTAACCACTATAAATAGTTACCCAAGTAATAATTGAATATTACAACCATACTATAATTTGAAAATAGAACAATTAAATGCTAACATTTTCAAACAAATTCAACTAATCCTCTTATACAAACAACTGAAGTATTGTATCAATTTTAATAAGCCTTTTATTAAGTGGAAGCGTTTCTAAAAACAATTGACGTCTAATCCCGCCACTCAGACGAAGTTCAAGTAAAATGTTTATAGGGAGGATATTATTTCGGCGAAGTCCTCAGTCAGCAAGGCATTTGATTAAGATTAACGAAGATTAGCCGAAGACGTCCTAGTGAGATGGCTCCCGGATTATTATTAATGGATAGCGAGAACGTACTTTTTGAGGCCGGGTAAGCCATCTCAAATTGTCGCCTTTGCTGACCCATCTTGACAATCTTTGAAGTCACACGACAAAAATGTAGATTGGTAAGCTGCGATGGAGAAACAAAAAATAATAATAATATTGAAACTGACGTGGTTTTCACACATTTAGATTTGTTTTTTAGCCGATTTAATGATACGTGAGTCATTCCCGTATTATAAAATCATAAAAAGATGTTCTCAAACATGATTTCACTTATCAAGAAAAATCACTAGCAGCAAAATATTGTGTAGAGTCATATACGCCCTATACTTATTTTTTTATATTACGTATTATAATACATGTTAAATAAAACACAAAACATCAGAGATTTCTCCACCACCATGTGGACATAGTCGAGAAGAAAGCGACAGAGCTACTTTTTAAAAAATATTCCCAGCCAATTGTGGAAAAAATAAAGTATGAACTTACGAGTCAATCAATATTTTTTTTAGTGTAAAAAACAAAATGTTATTCATCGCCATATAAAGCACATTCAAATGAAAGTTTTCACACATCTGTAAATACAATATGCCATGCTAAAAGTAAACAAGCAAAGAGCAAAACCGCAACAAATACGATCCGTTTGCCTCAAAATAAAATATCCTCAGGGCAATATCCAGTAACAGTTGTTTGAAATATCGATGTAAAATACAACTACATGTTAACGTGCTTGTTAGGGATAGAGATACTGCACTCTACATATTTTGTACATTGCATTGATTGCGCTTTGTCTTACCGCTTAGAGTTTAGCTTAGACTGAAAGAGGTATTTTAGTTTTTAGTGAAGCTACTGATAAAAAGTTACGTTTAATTTATTTTTTATTCAAATTACTTATGGAATTATTATTTTAATTACATAAATTAATACCGTTTTGAGTACTTAAAACAAATTTAAAGACTGTCGTAAACGAAAGTTAAACTTGATACTACTATTACTGATAAGTATGACTAGTATTATGATACTACTATTAGTAACATAAGAGTTCAATTTTACCATTTTGTTACGGAAAGGAACCTTAAAAAATAAGCACAGTTTTATTTAAAAATCATTTCTATTTCTAAACGTACCTCCAAAGTACGCGATAGCAGTGTTACGCCACAATGCCCTGTGGGTTTGCGGGGAGCGTTGTCCCGCAGTATCAGTAAACCCGTCTCACAGTACGATATTATTTGATACGGTTCTTCTATTTCAAATAAGAAAGGTAGATATTTTACAAACAGAATAATACCTGGAAAATGCAAACGTTTTTCCAAAACTGTAGCTTTTTACCCGAATGTATGTGTGTAAATAATAGGTGTGGGGTTTTTTGTGCATGCCATATAGCCTCTACAGCTTGATGGATGTCAACATGTGACGTGTCATTTGAATCGTCTTGATAGTGAAAGTGACATAAGGTATATAACATTTTAATTACGAGTATATGCGACGTGTGTGAAACTACATTTTGCAGTTAGGTTTCTTGTGTTTCTTTTAATGATGTTTCTTCTTTTTAAATAAGCGCTAAAGCTAGTTATGTAAATACGCAATCTTTTAGCCTTACTTTAGCTGTCAATCGCCGTTACGGTAATTGACAGCTAACGTAATAAGCTGCCAAGCTCAATATTTTTGTGACAATTTTTAAATATTTTGTTGAAAAGTTGTGATAGGTTTGTTATGAGAGTTTTTAAAATCTTGTAAGAATTTTCCATTACCTTAATGTCTTTGTGCCCTTTACTTGAATGGTAAGTTTAACTACTGTTTGTATTTAAAACTATAAGTACTTAAACAGTTACTAAATGGATACCAAATCTTCGTTGTTCAATTTTTATTGAAATGTCTACCTAAGCTAGAAAAAAATAATTTACAAACAAACTAGGACATAGTCTAGAAAATGCACTTCGAGTGCTATTCATATTTAACTTATCATTTGCTTTAATATTTCAAGTAAATAGCATCTTAAAAACCAGCAACACCCGATTCTACGTATATAAAAAAAAAGATGAAATTGTTTACTTGTACTTGTACACATAAACATGAACTCGGTTTTAATTTAAAAAATACGGTAAAAACAGTAAATGAAGCCAAGTGTGATAAGAATAGTATAACGGCATGTAAAAATTTGAGCATAGCAACGATTTTTGTGGCAGTTTACTGGAAATATAAATATTATTGCTATCGAGGGTTTGGTACAATAGCGGAGGAAAGTGGTATCTAGACAAAACACTTCTTATTTAGTAATAGGATTACTAAACTAAAAGACTTTTTACTAGGTAGAAGGATTACTAGTAAACAGTTGACTTTTTATGAAGTGGAAGAGATTACCATTAAAACTATAAAACTTTTTACTAAGTCAAAGGATTACTAGTAAAACTAAACGATCTTATTTAGCAGAAGGATTATGTAATAGTTAAACTAAAAGCATTTCTATTTCGAAGAAATATCACTTACTAGTACTTAATCTTTCTTCTAAATAAACCAAGCGATAATGGTAAAATGAATGCAAATATAATGGTTAAATGAATGAAAATATTTAGTAGAAAGATTACTACCAAAACTAAAAGACTTTTAGTTTTTAGTGGAAAATTTACTAGTAAAACTGAAAGACTTTTTATTTCTGGCAATGAAATAATTCTTGTATTACCCGTAGAACTACTGGTAGTAATTACTTTCCTAGGTCATCGAATTGAATGAAAACTGACATTCAGATTAAATTAAATTTCAAAGTACCAATTAACATGATAAAAGGATAACTTAATGTAATGTAGGTATATGTTAAGGAAGAACATGTGTAAGGATAAAATCTCTTCCATTGTAGGTACAAAGGTTCCACCAAGTTTCTGACCCTTCTTGATTCAGAAAGTTTTTGGCTTTAGACTTTAAAAGGTCAAAAGATATTATGATTTTATCCTAAGAAGTTATTTATAAGTCACCCTTGAAGTTTTCACTAAAATCGATTTTTACTTCCTTCGTTCTTTTTTTTTATCAAGGTTTTTACAGTTTTGTATGCAATGACATTGATCTCTGCCAAATGATAAATGATGTTATGATGGCGTAATATGCATACGTATCGACTTACCCGTATGTAACGGCCGTAGCACTATTATTTAAATTATGTGCTATTGATATTATAGTTTAACTAAGTTTTCTCGTTGGTAAGTATCTGATATTTTTCTCAGGCCCTATATTTTCTTTACTTACTTCAACTCTCAACAGATCTTATACATATAAATTTGAACGAAAATTATATCTTTTGTGTCTGAAAGGAAAGCTTTTAAATCGAGCATGAACCAACCTAGTATAGGTAGGTATAAGTGTATGGACCAAGACCCTTTCAGTGTCACCAAGTATAGCCCGCATGTTCATAACAAAGTAGCCTCAGTGGAGTAAGCGGTGGCTTAATAAGGACAAAGCTATACCAAGGCAGACTGCACGGGGCCTTGCGACACGATAAAAAGTAATCATATTTGTCTGCTTATATTATTTTGTGAAGTCACGATAGTCTGTAATGTGTAGGTAACGGCTATAAAAATGAAATAATAGTAGCTAGCCCAGGTTACGTCAGAGAGTTTAGTGTCAGAAGGTTTGTAACAAGGCTTAGCGATGAAAGTATTTCGCAAAGAGTACAGTCTTGATACCAGAAAGTTTGTCTTTTTTAATTCCAAAGAATTGGATGGTTTGTCTAATCTGAATTCGACAGAATATAGTTTACTAGCTGCGCACCGCGGTTTTACCTTTTCCGTCTTTCTTATCCTTGTCTGTATTCATGACAACGTACCGTGTGTGCATATTTTTTGCTGATTGGATCAGTATTTGTATCGAGAAACATAAACGAACCCATCTTCGTTCGCTTTTGTAGCATTACTTAGGATTTCAGTCTTGTATATTCGAAAAACACTTTACAAAAACTCTAAGTAATAAATGCGGTTTCTGCTTTTTCCTGAGGTACAGATCAAATTAAATAAATCTTGTTAACTTGAGATTCTTGCTTGAAATGCAGTTAAATTATCAAAAAGTAAGAGTTAACCAGTTTAGTAAAGGAAAACAAATCAGTGCAAAAATATCACAAAAAAATTTACGTGTCGCAATTCATTGAGCGCGTTGTCCTAATGCATTTTTACCTCAAGCGGTGGCTTTATAAATGTGCTGGCTTATACGCCCTCGGAGCACAAAGCCGATATAATTTAGTGGCACTTCGTAATTTTAGGAGGTCATTAGGGTAGTGGTAGGTTTGCTTATACCTTGGAGCATTGCATGCTTACCGAACTTAGCTGGTGTGATTGCCACCGATACTTTTATCACTTTATATTTTGTGCTACTAACTATACTACTAACCTACTTTCAGTTGGACTTACTGTTCGAATGGCCAGTGTTTACGTCAAATGCAATGCTTGTTTCACAATTGCGTTTGCTTTGAATCGCTCTCGTAGGCGCTGGTCAGACAGAACGACCGACGTAGGACGAGGACAAGACACGGACAGAGCAGAGACATGGCACCTTCATACAAAACGAGAAGCGTTTCGCCCGTCTCTGTGCCCTTATCTTTTCTGTATGTGTTGCGTCGCTTCCCTTTTATTCAATTTGTAGTACATTGAAAAGACGCTGCGTTGGCTTCTCGTCCGTGCCTCGTCCTCGTCTTTTCTGTCTGGTTTGCTGCGTAGGACACCGCGTTTTAATTTTAATCCAATTAACCTTTTTTCGGTTTTAATTTAGTTTAACAGATATGTTCTTCAATTGCTTGATGTAGTTTTAGGTGAGACAGTATATAACATTTATTAAATCACAGTTATTTTATTGGAAACCATATCTACACCCTTTACTAACTGTAATAAATAACTATAATTTACAAGTGATCAGTATAGTTAAAACTTACTTATACTATCTAACTATTTCATCAAAGTTAGACAATTGGAACCAATCGAATATTTCAATGAAACCTCATACATATAAACTAAGTCGTTATGTTACGAATAGTCGTCAAAATGGTTCAAACGTACTACGGATAGACTACATTATAAACTAGGTTAAGTACGCCACAAAACACAAAATTGCATTCGATCCAGAGACGATTCGTTCCAAACCAAGCTATACAAAGCATCAAATGAGAAAACTCGCCCCAGAAATAGTGACTGGAAACCAAGCCAAATCACACGCTTTATTTCTTTGGCACTGCATTCACGACCACAGCTTCAGTATAATCGATTGAAAAAATAATCGAATAATGCAACCGATTAACTCTATTGTGCTTTTCGCTTCCCTGAATTAATTAATGAATGTGCGTTCGGGTTTTAATCAAGAGACAATTTTGCTGTGAACTTATTTCGTTTATCAATGAAGTAATTTTCAGTGGGTTGTTGGGTGGGTACTATTATTTCTTTTCAATAGAGCACTGCACAATAGCGAGGGCGTGAGCGCTAGCAAACTCTTTTTTCCTTTTAACTTGGCAGCTTTTAATAAATAGGTAGGTACATAAATTTACTCTGGTGGGAGGCTTCGGCCGTGGCTAGTTACCACCCACCGGACCAAGCCATGCCGTGAAATGACCTAGTCGTGTTTCGGGATGTAGTCCGGTGTAACCGTTCCGAAGACGGGTCTGAGCAGCAGCGCACTTGTAGCGCCTCACTCAACTGCCGTCTTTGTACTTGTTCACTCTACAAAACTCCAGCTAGAGTGAATAAGTATCTTACAGGTTGTCGTGCTCCATCTTAGACCACAACGTCGCTTAACATCAGGTGAGTTGGTGGTCAAACGCCGACCTATTCTACATTTAAAAAAATAAATAAATATTATTTTAAATAATTTATGAAGGAGCTTAATAAAATTATGTGTAGGTAGTCTGTAGGACATTAGAAGCAATAACCTACAGATTACGATACATTGCTAGATAACAAATAGAAATGTTCTGTAATTTAAAATGATTTCGATCATTATGATTTTTTTGTGTCTATTAAGTAACCTAGCTTTATTTAAAAGCCTATAATACTGAATTTTGAACTATGAAATTGAGAAGTACGCCAAACATGTTTAAAATTTAAAACATGTAAGAATGATTTTAAATGCAATTCACAACCCGTTTACTTGCAAACTAAAGGGATTAAATGGTCAAAATAGTGAGTGGTCTAGTCCAATCTAAGGTCATGTATAGCCTTTCAGTAAAATCTTTTAACACCTAGAAGAAGCGCAAGCTTCAACATTGGAGATTAAAACGAATGTGAGTTATAATCAAACTTATCGTTTTGTATACATATTTTTTCCATGCTATTGGAAAAATGAGTACGTAAGCTCGTAGGAAAGTGATAGATTTACCGCCCTCGCATTTTTTCCTGTTAGTATATTATATGTGCCGCCTCCTCCATCGCTGTCATGTGCCAATCATACCAGTTTTATGGGCTTACTTCATCCACAAAATGAGAAAGACAATTTACTTAGAGTCAATGTCTCCGAGGACGAATATTTGACGTCAAGTGGCTTCATTTCGATAAGCTATTACAATACATTTGTGCTTTATCTAGCGTCAAAAATACACGCTAGTTACTAGTAACAATGATAAAATAAAATGAATGTGGCCACTCCACTAATATTATAAATATGATGTACTTACCTTCGTATAATATTGGGTGTTCATTATTTATTTTAATCACGCAAAAACGACAGAACGGATTTGTAGGTTTGGTACGGAGTTGAAATTCAAATTTTAATTACTTACAGCTAATTAGTACATACAATTCCATATTTTTAAGGTTGACATACCAAAAACCGCACGAAACGCTTTGGCTCCACATTTTTTGGTGCGAACAGCTAGAATATGGAATACTCTGCCTGAGTGAGTATTCTCAGATAATTATAGTCTAGGTGTCTTCAACTCTCGACTGAATTAGTTTTTCCTAACGCTGCTTTACATCAAGCAAGATGACGACCAAGCGCAAGCCTATCATAGAATAAAAAAATGTAAATATTTAAAAAAAAAAGTAAGTGAGTACTTACTTAAATTTAAAAAATACTTATTTTAATTCAGACATTACAAAGTAAAATTAATTTAAAAAAAGGGCCAATTGAATAAAAACATTTTGACTTTGACTTTAAATCAGCGGGACCCAACTAGAATTAAATAATAGAGTTCAAAAAAGTATCGGGAATGGATTATTTGTTTATGGTTCCAAATTCAATTTATTGTTTTTTTTTTTTGTTGTTGTGAGATTGCCACAATTATTGTTTTCCATTTTGGCGCGGAGTTTGAGTTCTATCAGTTATTTATATTAAACATAATTAACATTAAATACAGTGCTGTCCTTAGTTATATCTTAGCTGTATTGTATATCAGAGTTATATCTTAGCTGTATTGTTTATTGCGAATTTCATAATGGACAAAAACATCGAACAAAGAGTTTGTCTTAAATTTTGCATCGCCAATGGAATTTTGTGTGTGAAGCCACTGAAAATGTTACAGAACTGTTACTGGTTAATCGACTATAACAAAAACACGTGCTTATGAGTGGTACAAAGCATTCAAAAGTGGTCGAAATGTGATGTAAGATTTGCCTTGCTCTGGTAGGCCATCAACGTCCGCAACTGAAGTTAAAATCGCAAAAGTGAAGGAAACAGTGATTGAAAATTTGAGAGAGATAGCTTTCAAACTTTCTGTATCTCACAAGTCTATCCGTGCCATTTTGAATAATCACTTGGGTATGAAACATGTTACCGTTCGACTAGTCCCAAATTACCTGAATTTTCTCCAAAAACTCAATCGCATGAGAGTCGCTGAGGATATGATGTGATACGATATGATATGATACGAGTCAATTCCGACCCAGCATTCATGAAACGCATTGTTACTGGTAACGAAACGTGGGTTTACGAGTTTGACATGCAAACTAGTCAACAAGCTTCGGAGTAGCACCTTCCAACTGAACCGAAACCGTAAAACCACGCCAAAGTCGATCAAAAGTCAAAGGCATGTTGACTGTTTTCTTTGACTCTCACGGTGTTGTGCACTCGGACTTCTTGCCGGAAGGTCAAACAGTAAATAAATAATATTGTGCGGGGTTTAAGAAAGCAAATTCGACGAACAAGGTCAGATTTGTGGTAAGAAAATCCTTGGATTTTGCACCACGATAATGCGCCGTCGCACAAGGTCATCATTGTGAACGAATTTTTGACCAAACACTCAACAAATACCATCGAGCAACCACCATTTCCACCAGACATGATTCGAAACGACTTCTTTCTTTTTACTAAACTCAAATTACCACTTCGTGGCACCCCTTTTCAATCGGTAGAAGACTTAAAGGAGAATTCGCAGAGAAAACTGAACTCATTTCCGGAAACAGTGTTTAAAAAAATGTTTTGATGATTGGATGATTCGTTGGAGTAAGTGTGTCGTTTCTGAAGGAGCATACATACTTTGAAGGTGATCAAATAAATTTGGATGAATAACTAACATATTGTGTATTATTGATATTTTCTCGGTACTTTCTTGACAGAGTAGTATGTTTAAACATACACCTACTGTTTATAAAAATTAATATTAATAATAGTAGATTATGCACCGAGGGAGTGTGTGAAGCAGTGTTTTACGTCACGGACGGCTTATTGAACCCTGAGCGTAAAGAGGGATTCTAGAGTTAACTCCCGAGCGAGGTGAGGGAGTTATGTAGAGTCCTGAGTGAAGCGAGGGGTTCAAGCCGCCCTAGACGGAGACGCTGCTTTATCCCAGAGGTGAATACTCTACTTTTCACATCTTCTGCGAGGCAATAAAAAGGAAGTGAGAAAATAAGTAAATTCATAAATTAACTTTTATAGATACACGAGTGTGGGCAAACAATAGGAGAGTGATTCATAACATTGTTGCAATCACTTGGTTATCATTACAACTAAGAAATATGTAATCTACTAGACACTGGCAAATGCATACGACGTGTGGCGTCAAAAATGACGAGAAAAAAAACAGCGTTTATTTGTTTACAAATTTCATGCAAATACGTTCTTTTTTGTGGTGGCCAACGCGACTTTTAAATAACTCGTAAGTTCAGCCGCTTAGCCGTGAAAAGCCTACAAACAAACAGACAGACAGACAAACCAGACAGCCAGAGCTACTTTCGGTTTTATAGTATTAGTAAGTATGGATTCTCTCTTCATTTTACTCAATCAATTTATTAATATTTATCTAAAAATTGGTTTTCAGCTATTTTTATAGCACATCAAAATAAACAAGCCTTTTCACACGTCGCTTGGTTTGGTGTAGGTGTCAGAATATTATTAAGCCGCGATCGCCTAAAAATCCTTATAAGCTCTGTGATCCATGATTTATAAAATCCTGGCAAATAACATGCAAAAAAACGTAGGCTTTGCTCTAATTGAACGAGGGCGGTGGTAGCAATGTAATAGTAGCGGTTTTCTATGAAAGGACTTATCTGCTATATTTAGGGATTTTCGAAAATTAATTTCCGAAAATCCGAATATTAATGTAATGAGGTGAAATAAACGTTAGAACTGGTTTTAACAATAATAAATAAACAATGGATCACTTCAAGCGTTCTACGATGCCGAAAACTACGGGATAAATGCATAAAAAAGTAAAACAGAATCCTGATAGCTTAGTACTAAAATTAACGTATTCTCGATATTGAAACTATTGCACAAATCTCTTGAGAAAATTAAGACGGAATTTCTAAAGACAACCACTAAGCAATGGATATTAGACATAGCGCAGAGAGCTGTTCTGTAGGTCATGTATGGCAAACCGTTTAGGTACCCGACAACAGATTTATACAGGGAGAGTTCTGTGCTCTCGGTGCGCCAACTCTTTGTCTTGCAAGTACTTCTTCGTAGACTCTAAAAATTTCTATAACTCTAAAAAGTGTTACTTGAACTAATATCTAGTGTATTTCCGTCGCATTAAGCACATCAAGGAATATGATTTTTTTTTTTGTACAAATTGATATTTGAATCTAATTTAAACGTTATCCAATTTGGTATTGCAAGTAACGAATTTAACAGACCTACTTTAAGCTAATTCAATAAGGAATTTAACAGAAATAATGTCATGAAATTTACAACAAATGAAAAAATAATAATACAATTTTAAAAATATACAACGTTCAAGCGGAAATACACTAGATATTAGTTCAAGTAGCAATTTTAAAGATGAACTTCCGCAAAGTCACGCCTGATTCAATCAACTACATATGTAGAACTCTAGTTTTTGACATTACTTAGCTCGTCGTCATTTTGAGGCTGTTGGCTTGCATCAATACTCGTATAAAGGTCGATTTACACCAAACGAGCGAATGCTCATTCTATCCCCACTACATAAAATTCTTCAAGTGTAAACAGGCGTAGAGCATTTTATCGTTGATCTTAGTGCGTTCGCAAAGATTCTATAGAATATGTGTTTGTTTGATGTAAATGGATACGTCTAGCTTTCGTTTACACTAAAAGATTACGAAAGAATGCTCTTGTTCAAGCTCTAGCTCTATGTTCGTTTGATGTAAATCGACCTTAACGATGTTAGCAAATCTAAACTTATACTATATTGTTAACTTTTGAAATTTTACTACGATGATAAGGAAATTCTTTGTTTTAACACTTATGAATAACATAATTATTATGATTTTAATTTCTAATAATTATGTTAATTATCCATTAATTTACCAAATTCTGTAAAATTATTGATTTATTGTTAAATACTAAATTTTCAGACCATTATTAACGTACATGATTTTGTATTAAGACAATTGGAAGAACTAACTACCAAGACACGGGTATTTCAACACCCAGTTAGTTGGTTACTACCAAATTAACAATAATATACTATTTTAAATGAACAATTTTAAATTTGCATTGAATTGAATTTGTTTAGGTTGCAACGAAATTATGCTTTGAATTTACGCGTTATCGTTATCAATAGTATAATAGTACCTGGATGACCGAGCTTTGCTCGGTTTTTTTTTTTATTGTGTTTTTTTGGAAAATAAACAATTGATTTTAGTCTAACCTCAAAGCAAACACTCATTGACTTCGTGTTACTTAACAACGCCATCTGCTGTTGTGTCGTTAAAGCAATTAGTTGCTCACAAAAAATAGTATTATTATTCGCCAATAGATGTCAGGAAGAGTCATATTTTTCAGTTGATACTACTCAAACGCCTCCTTTTTGTTATTTTTCTTCCAAGTTTATGTTTGAGTTGATTATCGATAAAACACGAATAAAATGACATTTTATAAAATTGATTCCTAGCTAGATCGATTTATCGCCCCCGAAACCCCATATATACTAAATTGTATGAAAATCGTTGGAGCCGATTCCGAGATTCCAATTATATATATACAAGAATTGCTCATATAAAGATATAAGATTTATTACTAACTTCGGTTAAAAATACGTTAGCACTTATGACGTTACTAACGGCGGCTGTTTTGTTTGTCTGAAAAGCAATATCGATTTAATTGTGACACTAAAATTAGAGCGTACCTACGAGTATTTGCTGTCCGAATAAGTTACATTCCGAAAACCAGTCAGATAGAAAATAAAATTGTTACGGCCTTATTAATCAGGTTTTAGCGGATCGTTGAATTGAGACTATTCTGTTCTGGTAGTGTTATTGTAACAAAATTGAGCAATTTAGCCCTACCGTAATTTGCCTGAAACATACATTTCTTAAAGTCAAAGTCAAAGTCAAAGTCAAAATGTTTTTATTCAATTTAGGTATCAAAGATACACTTATGAACGTCAAAGTTATTTAAATAGACTCGACCGCCTTGTTCGGATAAAAAGCCTCTACTCAGAAGAACAGGCAAGAAACTGAGGGGCATTATTTTTTCAAATAATAAATAAATTAGTCTCACAAATTTTGGCTTACAACTAGGTAATATCTATAAATATTAGTGGCTACTTGGCGGAAGTGGAAGGCTCCAGACATCTTTATCTTCTAAATAATTCTTAACCTTATAATATCCTCTTTTCATTAATGTAGTTTTTACATGTGATTTGAATTTTCCCTCGGTGAGCCCTGTTATATTTTTCGGGATTTTATTGTAAAAACTAACGCAGTTGCCTAAAAATGACTTTCTTGACTTAGTCAGTCTAAATCTCTGTACAGCTATCCTATCCTTATTTCTAGTGTTATAATTGTGATAGTCACTGTTCAATTTAAATTTATGTAGATTTTTGCGAACGTGCATAATATTTTCAAAGATATATAAAGAAGGTAAAGTTAAAATATTTATTTCTTTAAATAAATCTCTCAATGATTCACGGGGACCCATTCCGTAGATATAAAACATTATAAGCTATCATTATAAAAGAGATCTTTAATCTGACTGAAAACTGTCAATTCTACTCAACTACATTAATAGTAAACGCGATAGTTCGTTTCTAAGGAAAGCTAGCTTACTAGTTCTTTCCAAGAATTAAGTACAAAAATAAAGTCTTGCTTCATTTATATTGTGGCTTGCTTAGAATCGTAAGTTTAACTCTCTTTGATAGGTACTAAGTTCTGATACCTCTAACTTGGAAGTTGCTTCTAAGTCCAATGAACAGTCTAGTTCACAAGTATGCTTCAAAACTTAGGTGGCAGTTAGAGCTAAGAACTTTATCTGCCTGGGCAGTTGGTTGTACTGCACTTTGTGATTTAACCCTGATTTTCAAGTAGGTACTCGATTTGTGTTTTACCGCTGAACAAAAACGTTAAGAGTCCGGCGACCTAACTAACTTTGATCTAGGTGACCTAGACTAACTTCGCATTGGCTTAAGGTATTCTATAGCCATTTCGTCTAGAAGAAGAGGACGAGCGAAGAGAGCGAGGAATGATACTGACGAGCCTCTAAAGTTACCTACAGAGTGACAAAGTGCAATTTCAGTTTTTTTATGACTTTTTCACTTCTGTAATGATTCATAGGTAACTAAGAATTATCCTTGTATTATGAATTCATTTAACAGCTAATGATGTAGACAACCTCCTATGCAATGGAAGTTATGATTTGCTTTGTCTACCTATTTAATAAATCAGTCAAAATTTTAAAAATGCGGATATTTTTCATAGCTCTATTTTCGCATGAGAAAGTTTAAAAAAAAAACCAAGAACATAGGGGCGTAGATATTGTTAATTTAATTGTACATGCTAAATTTCATCATAATCGGACAAATGGTTTTCAAGAAATTTGAGTAGCGCGTTTGTATGGAAATTTCAGAGCGTCGCGGTCCTCTTAATGCATGGTTACTTAAACCATCCATAAGGGCTACATTTCTAAAGGATATTTTTATTTAGTTATAGTTCAAGTTAAATCATTGTCACAGAAGAAATACTATTTCATTAACAACTTTGTAGCGGTTAGACAATTTTGATTCTTGAATAGCTGCTACCCGCGACATCGTTCGCATGCGTGGGCGTATTGTCTTGTAGTTGTTTGGCTGTTATAATTTCTTGTTTTAAGTTTTATTAATTAATGTATAATTATGAGTAGGTACTTATAGACAGGTGTTGTTTTACTATTACACAGAATTATCTATTTTCTTAAATTTTTTATCGAATAGTAGTATGTTAGACTGTTAGGCCCGCGTGCTAAAACGACGCTCGGTCATAAATCTCGATTTTTAACTGGTTTTATCATACATAAAAATTTAAACTTTTCACCGAGATTCATGATCAGCGTCGTACCTACGTGTGACAATAATTATAAGAACTAGCTCTTAGTCTGATTGCTAGAATAATAATAGAAAACGCTCTTGTATAATTATGGATGTATAATTGTATACATATAGGTAAGTATGTGTATGTTTATTAGTTTAATTATAATTCGATCATACACACATCAAGCGATGAACTACTCTCACTTTTCCCACCAAGTGTCCCCGGTAGGGCATAGTACGATGTTGTAATGTTTACAGGGACTTCGCTCACTTTCACTATGCTCCACCACGTACTTGGTAGCCTTTGAAGTTCCCAGCGATGATTTTGATGTGCAGTGTGATCCTCTGCCACTACTCTAATTTTACTTTTTAATTAATATAAAACACAGCATGCTGGTCTGAGCATGAGGCTGCCTTGCACTATAAGTCTTGAGACTATAAGCAGTGCAAGGATGCGTATCAAGAAAAAAAATCTACCAATACAATCATTCCAGTAAACTAGTGGCTTTCTGAGCTGTAGACCTCGCGGCCGACGTTTGTGTTCCTCTACAAGTCGCATTCCTCAACCGATTTTCGTGAAATTTTGTAAGCAGATTTTATAATTATAAAGATTTGTTTGTACAGGCAGTTTTTAATATTTTTTCAAAATTTCAAATCAAATGATATTAAAAAAAACATCCGTCAATAAAAATTCTGCACAATTTTCAAATCTCCTTACAAGTGATACAATCTCTTGTCAAGAGAAACGGTTAAGAAATGCGACCTGTACAGGAAGACAAAGATCCGGATACAGATCCAGACAGAATTCGGACATTCGAAACCATTTTTGTCCCAGCTCAAGCAGAGACGCTTCACTTGCTAACGCTCGCTTGGTCTATAAAATAAATAAAAATGACAAATGTACCGATTTTTTTCTGGGGTTTTTCTTCGTTACACGTCTTCGTAAAACTCTTTTTTTTGGTAGAAAGGCAGCAGCAAAGATTCTTTCGTTTCGTTCTATTTCGGTTTCAAAGACTGCAGTTAAAATCTGTCTCGTCAAAGTGAGCGGCGTAGCATAAGTGAGTTAGACCGGAATCCGGCAGCTGAAAGCGCTGCATTTTTAGAGCACGACTCACGTTTTTGTCGCGGAAATATTCAGATTGACAGGTTCAGGACAGCTCTCTCAATTTGTATTTTGTTTTTATTCGCAGCAGATTCCTGGTTTAACAAACGTGATGTTAACAGATAAAGATAGTTAAGCGGTAGTGGATAATAAATCACACAGTTTTATTTTATTTCTTGTACTAATTGAAAGCTACACAATGACTGTGTTATGAGGCTACAAAACGTGAGCAAAGCCATCTAGCTCGCTAGTTATAAACAGTATTTATTATTTTGTGAAGGCGACCGGAAGGCATTGGGTGAGACGGCAGTGCTCCGGAAGAATGGCGTGCTAAAGAAGATAGAGAGAGAGAGAGAGAGAGAGGACGAGAGAGGAAAGAGATCTATCAGCGGGTGGAAAATGGTTGTTGATGATGAATAAAATGTATAATCTATAACCTAAAATAATTCTTTATTCTATATTAAATCTCTGAGAAACAATGTAACCCAACACATTTCCCTGAAATTCCATCACTCTTCTGTACAAGATAACGAACAAATGGAATGTCACCTTTAGAAATAGGCATTTGAACCACAATTCGGAACAGTACAACCATTCCACTCTTATCTGCACTCTATCGTATTACCTATTCTAGATTGTTATATAATTCAGTTTGAATTGTTCGTTTCGACGTAGCATGTTATGACTAATGTAATAACTCAATTATTTGTGAGCATTAATGGAATTATATCAATTTGAAATTGAATTCTAGAAATCAATTAAATTAATTCAAAGTACAAACTATTTATGCTCACTTTTACTTTCTCTAGCATAAAAAAAAAAACATGTTGTGTTTTTGATCGTTTTATGGGAGTTTTGTTCTAGTGCTTTTATTAAAAAATAGTGTGTATTTCAATGCCTGTCAAGGCTTTTTGGTGAAAAATTGATCCTTTTGTTACAATTCCAATAGCAGTTTTTGATTGGCAGTCTTTTTTCAAGTTTATTGCATCGTGTTTTAACTCCTCACGCAAAACAGACTCCTCTTTACTAATAAACGTTGTTGGCCTCGAAATAATGATTTATAATGTTTTGTCTTTTAGTAATCGATATTTCAACTCAATGGAAAAAGACAAACCACTGTGCAACTACTTTTTTTAATGTTTTTTTTTGTTGTTGTTGTCTTATTTTTTGCCGTTTTTTTTATTTCTCACGATGTGAATTTGGTCTGACAACAATTTTTCTTTGTTTTTTGGATGCGTATTTATTCTGTATCGTTTGCTTGCTAAATTTTGTAAAATTATATGATCAATGCAAAAGTGGCTCTTGTCCACTTGTTTTTTTATTTGTAACGATATTACAACTAAACAGCTAGACAGCTTTCTAAAGATATTTCTAGAAAGCGGGAACAACAACAGGAGTTACATAATTGGTTATCAAAATAACGCAAAAAAAAAAACCTGAGGCAGACATCTTCAGGCGTACCGTAGTCAATATTACACTGCTACGTAATTCTGCCAAAACCATACGTTCTAAATACGTATAATTTAAATCGAGAGAATTCCTCCCTGTTCCGTAGACGTCTGAATGAGCAGCCACGACATGTTCAGTTGCCATCCCGATCTGGGGCTCTATTCTGACATAAACGATATCATTGCTGTCCCTGTTTATCTTTTCAGAGCAAGTGACCGAGGTAATAATAGTGCGATTGGTCTTTCCTAGAATGTACTAGACCACACTTGACCAAAATAATATTACGATATCATCCTTCTTCGTGACGTGTTGAAGTCGCGACACATATTATAGCTCGTGATCTCGGTTCAGCGGAAAATGTCGTACGTGACAGAATAAGGCTCCTGGTACCGAAATCGGATGTTATTATCGCAATCGGATTAGACAGAGCCGCTTCCAGAATACGGCGGAGGATTATCTCTCGCTAATGCGGAGGTAGAGGCATCTTCTGTTTACGTAAAGTCTTGAAAACGTAGACTGTCATACGTACTTAGATTTACCTAGTTGTCAACTTCGTAGCAGATATTATATTATATTCATTTTTTTTTGTTTATTCAACTGTCAGTTATAACAAATTAATATAATTTGTTATTTCAACGAATAACAAACAAATGAAAAACGCAAACAAAAAAATTAGCATCGCTTGCGTTCATTCCATCACATTTTCTCTGGTTCTGTATTGTTAGGTCTTCCAGTTAGAACTGAGCTCATAGTAAACTATTTCGTGACATCTTCAATTTATTTTTTCATTGTCAATAGAATGGAAACTTTAATTAAAAGATAAGATTTACCTAAAACTGTATTTACACTGTAATTCAGATAGTTTTAAACAAAGCAGCCTTTAAGTACCAGGACTATCTCACGACATGTAACTCCATGTCTATGCCAGTCTTCTGTAAATCCCCTACTGTACGTGGATCGAAGGTCCTCTTGAGATTTCCCCTAGGTATTGTTCTTCGTGGCTTTTTAAGCATTCTCTGTGTCAACCGGTAAGAGCTTAGTTGAAAAGATTCTCCCTGGAGGAAAACGATTTTTGAGCAAAGAACGTGGTTTGTTCAACTTGGAATTTGCTGTCTTGAATCAGATCAGTGCTGATGTAAATAAAGTAAAGTGTAGTAAAGTAATGTGTGGAATTGTTTCCTTTTTTTGCGTACGTGACAAAAACTGTTGCGGAATTGATATTTTTAAACGGTTTCAATAAGCCTCACTCCAGCTATTCTTTATTTCAAATCTTGGGACAGATTTTTCGACTACTTACGCTGAACCGATTCTAATGAAACTTTGCACATACATATTCAGTTTCTGTGACAATACGATTACAGTATAAATTCCGTTACGTAATGTAAAAGTTACATGAGGTAATACATATTTTTTTAAAGAAATGTATGTCAATGAATTTTTAGTCAACTTTGGTAACAAGGATAGTTGAAATAATGCACCGCCCAACCTCCATTCAAAAACGAAATTTAATAGCTTTATTAGTTGTGGAAACAAGAAGTTTGGAAATATGATTTAGTTCCAAACTCTATGACTGCGGTATCAGGTAATTCTGCAAACTACAAGGAATTACTAAGCTTGTGCTACTAGCATAAAGTACTGCGTAGGTATTTACGTGCAATAAAAGATGCGATACTTTTTACAAAAAAAGATTAGTACGTGTTTGAATCAATTTTGGGCTAAGCATGGAAAAGCATTTTTTGAATACATTCAACTTTATGTAGAAATACAGAATTAAAAGTCCATAAAATATCTGCTTCCTCAAAGTATGAAAAATAGCTACTAACAAGTGCCTGCCTAGCTGCGCCTTGTAGTTTTACCCACGGGGTTACAGTTACCTCTTTATGTAAGCTATCACTTTATAAAAAAACTGATCTCTACCAAACTTCACAGAATCATGGGCTGAGTTTATCTAAAGATTGCCGGAAAAACTTCGTCCAAATTTCTTCACTCGTTTTGGAGTCCATAACAAAAGTGCATACCTACACGTTGATTTTTTGTAATTCCAGATATCAAGCAAAAGAAAACAGAAATACGGTTTCATTATTGATGTGTAATCAAAAGTTTGGGATGTTTCAAAGGACTCTATGAGGCGATGGCACGGACAGTTTCTTTTGTATCGGAATTCAATCACTTTGCTGTTTAAATGAGAATGGGACATAGAGATGATTAGGTTTTTAGAACGGATTTAACAATGTAACGTGTCTTATCTGAGTCGCAGCTATAAATTAAAATATAAATAACACTGATAAGTAATGAAATGAGAAAATAGCTCTGTTAAACAGATTTTTATCAAACAGGTATTTGCCGTAACACTAATTAAATTAATTGGTCCTGGTTGTAAAAGTAGGTTATGTTTTTTTTAAAGGCAGCTCGATTCATACTGACTCATTTACTTTGGCACTAAATTAATATATTTGCTCTAAACATGCTAAGACTGAAAACGAAAAATAAAGTTCTAAAACCACAGAGCAATGGTACTAACTTCGGTTGTTATTTAGTTTCAATGTTTAAACAATCTCACGCAAAGTTGCCGAATAGCTAGATATTCAGCAGAAATGTCGGGAAAGAGCCGTTGAACCGGTTTGAACATTTAGGTCTGTCACGCACAACCCCGCTGTAAATAGGTATTCGATAGGGTCTTAGTTAGGGCTAGGTTTCAGCCGATTTTTGAGAAGCCAAGATTAGGTTTATTAATGTTTTTTTTTTTAAATTTCGATTCGAACAGAAAACTTGCATATTATCGCTTTAACTACTTGTTCGATTTCACTCATATTCAAACTTAAAAAATGTATTTGCATGAACTACTTGCCTGCAACATTTTATAAAGAATAGATTAACAATACTCAAGTTATCGTCGAATAAACAAATTTGAGAAATACTTAGCTTAGTGACCATGAGAGTTTTGCTCAGTCGTTTATGTTAGGCATAGGTTAACTCAAATATTTTCGAGTAAATAGTCAAATAAAAAAATCTGTAATCAACTTAAAAAGTCTAATAGGTTAGCACAGTTAGGTATTGTTTTTTTTTTCAATTGTACTAGGTAGGTAGGTTATTTATATTATATTATCTGTGACATCGGGGATCGATCCTGGATGAGACTGGTACAGAACTGGGGTGACCAAGGTACAAGAACATAGGAATAATTACTATGCTCAGCAGTGGACGTTTACGCGCTGATCATAAATCATTATTAGGATGTATCATCCTATATGCACTGTTCGTTTACTGCTGGGCGTAGGCTTTTCTTAAAGTACGCCTTTATAGCACCAATCTTACCAATTAACAAGTCTTTCCTAGCAAATTGTGCCGGAGTTTACTTTCCATCCAAACCACAGTTTACCACACCCCTAGTCTTAACCTAGATTATACAAGCGCTTTTACGGAAGTTCTAACTTCTCCCTGACCGACTTTCAAAGAACTAAACTGATCGGTATTATAATTTCATGTTACCATTTTTATAGACCTTATAATTTGTAGTTAATATTTTTTCACATAATTATGTATTTTTATTGTAGTGTAGATGATTGTTAAAAACGGAGTGTTTCTTTAGACGACGGACGTAATAACATTATAAGATATCTTTGTACTCATTATTATGGCCAACTATTTAATATGGTACCAACCTTGAAATCGAGAAATAGAAATAACTGTTCCATACACTTTATTATCGGTCAATGAACTTTTTGTATTAATCAGCTGTTTTTTTTTCGTTAATGTGACCAACATTATAATATTATTATAATAAGGAGACAGATAGATATCCTAGAATATGTCAGTTGTTTAAAGACACTATTTTTGGTGAACTATTTTATTTTAAATACGACTCGTAGATCGGGTATATTTTCCCCATACATTAAGCTTCTAATGTAGAGGTAAAAAATTAGAGTTAATAAAATAGGTACATAAGCGATTCTCCAAATAAAATAACATAAATCACCATTTATTTTCATTATAAGGAGCTAAAATAACAAAATCAGGAAAAACACAGGGAAGGTGATTTACAAAAGTAATCTTTAAATCTTCAGTTCATAGACATAAAAAATTTTTTTACAATACCTACTTAATCCCTTGGGGTTAAAGTGCTATTTTCCTGTTATTAACGATCTTTTTACAACAAAAGTTGTATTCTCGCGAAATTTCACAATAAATAGGCATAATCATTTGTTTCGATTAGGCCTAAGTAACTTCGAAGCCGGATTTTTAGTACGGATTAAAAAGACTCAGAAGTACAACTGTCAATTTTGAGCAAACATCAAATTGACTATTGAAAAAAGCTCAACCTACAAGTAAGCATGTTCAAGACGTACTATTTAAAAAAAACTGATAACTGTAGACCATGAGGATGATATTATTTGATCATGTAGGCAACACGTACTGACGTCAATCGATGCTTAAGCAATACTGAAGTATGTAATTTACAATTAGTTCAAAAGAAACGATAACAATGACAAGTGACATCATTACGTGCTTGCTCCTAGAATGCTAATTAAGACCATCTATATGACATAAGCTTTCAAACAGATAAACTAAGCTCGATATGAAGAGCGACTGCAGCCACGGGCAAACTAGGTAGTTTTTTAGCACACATAATAATGTATCTTATGGTTAAAATATATTATCCCTTTCGGACCCTGTACTCAATTTTGTGAGTGTGACTTTACGATTTTTTAAACGCCTACTCAGGATAGGTAAAAGCACGGGGGCGAGCTCGCGCGATTGTGCGGTTAGTCTTTTTTATCTACATAATTTTTCGCGGCGTGTTATTGCATGTCTGTCGGTTCAGTGTGCGCCCGAGATCACGCGGGGTGGACTTGTCGCGACCTGTCACTGTTTTAGCTGCTCTTTTCATTCTGGTAAGCATTTTATGTGTTTGTTTTTGAATTATTGTGTTAAGAATGAGTAGAAAATAGCCTTTAAACCTAAAATAGTGAATTACTACTTAAGTTCCATGGATTCTGGTGCCGCGAAAATAAACCTTACGATTGTGAGTGCTCGGTTTGAACTTTAAAATTTGTAAGTATTTTCATACAAAGAAAAAACTATTTCGTGCTTTGTTTTAGGTATTGTTTCAACGTGAAACAATTACTATGAGTAGACGAAATTTGCCATTAGACGACAATGCTGTTTTGGAAGCAATTAACGATTCGAACTTCGGTAGCGACTCCGATGACCATGAAAACTGGATGCCCCCAGGGGAAGAGCCCGACAGCCCTACAGATGATGATCAGGAGGAAGACGACAGGGCCTCTGTTGTGGCAGCACCAGCTGCTAGAAATACCTGGACCAGACGGATGTTTCGTGGGAAACCTACGCCTTCAGTTACTTCTGTTGTGGAAGAGGTACAGTCGCCTGCTGAATACTTTGAGAAGTATTTCACGGCTCTTCCGTGAAATACTTCTCAAAGTATTCAAAAGGTATTATTCGAAAAATTCGCACTGTACACCAATATATACTACCAAACAACTAAAAACGAAGTGCTGAAACAACCGATCCTTGCAGGTGATATGTAAAGAAGTTCTTTGGTATTACTGGTATTCTTGGCTGTGTAAAATATCCCAGGATCAAAATGGCGTGGCTGCAGCGATTTAGGTTGCGGTATATTGCAGACGCACTGACGAGGGATAGGTTCTTTCTGATTAGGACCAATTTACACATCATTGACAAGGCAGCTGTTACAGCTCAAGAGAAAACTCAAAATCGGCGGTGTCCGATTTTTTGCTTAGTGGAACAACCAGAAAGAGGCAGCGTGAGTCCACTGATGATTTGGCTAAAATGCCTGAATCCGCTACTTACAGACCAGCCATGATTTCTACAGTAGACAAAAGACTAGATGGCTATAATCACTGGCCTATAGTCGACACGATAAAAGCGCCACGATTCACGAAAGTCAGGTGCACCAAGTGCAATGTTTATCTTTGTAATACCAGAGATAATCACTGTTTTTATGTATTTCATAATGAAAAATAAGGTCCTTATTTTTTATTATGAAATAGACGTAAAAACAGTGGTTAGAAGATTAAACTGATTAAAAATTGGTTGAGGTTGTGTCCAAAAGGAAAATTACAATTAAGACTGAAAAAATGTTCCTAAGTAATAATAATTTTGTTAATTAAGTCTAAGTCAAATAATTAATACTCGTAATTTTGTGATAATTTTGTGTTTTTATGCTGATTAAAGTTTAATTTCATGTACTAATGGTCTTATTTATTTGTGTGTGTCTATTTTATTTGTTCACTCACGATTGTGAGTGTACCAAGTCTTGGCCCGATCCCTCACAATCGTGAGTATTCTGAAAAATCGATTTTCAGTTTCCCTAGATTTTTTTCAGAACCATTTTATTTTTCAGCGACCCCAAATTAGCTAGAAACAGAAACTTTCATTTTTAAATACCTTGCCGTTTAGCGTCAGGTCTGAAAGGGTTATGATACCCGGAAAATATTACTCCATTTTTAAATAATATATCAAGTAACTATGTCAAGTAAACGACCTTACTTTTTAACACGCTTTTATTAACTTTAATTTTGCTAACTAAAAAACAATTTTATAGAATCTTAGATAAAAAAAATACCTCAATTTTAACCTACTTCTAATTGTCGTATCGATATGAAACTTTGTATAAATTTTAATATTATGTAGTTCGGTTAAGAAAAATATAATTTGGTATTTCGGAGCTAATTTCATGATGGAGCCAGGAGCTAGCAAGCGCATTATTTAATATTCTTTTAAACGACACTAGAGGTATATTTTAAGGAATTCTTCTGTATTTTTATAATCTGCATTTTCAGATAATCCGATCAATGTTTTCATGGCCATACTTTTATATTTATAAAGCAGTATCCTCTCATTATCCGAACGTTATGTCGGGAGTTTCCTTTTACGTTCAATTATGAGAATAAATAGCCATTACCTGCCTGTTACAAGAGATGTTTAAAAAATCTTTCTAATGGAATAATTTTGCTGGAATCCTTTTTGGAATCTTTCAAGTTATTTTTACATTAAGCTGTTAATTACTATGTACTAGAAATAGCATCGAATTACATATAATATAACAACGAAGTTTAAATTTATTGTCAGATTATTTACTTTTAATTTTTTTTGTGATTTTTATTATGGTTGTAACTGCGATAAAATTGTTAACTGTCTTAAGAAGAAGTTGAGATAATATTCCATAAAAAGTGTGTTCTTAAAAAAATCCTAATGTATAACTTAGCTACACCATTAATTTTTAGTAAGTAACGTAACGGGTATTTATGTATGAAAATCGTACCTGGCAAAGTGTGGCGTATATTAAAATAATCTACGTTGTTATTAAAGTATCGGGCTAAGCTTATAATCCGATTAACCGCTGATTTAACACTACGCCCTGCCAAATACAATTCATAATGAATTAAATAATATACTTAGACAGTTTTAAGTACCTAATGATTGGTTAAGAGCAATCGTAAGAAATTTTAAGTGCGTTTAAAATCCTACAAAATATTTTAACCCCCTTACTCCTCTCATACTTTACTACTTATATACAGCCTCAGAATAGTGATTCATCGTTTTTTTTATTTTTGCATATACTTTAGACACAGGCGATTTTTGGTCCTGACAAATTAACAGCTCCTGTAAATTTCATCAACTAGGCTGAAACCGCGGGGCATAGTTTGTTAACAATGTAATTATTTAATTTTATCTTTAACGGATTTAATTTTGTTCTTCTTGAAATAAAGACGATAAGAAAATATTAAGTTACGGATCTGTAGTTTGAGTCTATAGGGTCCTAACACAAACAGTAAATTCAGTTTCCCCATCAATCTTAGATAATCACAAAATTCAGATACAAAGTCAATATAGCACAGGCCATCATCGAAATTTGATATTACAATGCAAAATTATTCAAATTTAATACAAAACGTAATTCCGTCATAGAATTGGAGATTTCGGTCTGATTATCCATTCCGTTAAAACATTCGATTATTTAGGCGGAGATTTGACGACTGATTTTAAACTGAATGCGTAATAGGAGGGTGAGATTCTGCCGAATTTTGAATGAGGAATTTATCGAATTTTTCTGTGCGTTCATTCGGTAGGTTCATGTTTATGGAACGCAAGCCTATTATTTGGTTAATTACTAGCTGCACATCGCGCGTTACCCTCTGTTACAAGGTACCCTTGTAATTCCTATTAATTCCTTTTTCTGTACCTCTGACTGTGTGTATGCAAAATTTCATGATAATCAGAAAAGCCGAGAGTAACAAACAAACAAGTGAATAAACTCACTTTCTCATTTAGAATATTCGTTAGGATTAGTATATAATTTATATTATTTTACGGATTAAGCGTACACCCGTCACATATATTATAAAGTGACTATCTTCGCGCTTAGTGTTGAGTGTGTGCTAGTAACTTTATGTACAAAAATTAAAAAATCGTTAAAACATATTGTAGGTTTTCGATAACAAAATACACTGGTGTGTTTTTGTTTTCATTGACCTTCATAACTATAATAGCCCCTTTCGTTTCGTTGATGGGTAAACTCAAGATGAGGGGCGCGTAGCCGCGTATACGAGTACATCACTGTTTCTTCCTTTCACGCTTTTCTGTAGCTTGCCATGGTGGGACAATTTGTAGTATGAGCATTGAACAGTCTCTCATCTCTAAAAATAGTTGTTTTTTTATAGATAACTAGCTGCACCCGCGGTTTCACCCGCGATTAAAAAGTATCCTATGTGCTATTCTAGACTATAATCTATCTCTGCGCCAAATTTCATCCAGATCTGTTCTGCCGTTCTGGCGTGAAAGAGTAACATCCATCCATCCATACATACATACAAACTTTTTCGCGTTTATAATATTAGTAGGATACGCTTGCGTTTGCCCACCAACAGCAATTGCAATGGCACACGCCTGTCTGGAAGAAACAGAAATGTTTTATAAAATGTTCTTGTTAGTTAATATAGCCATTATTATACTATGTAGATAGTTAGTATAGCTTAAATGTTTAAGTTTCAGTGAACATTTTCTCAGGCACAAAATTAAGATAATTTACTAATAATTATATTAATTAAAAAAAAAAAAAATTAAAATTAAAATTAAATAAATACTATTATATTTTCGCCTCTTTTCCTCTTTTTTTTCTTTTTTTTTACGTTTCTAGGCAGATACCATTACTTTTCTCTACGTACCCAATCCGTACACATCTTTTGCTTCTTCTAATTCCATGAGTCTTTTTAAACACGCTCGACAGTTACGGGCACTCTTGACCTACTTTTTTTAAAAACGTCTTTGATTTGGTCGAGATATCTTATCCATTCATTTAGAATTGCAGGTAAACCAGTTGGACTGGAAATAGTTCTTACCCAAATCAACGTAAAATGTGTAGACGCACGATTACTTTTGTATGTTTCCGCACCTGCCAACTGAACAGAGTTTGACAAATGAGGCATCGATCTATTCTCAACATACACAAAAACACATTACACAGACACACCTAAAGAAGGCAATATTTTAGTTAGCTGGCAATTCCTATTTGTTGAAAATATTAATCCAAGATATTGCTATCTCAGTGGTCTGAAACATTGTAAAACAGTGGCGCAATTAATTATTTTGACTTTCTCAAAATGTTATGTAGGTTTTACGCTAGTTACGCCACACGGTTCCACCCCCGCGATCGTTATTTTACAGCAATCGTTTGATTTTTTATTTCAACCCAGCTGCGCGGTAGGTAATATACCCGCGATTAAAAACTAGCCTATGTGTTAATCCAGTGTAATAGCTACCTCTACACCAAAATGTATCAAAATCAGTCCATGCGTTTCAGCGTGAAGAAGTAACAAACAAACACACACACACACACGCACAAACATTCGCTTTTAAGTAGTATAAACAGGATTTTAACAAGGTAGGAAAATTTTACTGATTTTAAAATTTACCTAAATATAAAATAAAAAGTAAGTAGTGAAATTTATAGTTTCTGAGATAATCGGTCATGACACACATACAGACATACATACATCGAAATCTTACCATAAAGGTCCCATTGACCTACCAAACAATATAATAGCATATTACTTTCCTTGACCTGATTGATAAATAAGATTTGCTTGTCTCAAGCTTGATATGATACGAATCGCCCTAATTTCCTTTTGACCGCCTATAATTTCCTTTTGTTACTCTACATTATTGTGCTATATTTTTAGTTCAAAATACCGTGGATCTTTAAAACTGATTCCCTAAATTCCGCCGAGAAATTATTCAAATCTATCACAACAAGAATTAAACTTCGCGGAAGTTTGATTGATCGTGGTTCTAAGCAGTATACAGATTTAAGATGCTTCCGTTGAAATTGGGATTAATAAAACTCCGGAATTCCGCAGATTTCTGCCTGAGAATATGAAAATAAATCTTCAAATATTACGTTAATTTTTTGAATAAAAAATTAGGTATACTTATCTGCTTCAGACATTAATTTACTTTTGTTATATGCATACACATATACTTTTAAACACAATTATGTTTACTTATGTACCGAAAGAAGAAGTGATGCACCTAGATAAAACAATAAACAGTACTTGTCATCGATAATAATTAGATACTGTCACAGTTTCTTAAAAAAAAAAACGGTTTATTGGATTGACTTTATTTTGGATAACCCATATAATAACCGAAGCTAGAACATTCCTAACTCGCCCTTCGTGATATAAATAAGGCAATTTCTATGAATGAAACATTCCATGATAATGGAAGATAAGAAGACAGTAAAAAGTAAAGTAAAAAATTCACCGTAAAAAGTGTCGTGCAATTCGTCAGCCTGCAATGCCGGTGGGTTATGACCATAAACCCAAGCGTTTGTATAAGAAATGCAAAGCAGGTTCAGACGTTTGTTTTGTAAGTCGTCGAGGTAAAATAAAGCTGATTTGGGGATCTTAATACTTTTGTACGTATTACTAGCCCGTGAAATTATCCTATTTCGTTGTTGTGTCACTTGTTATCTATCACGTCGTTTTGTCGTCGCATACTTTGTACTTTGCCTATTGCGGCGTGTAGTATCGCCTACCACGTCGTTTGTCTTATTGCCCGTCGCGTTGCTGCTCATGACGCATATCATATCACTTGCCAAGTTTCCGGCCACGTCATGTCATGTAGCCTGTCAAATCATTAAGCTACAAAATTTTAAATTAGATCATCGAGGGTCTCTACCTATGGAACATAACGACTTAGTATCAGAAGCCCTGATAATATCTTAATAAAATTCAATTACATACCACAGCGAATCTCCTTATAGAAAATGTAGGTACAACATCACGAGGGTCTCCTTTTACTCATTACAATAATGACTACTTACTTGTCAGCTTTGATATAAAGGTAATGGGAACATTATTACATTTCAAAGACAAATTTTGTTCTCGACAAAAGCTTTCGTCTAAATTTTTCGGGCAGTATTCTTAAATTCTTATGCAAATGACATTTGCCTTTATGGAGATGTTTATGGTTTGTATTATGCTTGGGACTCGTAAGCTTTAGAAGGTGCACGCAATTTTCTCGCTCTAGATTGTTTCGTTTATTGTATTTAGTCGGTTTTTGTATAAAATGTGTAGAGAGTTAGGTGCGTGTGCAAACAGGGAGGCAATTCGGCTACTAAATATTCGACGATACTTAACTGAACCATTGACGATACATTAGCTTTAAAAACGGTCAGAAAACGGTTCAGTATCACTCATGTTTAACAATAGTGTCACCAATAGTCCAGCTGGCATTAATGAGACATTGGTGATACTGAATCATTCTCTGCCTGTTTTTTAAGGTTAATGCAACGTTATTGTTTCAGGAATTCATCAGTTATGGTAAGCTTTACTCGTATTGCCCCCAGGTAGTAAGATGGTAGGTGGATACACCTACCATTTCACTACCTGGGGGGTAATTTGGGAATAAGGTTTTCCAAGTATCAAAGATTGCATATATAGGATAATACTTAGTCGTTAACTAGTGTAAGCTAATAAGAAAATAGCCACCTTGCTACATCTACTTACGCTCTAATTTTCTTTGTTACAGGTCCCGTCTCAGCCGCGTAGCTACAAAGAGGGTGTAAAGTTACATAAGTGTCCATGTCAGGGCGTAATTTCATAGATTCGATATTAGATAGTTAAATAAAATGTATATTGTGAAGTGGGTGCAGAGGACGTTGACTGCATTTGTCTTGCTGGCGATGACGTCACGGTCAGCTACACAGAACACTGTTATATCAGGTACGTCCCATACAAATAGTAAGTACTCGTACTTACGAAAAAATTACTGAAACAGTTGCCAAATTGAAATTAGGCTAACTTGTACTGTATTACATACATAAATTTAGAATTTGACACACCAACCAATACACCACACTATTGCAATACTGCCTGAGTTGGTTCAAACTTTGTTTACACAAAAAAATATCTTGCAGTCTGAAAGATTCGAAGTAAAGGCCAGGCTCAAATAACTCTTACTAATATAAATTTATGATAAAGAAAGTGTCATAATGAGTGGCTGTAACACGTGAATTCATACGCTTTATGAAAAGGCAGACTACACGCTCAATTGTAGCCCTGTTTTGTACAATACACGAGAGCCGTCTATGGATGCATATGTAGCGATCCGAATAGCACTAAACGTTTGATGTAGAGTCAGTCTCTCTATCAGTCAATTGTCCACCGACATGGGCATGGCTTAGTCAGTAGGTATAGCTTATGAGGCTTTATGTGCCTGAATACAGGTGGTTTGATTGAGATCTTGATTTATGCGGGTAAGGTAGAAGTTTGATCACCCTATTGAAATCGAATAATAGTTTTTTGTGCTACTCTCTGCTACTAAAAATACTTCTTACTCTAAAAAATGTCACATCTAAAAAAAGACAAATCATTGTAAATAATAAATCTGCATGTAGGAACGATGACAGCTTCTTCAAGTTTACTATTATTTCTATAAGTTTAATATCTCGTGTACGTCGATACCCCTTTCTCTTCCAATGTACTTAGAAACGTAAACCTTTTGTCCGATACACAGCTATTTGTTTATTCAATAAGAAACTTTAATGTTCGGAAGTAGAACTCAAATTCCACAAATTCTTCCATTCAGCATATCCCATCATCAAAGGAGAGCGTATGCAAAGAGTGAACCTCAAATATTTAAGGATCCGTATTTATTAATATACAATGTGACCGTTACATAGAAAAGGAGGGATATAAAGGCATGTCCTGAATTGTAATGAACCCGCGCAAGGTAATATTTGAGTTTTGTTGGTCAGCGAGTCACGGAAAGTTTTATGAACGACCTTGGTGTGAGGTCATGCAGAAAATACTTCGATGGCGCACGGAATTCTGGATTTTGAGATTTCTTCTACTCATTATTTATTTATCAACTGAGCTGAAAGTATTTATTGGAGAACTTTTAAATTCATTGTTTTTACGAAAAAAATAACTGTTAGACCATGTATAAAAAATTTCCGAACGATTCGATACTCTGGAAATAAACCATTTAGTGCTTATGAACTTTAAGTAATAAAAATGTATATTCAGCCATAAATAGCACTAGCCACTAGCCAGCTGGAAGTTAGCTAATCTATGTTTTTAATACTAGATAAACTATCCATACACACATACATATTATAATCACGCCTCTTTCCCATAGTGGTAGGCAGAGAAAACTTCTCTCCACTTGCTACGATCCTGGCATACATCTTTCGCTTCTTCCACTTTCATGAGTCTTTTCATACATGCTCGTCGGTTACGGGTACTCTTGACCTGGCCTTTCTTTAAGGCCTCTTCAATTTGGTCGAGATATACGTGCGCCATAGGTCGACCCTGCCGACTTGCCCATCCACACTCGCCATGTAAACCTGTTTCGTCAATCTCCTTTCATTCATTCTCTCAATGTGTCCAAACCATCTAAGCATACCTTTCTTAATCTGTATCACTACATCCTCTACCACACCACAACGTTGTTTAATGTCGTTGTTTCTCATTTTATCCATCAGGGACACTCCAGCCACACTTCTCAAACTTTCGATTTCCACAGCATTCACTTTACTTTCATGCTTTTTCTGCCAGACCCAACATTCACTTCCATACATAACAGTGAGGACCAGAACCTCTCTATGTACAGACAGGCGTGCTCTTTCAGAAACATTCTGACTGCGCATAAAGCTATGCAAGGCCCCATTCACTCAATTTCCTGCGCTCAACACAGCCACACTTCCCATCTCTCGTAAACTTTGAACCCAGGTACGCAAACTCTTTCACTTGCTCCACTCGTTCCCTCTCAATCAGAACTAAACAATCTGTCATACTTTCTTCTCTTAAAATATAACACAAACTATAAACTTAACTTAGTTTAGATGGATAAGCTATCCATCTAAATTATTGCTTGTTACACTATAGATTAAATTCTTGTGTTACGTTATTTCTGGTGTGACCAATAAAGTGTTAATTATCTATCTCTCTATCTATCCATCAATTGTATTTCCAAAAACGTTACATTACTTCATACGTAACTATAACTTGCTACCTATTTAAAAAATGTGGCAATTACTGTATTAAAAGGAGTTTTTTTTTTAATTTTCATAATTGTTATCTTTACCTACAAATACCCATATCGAGAATGTAACACTTTAGGGTTCCAAATTATATGTATTTGAATTTTTTTGTTGGTATAACTGTACTACCCAAACAACCATACCTATCTGTACTACAAAAAAAAAATGTGCGCGGACATTTTGAAAAAAAAAATCAAGGTAGCGGCGGGAGGATAAACCACAAAGGTTCTAAGTTCCTTTTATTACTATCTACTACTAAACACTGTTGCCAAAATATTTGATATAAGTATAATTAGATGTAAATGATTTTGCAAATTTATTCATCATCTTGCTCGTAGAAATTGCCTAAAAACACGTACAAGGTTAAACTAAATGAAGTTCTTTCCAAAATCCGAATCCAGAATTATCATTCTAATTATTCCAATACGGGTTCAAGCATGTATTTGACTACATCGAAATTACTCAAGTCCGAAACAAGAACTCGAAACTCAATCTTATCAGTCCCACCTCACCCTCCTTATATTGCGAACGCTACAATATGCAAAGTATGTCCTATTATTTACCGTACACGACTAATATATCGTCCTTGGGAAACATATTGCAAAGTAGTGATGTACCCATCGAGCAGAAACGTCTTCGTAATCAGCGCTGTGCTCGCAAATTTTCGCAACCATCCGGATACAAAAGCATCTTTTTCTTCTTCTCTATATAAGTTAGCTGGCTCATCAAGTTCACATTAATTCTGCTCTATTCACAATATCAAAACAAATACGATGGCAATTATTTAATAGACCCAAATTAAAGCTGAATTTGTATGTGATTAATGAATCGCAATAAATTATTTAAATCCGTATTGCGTCATGCAAATAATTATTTAATACCTACTTTTTGACGTACTAAAATCAGCATTCGCAATTTTGGATTAATAATTATCCTGGTTGACTGAACGAAGTAAAGCGTCACAAGCCCTCGAGACACATCGGTGTTTTTGTGGATAATTGTATGTATACTTGTCCTGTACGGCTAGAACTTGACTACGTTGTGTCAATTTCCATTTTGCAGCTAATTCGTGCATTACTTCAAGTAATATTCATTAAAGTTAATTTAATAAAATGATAAAAAACATATGAAGACTATTTTCAGGGGTTACAAGGTGACAGTTCGAGTGATCGACTAGTTTAATCAAATTAAAAACTATTACATAAAATAGCTTCACAATCGACAATTTTGGCCCTGATTCACATTCGCGTTCCCAAATATAGATCAATCGATATCCGCCACATCACTAGTGCGAAGGGTCGCGAACCCCATCTACGGCCGATCCAAATATGATTGAAAGTCCCCACAATACGCGTTTGCCAACTATTTCTCACGTAACAAAGTCCCTATTGTGTCTAATATTTGAATATATTCCGCCTGGGACGGAGCAATAAATATACCCGTTTGTTCGATAAACGAAACTGCTTTTTGGGAAGATACGTTTTGAGAGCTGTGTCTTTCAAGTTTGATATAAAATAGCTATTTATATCAAATATGTCTATCTATATATCAAAATAGAAATAGTAATAGGTAAAATATGGTTTTAGTCACAGTAAGAAAATTACATGAAGATTCTTAATTACAATTCAAGTTTGCAAAATCATTGAATAGAAAAAAGCTAAAATAAAAGTTAAATTTTCAAAATGCAGTTTGCAATTCTCTAAAGAAAACAGACATTTACTCCAGACGCTTTTGTAAGCTTATCTACAAAAGGTCTATCTCAAAAGATCTTATTTCGGTAATAAAAGCCTGCGACGTAAATCTTAACGACATCTAAGGGTCGAACACAAAAAAACTCTTTAAGCTTAATGAAACGAAGATAGCAGATGTTAAATGAAAGTGATAATATAATGAAGATCAATGGAGATAATGAAGCGACCTATACAATGTTTTACACTTCATTGTGTCTGAGGACAATTTGTTAGACATTATCTAGGATTTATCAAAGAATTTATTAGAAAATGGAGTAAGCAAGTTTTCCTACACAGATTGAGGCGATTTTACAACTGAGTTCTAGCAAGAATAGCAAGGAGTAGATTTTTAAAACCTTCTTAGATAGCCTAAATTTTAAATCTCTGGAGCTCAGATCCATTCAACCAATTAGAGATAAAACACGTTTCAAACAAAGCATTCAAACTTTTCATTAAATTCTTTCACTCCAATCCGACCAATAAACGAGCTTTGTGTACAAATGGAAGCGAACAAAACCGTTTAAGGGAAAACATTTAAATTAATTCGATAAGCAAAAAAACAGTTCTTTGACGCAACAATGACCGTAACGCCCTGCCACTGAGCAGATAATCCTACAGAGGAACACTTTACTATTTTTGCTACATGAGAATTGAAGTTTAATTGCATAGGTATAGGAGACAAACGTCAAGAATAACACGAGATGTTTGTTGCGTGCTTTTTAAAGTGGACTGTGGGGCCATGTGGGGATTGTTTGGGTGGTTCTTTGACTGCTCCTGTCTCTAAAACATTTTCAGATTTACCTTATTAGTCTCAAACTGAAATTTAAAACACAAAAATAAGAAAGACTATCATCAAGTAAGATTGAACTAGAATTTTATGGTACAGCTAGTAAGTAAATAACAGATAGTATAAGAAACTAAAAAAAAAAAAAAAAAAAAAAAAAATGTTTAAAAATGAGTCTGGCACAAAAGACTCATAACAGACCTACTCGTACTATCATGAACTGTATACCTTAGATACACGTAACATCCATGTTCTACTATAAATTAAAATTTAACTTGTTGTTATTAAATGACTTAAATAGGTGAGTGTAGCCTAATAGTTAATTTAAATAGCCATTACTAGCTACATTAATAGACTGTGTCTATATTGTAAGTGTTTAATTGTTAAGTTAATAAAGAACTTTTAAAAATCAAAATCAGATAGTATAAGAGTTATTTCTTTACAAGATTATCAATTCAGTGGTATCACCCCACTGTGCGGACAGTGCGATAAATCTGAACGAAGCAGATAATGTCTGGGCGGTTTGAAACGACTGCGTTTTGTTTGGGGACAAAAAACAGCTGATAGGCCTTGCAGAGCTGTTTTGTAACGATTTGGACACGTCAAGGTCTTTGCTTGGAGGTTTGCTCGATCATGAATTTAAAACAATGCGATATCAGAGATAGATTTTGTGGGTGATTAATGGTAACAAAAACTGGTCTGGAAGTTGGAGATCCAAATTGTGATTGGATTTAAGCATGCAAATAGGGTACACCACACATAGCCCACACACTTTTACTTACTTCTGCAACATTGACTTATCTAAGAGCTTGTTTCGTTTTCCGCTCTCTTTATTGCCAGTTTCGTCTCATTTGGGCTCTTTGCTCTCTTTCCATACTTTCTATTAGTTGCTTGATTTTGTTATTTGTAATCTAGGTCTATTGCTCGCTTAGCTTTCGAGACCTAGTCAGATATTTTAGCTAATTTTCCGCGTCCCTATAGGTATACAAAATACACCAAATCCCATTACTCTATTATCGCACCAATTTCTATTTAAAGCTACCAAATATATGTATTATACAAACGAGAAACTTTACAGTTACCTGCCTTAAATAGTTTCGCTCATTCATCCCAAAATAGATAGTGGGTATATTGGAACCTTAGACGCAATGTCGCGAATTCTCAAAACTTCGAGTAGTGGCCTGATTTCCTGCTTTGGGGCTTTTGTTATACTCACATTTACTTTTGCAATCGTTGGTAATTAATTTTATACTTATTTTTGGAAACTATGGAGAGGCATCTCTAATTACTAAGTCACAATACAAACTAAAACATCGCCACTGGTCATCGAGGCACATATTCTATCTATAAAATTCAATTAAGTCCACACGAAACGATTTTAGAACTCATTCATAACAAGTTACATTATTACAAGAGAAACAAAAAAACCTAGCTGCAAAATATTGTACCCTATGTCATTTCCAGTATCAAGGCGATTCAAATGACACCTCACATATCGAAATCCATCTAGCTGTTCAGGCTGTAGGGCGTGCCTAAGAAACCCCATACGTACACACACATACAAACATACTTTAACTTGAAAAATAACCTTCCTTTTTGCGCATTCGGGTAATAAGAATTGCTAAGGAGTGAAACTAATTCTTGTCTCGGTTTTGCCATGTAAAAGTTACAACCTGAATTTCTTCAAAACAACAGAGAATAGACACTTCAGAGACAAGCGCGCTTCATCTTAGATCGTATCGTCACTTTCCAAAAGGAATAATGTAGTCCGTACGACACGTACGGCCGTTTCATCAATAAAAAAAATCACATACACACAACTTCCGTTAAAATGTATGGCTTGTGCACTTAAAATATTGTAGAATTCAAAACAAAAGACAAAATGGAGGTCACATTTTTCATTACTCAATCATTTATATTTCAAGTACAACTCCAAATTGAATAAATTGTGAAACTTTTCCAACTCATTAGCATTCCGGTTTCCCTTCCTCAGAATTTACCGTTTTAAAAGAACTGAGAACAAAAAGTAAGGGAAAAAGAATAGCCTTAAATATCTAGAACCTAATAAACATAAAACAAGAAATTTCCAGGTCCTTAATGAAATTTCGAGAATAATAAATTACTCGGCAGATTTGGTTAAGTTAGTACATAATTATCTTGCTAAAAATCTAGATTGAACCATAAAGGTTAGTACCTATGAGTACCAACTATGCCTTTCTATTTATTCCTTGTTGGCGTAGATACTTGGAATATTTGGTTGGTTCACATATTTTCCACTTAATAATTTGACATCATGTTTTTTCCATGTTTTAGCACAATTCAATATCAATTAGAAAACTATCAGGTAAATTGGTGAACGAAAATTATAAACGATAATTATATTCTCGTCATGCTTCGATTAATAAATATAGCAACAAAGTAATTTGAATACTTTCAACAAAACATAATCAGTCCTACTACAGCCAAGCTGTCTCAATACACTGAACTCCCCAACAAAAGCTTTACAATTAACAGAAACGTTCATCAAACTTTAAAGCAACGTTCAAGATTTTTGCCTTGACATCCCCAGACCAGCCTTAAAGACAAAGCAAATAATAGCTGGAGAGAATTGGGGCAGATGGCATTGTTCTCGTAATCTTTACTGGGAGCAAAAAACGGCCGGTTCAGCTCCTGATTAAACCCTGATCTGGCCATTGCCACTATAGATTAGAGCAGCGGGATCTACCGGCTTGTGAAATGATTTTGTAGACGATCTTGGTTATATTTAATGGGATGTTTAATGGGATGGGGCGGCTGGAATTGTGGTAGAGCACAATTGAGGTTTAGGACTGAGTGTTTCCTTTCCGATCTCTCCGTCTTACCGATCATTCCGTTTCTATGAATTTTCGTTGTTGTAAAGTACACGTTTTGTCGTTTGGTCAATAATGAGAGACGAGACAGAATTTTGTAGTTTTGTATATAAATATGTTTATGTATGTAGGTATATAAATGTTTTAATTTAGTAGACTTAAGTAAATATTGTAGAAAATTCGCTACATTATTATCCATATTAAAGTAAGTGAATCCATTGCTGGTTACCTTTATTGAAAAGATATTCAAGATACCTATACCTAGATCTTGTCATAAGTTCTCACTAGGGTGGCGATGATAAATGACACTAAAACGGAATCGATTGAACCAATTTATGTCACACATTCATCTACTATTTGGAACGACCGTGAGACTAACAAACAGTACATACATTTAGGAGTGAATTTCCATCATCGGAAGTTTTGAAAGACAGCGTTCTACTATTTATTTTTTAGATTGTCTCTAAGTTATCGCCAGATTTATCTAAAAAGATCACAAAAACTAAAATGAAATTATATTCTTCACAGGCTTCTTAGATGCCAATTAACAAGTTTTTTATGACCATCATTGACTTTTCTGCAAGTTGTATTTCCAGTTAAATTGAAAATGTTACGAGCGCTAGTATTCTTGACCACCATCGCGAACTCCCAAATCAAAAATATTTTGGACCGCATGTGTGGCCCGGACGCTTGACTGGATTCATTCCAGCTTTGCTGTCTATTGAATTAGACATGATCAAAAAAACAAAGTCTAGCATTCAGCGAAAACGTAATGACTCGACTCTTCTCTTTCGAACTTTCTGTAAATGACTTATTTCGGTCTTGCTTAAGCACCGATTGACGTCACTACGTGTTGCGGAACGCTACACCTGGCGGAGTGAATTATTAAACCATGGTAATATATGGAAAAAATTAGAAGTAGCCTTATTTTGAGAGAGTGCAGTTTAATTTGTACAAAAAAATGGTGTTAACCTCCTGTTCTAAATTACATTTTTTTACAAAACAATACACTCTAAAATTAGATAAAAAAAGTACTTAACTATCACCACGAACTGTCAGCGTCCGCTACTTGCTCGTACTCGGAGTATACTATTGCAGGTTTTTGTTTATGCCATAGGTTTGAAATAAGCTAACAGGCCGCCTAATGGTAAGTTTGGTAAGATCGTCGTCGCCAGGTCAGAGCATAAAACTACCTCTATTTCAAAGCTTCAAAGTATTTTTAGCTGATTTTGAGAAGCAAAGTCAAGAATATCCGATCTCAAACAGTTCCGTTACTGTTACTGCCACCGCCATAAGGCGCCAAGCGCGCCGATAAAGGGATTATGGATCACAGCTTTTTATTTTTATTCGTCCAAGTTACGCAATACCGCGGTTCAGCTTTATTGTACAGTCGGCGACGTAATGCTAAGCTCGGGACTCAGGGTCCTACTTCACTTTTGTGCTTCACTTTGCAAGTTTGCAGTTGGCGATTTTCAATTACTCTTTTGTAATAAAGTTATCTGAATCCAGATTATTCTAATCATGATAAGTATTATGAATGTCCCTGTCTGCATTTGAAAATGAAAACGCAACTTTGGAGATCAAACGCGAACTTTTTCTGAGTAAAAGAAAAATTACTGTAAAATTTTCAATTACAAAGGGTTAAATGCTTCTGTTGTTCAGTGTATTCATGGTAAGAAAAGTTTCCCCTATACAACAATGTTTTAAGTGTAGTACGGCCTTAAAACTTAGAGAAAGTTAAGAAAAGAAATAAAGCTCTTTCTTCCGCATCGATTTTATGAGTCCTCTAGCAACGAACCACGGATGCACTCGCTTTTTTAAAGAAAAAAGTTACTATAATTTATTTTAATTTCAAATTTATCATAAAACTGTTGAACTGTTTTAAAGTTTTTTATTAAATAAAGCATTTATAATGATTTATTCATATAGATGATGAGACGTGATTTAAGATTGAACCGCCAAGCCAGCGTTGGGCAAAAATGCTTTCTTATGCCTGATGTCTGCCCGGCTGTCCTCTTTTGAAGGTCAACATACCAAAAAAGGCTGTATAATTAACAAATCTAGCAAATAATTTTATTTGCATGTCAATGGGTTAAATAAGGTTAAAATAATTAAAATTAATGTTCAGCCATTAACGACACTAGTCGTGCAAAATTTTTGCAATATTATGATTCTAGTAGTATTTAAACAAAATTAAATCATTCCAATATTAATATATTATAGTTAAAGTCATTTCCAAGCCCAATTATAAAAATGAAAGCGACAATTCGTACACATGCTTACAACATTTTACTAGAATCGGTTGAAAAATGCTACCTGTAGAAAAGGAAAGCCACACAGACCCCAGCCGCGGGGTTGAAGATCACTCGTGGCTCACAGAGACACTAGTTTAAAAATGTTTTGCAATTCAACTACACCTTAAGGTTCATGGAAATTATAATTGAGTATTTTAATTACAAATCTCTAACTAGCAATCATCGTCATACTATTCTCAGAGAAAGATGAAACTTATGAAAAATTGAAGCGAAAAGATTTCCCTCGAGATAACTACTACATCTCGAATATTATCCAAGTTTCTCAAACTTCGCGTATAAAGTTTTAGTAAAATTTTAATATGGGTAGTTTATTTTTTTGCTAGAGCTCCTTTAGCTTCGTCGCTAATGAAAATGGGTGATGAAAGACATTAAAACTTTTTCAAACTTACCTACCTGCTAAATCTTTTAGAAAATTAACGATAATTAATTAAATATATTGTTTTTATTCAGTATTGAACTAAAGAAAATAAATAAACTTGTACTCTTTATTGGGACACCAGAAATAACGAAACAAAAGTAGTGCAAAAGTAATAAAGTTTAGGTATAACTACATATATTGTAACAACAGTTGCCTTTTTGCTGTGAGCGAATTCTTTTAGGCACCCTTAGGATAGAGAATTCAACCTTTTGCGAGATGTTTACTTTATGAAGCGTGGTTGTTAGTACCTTGCATAAAATCCTGAGTATCATCCAATCCACTGTAACGAACAAACTTAAGTGCCACAAAATGAACTAATTTAATTAAAATAGCAGCTATATCATACATAATGTCAACAATCAATGAAATTTTGGTATGGACCAGTGTTGTGGTTGTCTCCACATTTAAAGTTGGTTATAACGATAAGTACAATGATATCCTATTTAAAATGTAATAACGGCTTAAAATGAATAATAATTTTATAATCATGATTGTGCTGTATTTTAACGTTTTCATTCTCCGATGTAAAATACTCAGATTGTAGTGACGTTTTTATAGTTCAAAAATAATTCAATTGTTCATGTTAATTTGCCGCACCGTTCTCAGAAACCATCTTCAACTAAGCATGTTTGTTGAACAAAAATAACTTTTTAATAACGCCTTTTCACCTTCTGCTTATAACAAGGTGCTTATAGCTGACTACCGGCGCTCCGTTCTAAAAACAGCTCTCACATAAAAACAGGCATCGTAAATAAACAAACCAGTGCAATTTTAAGCCCACGCCTTCTTTCAGAGGAAGAGAGATGTTTTTTCCCAGGAAATACATTTGGGCCGAAGCTAAAATGCGTTGAGTTCTAAGAGAAATAGCTGGCGTATTGTTGGGTAGATATTATGTCTAGGTTATACGCAGAACATTTGATGCAGTAAGAGCAGTTTCAATCAAAAGTCAAATGAATCAAAACTATCATTTTGTTTTTGAAGTCATTGGTCATGTCGAGAGGTACGTGGTCTTTGTCTGTTTTTTTTTAGTAGTGATATTTAACTAAGGTTTAGAGAACCATTAAATTTATTGAAAAAACAAGCAAGAATGGTAGAGGAAAACAGAGGAGAAAGGAGAAAGAGGTAAAGGGAGACGAAAGAAAATGTCAATGACAACACAGCTGAAAGATAATTTTCATTTCCAACTGTTCAGAGTATGTAGGTGGTTTAGACGTAAAATTAATGTACCGTCTCTGCATTTTTCGTCTCCATCTGGCCGCAAGCCCATTTCTCAAATGTATCAGATGCTACCAATGTGTTCTCGCGCCTCTCTAATATCCGTCCCAATGGCCGTAAAGCAATTTTATTGGCTTTCTGTTCAATGATCTATGCAGTAGACTAGCTCTGCGCAAATGCTAAATGGATATTATAAGGAGATAAAGATAAGTGCAAGCTTTAGGTGCCATTAGATTATGTTTTTTACAATTTTGTGTATTTATAATTTTGTACGCTCTATCTATCACGTTACAGCATAAAATCTTTGGTGAAAACAATTTATAATGAAGAAAACTGCCTTAGTTATTGATTTAATGAGTAAGTAGTATTTGAGTTGATTTTATGGTCATTTTTGCACGTCTTCGTATCTATCGCCCATACTGCTATGTTTCCTAGTGTTGTTGTATAAATCATTCGGTCGGTCCGATACGCAGTCCGTGGACCGCAATGCCGTTTGTCGAAAATAGAAAGAAAAAGCTTTTTCCAAATAGAGAAACGTATGGGAATGTTTTTGTTAGAGTTTGGATTTTTTTCAGTTCAAAAACTGATTTTCAGGCGGCCATTTTTAATTTTTTTTTGTGCCAACGAGCTTTTATTTGTTGTCAACAAACACAATCGAATGCATTGAGGTCATCTCTCTATCATAAAATATTGTTATCTATTTTTTCAATGCTTTTCCAGTAAAGTCACCATAAATTTTAAAATATTTATTTTTGACATAGACCAAAAGGAAATGTGCATTTTTAATATCCTGCTGAAAAGTAATTTCCTCGTATTGCCAGGGTGGCCATCGCGTTTCCTCCCAAAATAATCAGCAAAGCGGCCACGTGACCAGCTCCTTATCTGTCCCGTGAAAGATTTATAACTCGGGTGTAACCACAGTTTATCTTAATCTTGGTCCGGACTTTATATCTCTATCAGCGGAATAGGGGCGGAAAGGGGCGAGGAAGGGTTTCTGCGTATCTTATTGCGTACTTGTATCTGACGCGGACAGCGTAAGTACCTAAGTTAATTATCTTAATTTGTATAAAAAGTCATTTAAACTTACGCTGTTTCTAGAGGCTTATCTTAGCAATCAGCTACTTTTTTTGCTAGCTTAGGTATGTCTAAGTCGCTATTTGTATAGACAAGCTACTGTCAACCGTATCTTTTGCTGCGTGATGCCTGCTAGTCAAATCATAGCGAACTTCAACGGCTTTTTGCTTGTTTACATAGCTTTGAGCGCAGCTTTAGGTTTTTTTTTCCGTACATGTGGGTAAACAATGCAACTATACCATTTAATGTCATCCATCACAGATTTACTCCCTTTATTTCGTCTCGAGACAGGAAATCTCATCTCTCGTAATTGTATAACTATTTTTATAAGCAATAAATGGTTATTAATGACTATTATTATTATTCTTCCTCTATGTATCATTAGTAATAATTCAACGTTTTCTGTGTGATTTCTGAAAATCGATTTATTTTTAGATTATTATGAGATGATACTCGTATTTCTGCTTTCTATGGTTTCTATTGTGAGTTTAATTAAGGAATAGATAGGGAAGACAAAATTTGTAATTGATTTAGTTAAATCAATTAATTTAGTAAGTTTAGTTTGCAATAGTTATTTGACTTTTATTACATGGTTTTTATGTGTATAAAAGCGGTGCTTAGTTAATTGATACATTAGCTTTAGCATGGCTTGTAGTGTGACCAGTATTCTTATGCGTGAGATTTTTCTGGTCTTTGTATCTCTCGTTAAGTTATAAAGTCATTGAAGTGAAACTAGCAACCAAGATAACATCTTACGGCACAAAATAGGACACCGGGGGGCCCTTGATAACTTGCATTCGCTTCCAAAGGATTCTATTTCTACAATCACTAACAATCGAACGTTAGCTGCTGATTGGTCGAGTTGACAATAAGATCACGGGACATTGCTACAGCATAGTAATTCGTCTAATCAGCTTAACGTTAACCGTTAGCGGTTATAAAAATAAAATCGCTTGGAAGCGAATACAACTTGTCCAGAGCTCCAGTATTTTATGAATTCCACGTTTTTCGTCGCAATATTTTAAAGAGAATTTACCACGTGACTCTTGTTACTTACGACTTCTAACGATTAAAGTTTATGTGAGCCGTAAAAGCTGTAAATGGAAGTAACTGAGTAGAACTTAGCTCTTACTAACTTCGGCTTTAAAATTTAAGTTATGTTTGTCTTTTAGATGTTGGACATTTTTTATGTGCTCTAAAACTGGTTCTACTTTTTAGGAAGCTGGAAAATAGGATGTTTATACTTATTTGTTATTTAGAAACTATTTATTTTCTGAAATTTTTGTGATTTTGAAAATTTGGATTTTAAAATGCGTTTTATGATGCATGAGTGCGTCATTTTGGTCTCAAACTAAAACAAAAGGGTTGTAAAAGTGGTTAAAATATTGTTTAGAACGTTTTTTGTTTTGTTTTTGGTATTGTTTACACAATGGCGTTTTTTTCCATTGTACTTTATCGCGTTGCCAAAAAACGTGAGTGCCATAAAATATATTTTCTTGGTTTCAGAAACAATACATGTATTCACAATGACTTGAAGCCGTTTCAAGTTTGTTCATAAATTCGTCATAATAGCTGGTTACAAAAAAGAAAACCTTTACAAGAAAACAATGAATGTCAAAAAGGGTTATTTCATAAATGGTGTTATTTTAACATCAATGAAAAAACAATGAGTGACAACAAGGAGCGTAATAATTTAATCCGTCACCAGTTTCTGGAATTTAATAAAATTACAATCAATAGAATTTTATTTTGCTTTTAAATTTTAAATGATAGGTAGCATATTAGAAATTTAACTTTGTGTGGTTACATGGAAACGTTCAATAACACACATGGATATTAAATTTGTAGACAGATTTTAAGCTATTTTATTTAAAAAATTGATGTTACATACATTTTGAAAAACTTAAACGCAGGTGAAATGATGACTTCTAAACATTTACATTTTAGTTAATAATAAATAAATAAAAATAAAATAAAATAAAGCACCATTTTCCAAGCTGTGGGTTGCGAGCTGCTAGATGGGCCTTGAAAAATCGTCCTTGTCCATCCATGCATGTGTCCTTTTAATTAAGATTTTAAGTTTTCTTATTTTAAGTGAGTCCCGAATTCAGAAGTGATTGCTAGGTTGGTCGTAGTAGCGTCAGGCTCGTCCCCTGTCACACTTAGGACTGAAAATTGTCCAGGGAATCATGGGTGTTATATTAACCCTCTGCCAGCCCCTTCGGGAGAAGCGCGTGACGATACACAATATAGGTTTTTTTTTTTTTTTTTTTAAATAAAGAATAGGTCAACATTTGACCACCAACTCGCCTGATGTGAAGCGACATTGTGGCTTAATATAAAGCACGAAGACCTAGTAGGTACTTATTCACTCTGGCCTTGAACATACCTAGGTTGTAGTTAGTCGGAAAAACAGATGGTGGCCAACCGATTCCAGTCTCTAGCCGGCATTTTATAAACATCAGAAAACATCTGTAGCTTATTTCCTCAGCGCATTAATCATTGTGCAGCACGTGTTCATTTTATCATGAAACGACTGCGTCACGTGCAATTTTGGATCTGATGTAAAATTGACTGAAAACGTTCTTAAACAAGATTTTACGACAGATGAGAACGTTCACGGAACGTGTTTAGATAGTAATTTACGATAAAGTATTGCACATGGTAATATAATGGGCTTTTTATTAATAATTAGTCCAAACCGTTTGATCCTACAGTGCTTCGTACTGTCTTTTCAAGAATAAGTATACTATCTATGTATTAAACCAAGACTACCTCCATACCAAATTTCATAAAAAGCCGTCCACTTAGTTTTAACAGGAAGAAGTAACAAACACACACACACACATAAACTTTTTTTGGATGACTCTATGATGTTGGCCACTGAGGCCTCGACAGCGTACCGGGCATTAGGCAAGCGCAGATGGCGCAGGGCACACACACAAACATAAACAAACTTTCACCTTTATATGTAGGATAACTTTAACCATTACTACACAAGTGCTTTTTAAACGCCGAGTTCAAAACGACATTAAAAATGAGAGAGCTTCGAAATTACACATACTAAAGCATTTTGTTCGTAATGATGTGTAATTATACTAACCTAATACGACCTTAGGTACGTACAAGTATGTAATTTTACCTCAACCCCTCTTTAAAACCACTTACCCATTGGTTGATTAAAGGCCAGCACTACACAAGCTAAACAAAATCCAAAAGAAAAACGTAAAACCTTATCTTCGCCGACATAAGGATCAAACTAAACGAGAGTTCAATCTTCATGCGAGGACGCTAACGAAAAGTCGACAAAGTTTGAAAAAGCTGAAAAGCTTGCAGGCACCGACGAAATTCCCATTCAAAGGTTTTAAAGTTAATTTCACTTCATTTGGTTCTATGCGGGAGCTAAGTGAGGCTTAGCGCTATGTTTACTGCTGTCCAATATTTGGAGACTGACGAAATAAGTTACTTTGACTCTTCATTATGGTTATAAAAAGATTTATAAGTACGGTTCAAATTGACATTTATAATATTAGTTAGGATATTTTTGATAAATTTAGAAATTAATAATCTAAAATAAATAAATAAGGATATTTTTGATAAATTTGCTTCTATCAATGCGTTGAAAACTGTCAAACATCTGTTACAAAGTTTTTATAACAATTTTCATGTTGATATTTAACTCGTCTTAACTTACAAAAACGTAACCACGTAAAAAAACGTGTTTACATTTCTCTGAGCACATTATAAATGTCAACATGACAATTATTCTGAATACTTTGTAATACTATTTTCAATGCATTGATAGAGGAAAATTTACATTCTATAATTTTATATCTAACTAGCTGTTGCTCTTCGTTCGCGTTTATTCACCAACTACGTACCAACTACGTACTATTCTGTGACGTTGTCTGACGCATTCAGTAAGCGGCGCGTTATTTTTTATTTTTTACAGAATTTCATGACAAAAATATTTATTTATTCAGAAAAAAGTATCCAAAAACCTTGCTTGTGACATACTGTAACTGTTTATCAAATTTTATCAAGATACGTTCAGCCGTTTAGCCATAAAAAGTCTACAAACAGACAGACAGAGTTAATTTCGATTTTATAACTAGTATGGATAAGGATAATCGAGTCGCGAGCGAGCGAGATATGCCTTACTATATATACACGGAACGATTATAAGAAATAAGAAATAGGAACGATTTGCGAAAAGGAACTGTATGTACTGCATACACAAAGATCGACCGTTTTTGATTTTTTATATTCAAGGAAATTTTCCCGACGTGCGATATGCAACGCTGCCTTGCGTAAGCAAAGGTCGATTTTCGGAAATTCAATTTTCCCAGACCGCACGCTATGGTGCCCCCCGACGGGTTAACGTCAGCACCAGTTTTATTGCATTGTATTGCTTTATTATTTATATTAGGCGTAAAATATGCCATGTACATTTTGCACAGATATTAGAAATTCAGCGACTCACAGCCAGCTATATTTAAACACACTGAAAAACTGATCAAGTCAATGTCGAAACTTTTGATTCAATTTCCTAACGCATTTATTTTCCAATGAAACGGTAAACACAGACTAAAAGTAAACCACTCCACCTTGCAACAACTAAGTTCCCAGAATTCAATTACGTTTCGCTGTTTGTTTTGAGTTGATGACGTACTTTTTCATTTGCTACACAAATGATTTTTTGTCCGAGTAGGTATGTGAAGTTTGAAGAGATATTGTTTGTGTTTTGTGAGATGGGGTCGGATTGAAGTAAAAAATGATCAGTTTTTAATGATATTTTTTCTAGAGCGGACCCTTAAAACAACTTTAGATGCTTGCAACGGCTGCAACCCTAGCGGTTCTGCTGATGCATTGCCAACCCAGAAAAAAAATTGTAGACACCCTTTATAAAACGCTCCATGTCCATGTCCGAGGGGAAGTCATTCACATTTTGCAAACGGGTAAGAAGGAACGGCAAAAGCAGACAGAAGGTCCAAGCAGAATGTGAGAATGAGCTCTTAGACGGTGTATTACGGAACTAGCTGCGTTCTACGGTAGCTCTTAGAAGGAATCTTCTTTTACGTTTAACTTAAATCGTGAATCTGACATAGCTACATAACTTTAATATTTACGTATAGGTATGACATACACTTAACTTGATCACTAATTACACAGTGTGTTTTAGGTGATTTAAAAAACGATTCAAAATAGATTGGATGGCTTGTTTAATTTTAATTTTAGTTTAGTTTAATTTGATAATCGTTGTAGGCTGAGGTAGTGTCTCGACCGCTCGGTAGAGGTATTCGCGGTTTAGTAGACTAATGACTCGATTCTAGAAAAAATTGAATTCAAATTCAAAGATACTCGAAAAGGATACGTACTGAACAATATTAACTTTAAAAAAGAGCTTTTTTGAACATTTCTAATAATTTTAACCCAAAGCAAGTATTATAATGGAAAATTGTCTTAAGAATCGTCAAAATTTCAAATCAAGAAAGTATACAAAATGCCTGGAAGTGATTTAATCCAACTTGATTTAACTGACTTCACATTCCCGTCTCCTTAATTGACATAACAACTTTCCTGTACCTACATGCAAAGAGAGATCCATTAACAAATTGAACGTGTCACAAATTATAATTATATTAGGGAAATGGCAATCTTTGGAGAATTCAAAATGCGGCACGCGGCACGCGACGTGTCAAAAATGGCAATTTATGTGCTGCAGGAGTGTTTTAGAATGTATTTGGTGTAACACCCGATACTGTGGTTGAGTAAAATTTGATGTGATGATGAGAAATATACTAACTGAGAAATATTAAGCCCATACCAGACTATGGCTTCGAACACATACGAAAAATCCGATACTCCGTTCCTATTGGTGAAAAAACCATTAACGACCAATAGGAACACGTTTGCGGGCGTTTTCAGGAATAATCTGTAATGGGTTTTACAAACTATAGTCGCGTCCCAGATATCTCTGAACTTGTAGATAATTTTATCAAATTTTTTTTTAGCTGTGATCGCAAAAATATTTCACAGAATCACCCTTAACTAGGGCTGGGCTTATTTAAAGGTTAAAACTAGTCCAGTCGGTTCGAAATCAATAGAAAACACATTCCATACTTACATCAATTTGTATAAATCCACAAATTATTAATTTTTTTTTTTATTCATAAAAAGCTTAAGTACTTAATACATTCAATATTTCAGATCCTTCTTCTAGTTATACTTGACATATAGATAGGAAAAATAGTATGTTTTTATTTCATCAACCAACTTACAAAAAAGAGGAGGTTCCCAATTCGACTGTAGATTTTTTAATGTATGTACGAGTATGTTACGCGATTACTCTGCCAATTGTGAATCGATTTTAATGATTCTTTTTTTTTGTTAGATCTAACTTTAGAAGTGGTCTCATACTCGTATACATTTTATGGAAATCGGTAGAGCTGTTTTTAAGATTTCATCAATAATCAAAAAAAATGTTAAATGGATGATGGGTTGACGGGAAGGTGGTTTTATTAAAATTTGCTATTTTATATTATTTTATTTTGATTTCATATTATGTTATTTTATTGTGATTAATAGCTTATAAGGCGGAAGCTTCTACGCGGAAGTGTCTTGATTTCAATTCCAGCAATCAACATAAGTTGCCATCTATAATAATTAAATACAATATCGATTTGAGATCCATTTAATATCGAAATCGATGTCAGACGTGCTACCAACAACAAATACATGTAGGTTTTTCTTGGTCCTACATTGTTCTTAACCTAAGTGTATATATACGATTAGCCTATGATCACAAAAATGCTCAGTTTAAAAAACAAACAACGACGAAATTAAACCAACAAAGCGCAAAAAGAAATGATAAGCTGATTGCAGGCAAAATAACTTGACGAGATGGCGGCTAATCGCAAGCCTTTTATGAAATAAAAATATCATTTTCATTAGTGTTGCAGTTATCTCACTCTACCTTACCTCACTACACTAACACGAAGTAACCCCTCGAATTCACTGCAAAATTACCCCAGTTTCAAGATTAGCACTAAGAAATGCAGCGCACCTCACCTTCTAATATACCCCAAGGGTGATTTACCCGAGTTGTCCTAGCGGGTCAAACTGTGGAAGTCGGGTTCATTAGCAATGTAGAGTGGCGACACGGTGCGCCACCTGGCGTCTGGCGACCTTATGAATTTTGTACCAAACTACTTGCATTCATTGGGTGCTGTAGCTAGATTGCACTGAATTGATAGTAGTTTTTCAGTTGTTGAAAGTAAAATTGAAATTCAATTCATCCAACTTTATGCACTTATTTTTGTTTTAACTTATTCTGTTTTGATCGTAATTTAATCAGTGGGTGCTTAATATTGTAATTTGGTAAATAAAAATCTGGACAGCAGTAAAGTTCTAGTTATTTAGATAGTACTCAAAACATCTGATGACTTATTTATTAAAATTATTACCTACCTAAAATTAAAGCTCAGTACAACAACATTTTAAGCATGTGTGTAAAAAAGTGTTCTTCAGTAGAAAATAAGACGGGTAATAAGTAAAATGAAGTCGTGAAAAAACTCAATTTTATGCTTAATCAAGTTTTCCTACAGTGTCTGATCGAATGGTAACGTTATTAAGAGTTATGTTAGTAATGAAAACAGATTCAGTAGTTACGGACGGACGGGTACAAATAATAATCAAAAGAACAAAAACTTGCAATAGGTACGATCCTACTATATGCTAAACTGATATCTGATCGAATGATATCGTAAATAAAAGTGTGTAATGTTTTGATGTCAGCGTATGTAACTGGATAGCATTTCTCGGATGAGTTGAAACGTAAGATTCTCGTTCCTATCTCCACGGTAAGCTCTCATTTCTAAACAATTACAAATTTTAATGACAAAATAACTCCTTTCTGGAAGCTTCACAAGTTTACGTGGCTCAAATTTCCTCCATACAAACTTTAGCTCCAATGGCTTTGTACAAATTAATTTACAGATATTTTCAAACTTTCTCACCGCTGGAACTTTGGCTCATCATAAGAAGTGAAGTTATCTCACTTAAAACAATGGTACAAACAAATTTTCATTGAAGGTGCCGCGGTAAAGAAACAACACACATAATGAAAGTGTAGTATAAAAGTTTGTAATAGACATTTTGAGCATCAGTGGAATATACAGGAAGGCATTTCCATGTAATGGAGATGAAAGTACGTTGTTAGTAGTGTCTCTCTTCAACTCGCTTTTGCACGGAGAGCGTTTTGCTTTTCTGTATTAGAGTCTACAGACCAAAGTCACTGAGATTTTTATTCTTTTTATAATTGCTTGATATTGACGGCTTTATTTCAGAAGAAACTAAGCTAACGTGGCAATATGACAAGAGGTGTACCTACTTTGACTGTTTTATTTTCAAAATAAAGCCACTGACATCATGGCATCATTCAAAAAACAAAATGTCGTCGCCTGTCGGTGATTTTGGGGTAAAGACTCCTATAAAGTATTTTTCGTCGTCGTTGACTACATTTTAAATGTAAAAAAGTACTTAATTCTCATTTAAAACTTTATTGTTACCCGTAAGGCCAAATAGTGAACAATTTTATTTATGTATGTATTTTTACAACTAGTTTTTGGGATGAAATTATGTTTTAGAATCATCACATCATCTAAAATTCTACTCCTCTTTTCACCAAATTTCGCTCTTGCTCAAAAACTCAAACTTTGATTCTACGTGTAAGTACGAGTTTTTTGGAACAATATTGGATACAAACACGTGGAATTTTGGATGTTCCACGTGTTCGCATCCAATTTTTTTGGTTAAAATACGTAATTAAAGCAAAAAAAATGAATTGGAAATATGAAATCCTCGTGTGGGTTTTTTGGTCGAAACACGATGAAGAAAAAACATACATATTCAGGGCAAATAATGGGTTCAACCTTACCTGATCGAAGGTACAAACGTTCAGCCAACCAATATCCTTGTTTTTCTAAATCATAATTTTACCAAGCAAATCCATTTTTACACGTTTCTTCATGTTTTCATAACGCTTTGATCATAAATTATTTGAAATTTCACATCAATTCAGTAATATTGCGGTGCTGTTTGGTAACATCCCGATAATGTGTAATCATGTACAAAATAAATTATGTATAAATGGAAACAGGGTTAACAGGAAAAGGTGCACTTAGCCGAAAGAAGGTCGTTGTACTCATCATTATGAACAACATTGAGCCAAAAAACCAGCTATTTCATTTATTTTAGGGTCAGGATTCTTTACTTCAGGGTTTGCCCTAAACTAAAAATTGTTGATTAAAATGAGTACAATACCCCCTTTCAGCTTAGTATACCCTTTCCTAATAGCCCTGTAGAGTAGATGTACATCAGACGCGTAGATGTACGAACGAGCTCGTACAACCGAATAAGTACATAATTATTTGAGCAGAGTATAATTAAGTGGTACTGCAAATTTGAAATCCTTGTTGGAGCGTGAAGATGCCTATGTAATTATATGAAAGTACTAACGTTATCATATTTAGGGATTGTTAAATTTAGCTGAAGAGGAAAACTATACTCAGCAGTGGGTGGATATCTTCCCCTTACTAATAAACGTTGTATAGCCTCGGAATAATTGTAAAGTGTTACGTCTTTTTCGATCCAGTTCCAAATGTAAAAGGAAGAAAACAACAAAACACTGTTTAACTCTTGCGAGATTATGAAGCGTTTAATAGTAAGGGGCCTATTTCTATGCAGGGGGGCTATTCCTGCGCGTGAGATGAGATGAGATTTTATCTTGGTCACTCTCACACCTATGACAATTTAAACTAGAGCCACAAGGACGCAAAATGGTGAGATGAGAATCTCAAATCTCCGAATAGGGTCCCAGGTAAGGGTCTTATCTCGATGCTTGTCTTCTTTAAATTACTAAATAGTTTTCAGCAGCGCATTCAGAAAAATTTGTTTGTTAGTAGTAGCTATTTTATCTCGCTTCTTATATTAAGTATGTTTTTTGGTTAAGGCGGGACCCTATCACTAAGACTCCGCTGTCCGTCCGTCTGTCTGTCTGTCTGTCTGTCCGTTTGTCACCAGGCTGTATCTTATGAACCGTGATAGTTAGACAGTTGAAAATGTTCACAGATGATTTTTATTTTAGTATTAGTATTTCTGTTGCAGCTGTAACAATAAATACTAAAAAACAGAATGAAATAAATATTTACGGGTTTTTATAGTTTTTACCTGTTTTTATAGATAATGGTACCCTTCATGTGTGAGTCCGATTCGCATTTGGCCGGTTGCCTGCGAAGATCTAAATTAGAATGCGAAAAGTGCTAATGTAGCTGATTTATTAAATCTTATTTGAAACACATTTCAATGCTATACCTAGTCCTTAATCTATCCTAGTCTATAATCTCTGAATACAAGCTCTGTATGTTATACGTACAGGCGAACAGACAGACATTGTTGAAAATCCTTTACTATTACGGAGCCCAAAAAACACGTCCAGCCAAGCCAATATGAACATTCCCGGCCTTTAGTCTCTTAACCACCAGTACAAAAATACCTTACGGTTTCCTTAGCCTATCTCATATTTTACGTTCGTGGCTGTATGACTGACTGTTATGACATTTATGACATGCCTTGAACTAGACAAGTCTATTGCATAACATACTTTTATCACGTACCTACTTTATGTTTACAGTCAAGTGAGACTGGCTCCAAGTAGCAAAGAGTAAACCAAAAATACAGATGTAAAAAATCCTAAAAAACTACAAAACCCGTCTTCGACTTTAATTTGTGACTCGCTTACCTAACTGCTGCGATCTGAAATAACTCTCATACAATCTAAGTACTTAAAATATGCAACTTACTCGTATCTTCAATCAATTCTATCTTTAGAATGGATTTAGCATTGTTTTTTTTTTTCATACATACCTACCATAATATAGTCACGCCTTTTTCTCTCAACTATCTACAATCCTGGCACACATCTTTCGCTACTTTCACTGCCATTATTCCTCAAACATGCTCCTCAGTTACGGGCACTCCTGGCCTTTTTTCCAAAACGCTTTGGATTTGACCCTGATACATTTTCCTAGGTCGCCCCTTACGGACTTGAGCATTCACACTGTCCTTGTAAATCTGTTTTGTAAATGTTCTTTTATCCATTCTCTTTAATCTACGAGTATTATTTCTTTCATAATCCTTTATCCCTTATCATTTCGGTCCTTGTCTAGTTACATTATATAGTTTAAAGCAGCTAGGAATAAAAAGTTGCTTACCCATTTTATTTTTATCCTTATTCAGTTTATTGCACTAAACGTATAAAATAACTTTCTTTACCTTCTTTCTTTATCTTGTTAAAGTACCTGTACATAATATTTACACATTACCTGTTTACATAATAATTGTGTAACTTTCGTTGCCCGTCTATCCACTTCGTGATGGGGTCGAAGTGAACCTGAGCATGTCTGTAGGTAAAGTTTTTTACTACATCTTCAAATGTAGCATCTGTGCTTTTTATTCTGTGCTTGTGCCCGTCGAGCCATTCCATTTACGATCTCGACGTACATTACGTTTATTATGTACGATTTACGTAACAACAACAATTTATTTTTCTGTTTTTGGTGAACGCTTGATTGCTGAGTATTAGTGGATGCAAAGGGTATAAAATCATCCGTTTCAGAGGAAACTCTCGTGTATATTTACCAATAGTAAAGACTGGCACAGTGGAGCGGTATGCGGAATATTAAATTTTATAATTCACATCTGTTATTAGCCGATCCATCAACCGAACATGCTTCACAAGCAAATATCTCAGTCAGAGCGTGGTAAACTTAACAATGGGACCGAGATAGAATTATGCTCGGTCAGTCGGGCTATTATGAAGCGTGACACTAACTATCAACGAAACTACTTGCACTTCATCTTTCAGAAAAACTTACTTTACTATGTTATCATTAGAAAATAATTTTGAAATAATTAGAACAAAGGCAACCCTAGAAGATTGAATTTCTTTTTTTCATATTCTGAAACCCATTACGAGTATTTCTTCCTTACTTGCTAGAGAATATCTGATTGCTTACCATTTCATATTCTACTCGCTACCAAACACTGCAGTGTTAAGGTGTCTATACACCATAGTGGCCGACTTGCCGGCACAGTCCATTGACATTACGTGTGTGGCTTAATTTCTTTTGTATTACGGCTTCCGACTTGAAGAAATTTAAGACTGTTGGCGACTTTGGTGTGCATGCTCCTTTACTATTTGCAAAAATCTGCTAAAGCCGTACATTTTCCGGGATAAAGCAGCCTGTGATCAACTCTCTGACTGAAAAGTACAATTTATTCGACGTTATTTCAATTGATTGCATCATTTAAACTTGAACCAATTTATTTATATATGCGAGTTTATGTTAAGACTCTGTATATTTTTTTAATGTGCTGGCTAACTTAGTCTGGATGTGTTAAATTTTAAGTTGCTTGCTTTTACAGTTTCTGGAAATGTCGCCTGTGACATACAGACAAACAGATAAGTATTAAAGTCAGATCATAAGGGTGTCTGTTAACCCGACTATAGTTTAGCAAAAGGAGGGTTATGATTACCATTTTGTTTCTAGTAAGGTACCCTAAAATATTAAAGTTTGTCATTAACAGCTATACAATTTTCGCGTAGATACCGCCTTAGAATGTATTTACAAGGCCAATCATCGAGGTTAACAAGCTTGTAAAGCCGAATGCTTCCATCTAGCAACCTTAACTTAAGAGGCTCTCAAATATTCATATTCTCATCTACAGGTGAATTTAAATTCAGACGCTAGCTGAATGGAAGGACCTCATTTTGGTGGCGTAGATCAAACTACTGACTGTATAGCTATAGCTTTAATTATATAGGCCCACTTGCAGAATGTACGGAGTTGAACTTTTAGACGCAGGGTTGATTAACTCAAAGTTAAAATGTTATAAGTGTCACTCAAATACTGTTTTAGCTCAAGGTCAGCTTCTAACTCTTGGTGGCGCAAGACGATTTATTAGTTAAACATCGGATGAACAGTTAACTTCGAGTTAAAAAAAATACAAAAGCTGTCGAAAGCTTCGACAAGTGGCCCTTTGTGGATCTTTTGATTAATAAAATAATGTCGAATGTATACTCAGAAGTAGGTAGTAAAATATGTTATACCATTTCAATAAACATGAAATCTGGCTTAACGAAATAAAATGAACAATATTTATGAATTTCTAAAGAACAACCTGGCAATTATTTTCTCTGATGTGAATAGTAAGAGGTCGGGACGTGGATAAATATTACCTAGTACCTGCTATTGTTAAGTGGAAGTAAATCAAATAAGTAGGTATAAAAATACTACACATCATTAAGTATATTTATGTAAAAGATAATAGAAGAATATTGAAAAATATTCTAAGCAAAATTAAACAATCGAATTTCCTGTATTGCTGCTGAAATATGACACTGCTTCTTTTTAACCGACTTAAAAAAGGAGGTTATCAATTCGGTTGTACCCTTGAATTGCGCAAATAAGTGCTTTAAAGGGTAAACACCCTCAAGTATTACTCCAATCAAAAGCCTTATTATAAGTATGCATTGTGTACATAGAAAAACCAAAGTTTAAAAACCGATTTCCCATCCTGAAATTCGTCATCCATGTAAACAATTTTTAGACTTTAGTTGATGTTTTAAATACTGCTCGACGGGTTTCTCGATAAAATTTATGTTTCACCATCTCTAGAGTATGATCTACTATTAAACAAACAAAAAATCATTGGAATCGATCGAAAGTTGGCGGAGTAAACGCGTAACACACATAGAAAAAGACATTCAGTCGATTTGAAAACTTCCTCCTTTTTCGAAGCCGGTTAGAAAGTAATGTATGCCGATGGTTGGATTTACAGCTAGTTGCATTCATTCTAGCATGTATTCACATTTCCACCACTTTCCCCATAGACCTTACATCGTGATAAAACGTTCTCAAGCAATGTTTACGTTACATAGAGTAGTTATATCGGCATCGTCCCAACTAATTCCAGCAAAACACGCAACGGTGCGGGAATCACGTGAAATAATTTTAATAGGATTAAGTAGGCACTGAAGAATGCTTGCACACAAATGGGCGCTTAATTATTCCTGGCTGGTAAATTAAAAAGCGCTTTGAAATTGCGATGATATAACTTTTCAAGATTGTAATATAAAATGTTTAAAAGCTTCTACTTTTTATGTTTTTTTGTGCCTGTAATTAATTTGTTTCATGAGTATGACATTTATTAAGTACATTATGGGCAAAGGTGACAACTCACCTAATAATGCTGAAAAGCGGTACTTGGAAAAGATTTTTTAGAATTTGCTTTAATATTCATTAAGATTTACGTTATACGTAGAAATAATTAAAAAAATATTTCACGTACTTGCTCAAATTCTTAGGTAATAATTTAGTAGGAATTATGTAATAAAACGGTAGGTTAGGTTAGGTACGTAATTGTACGAACGATCGGTAATTGGGGGGGGGGGGGGGGGAAATTCAGCTAATCCAGTTTAGCTAGCCGATTTGACTGAGCCGTTGACGTTGCTAGCCTTAAAAAACTTATGAGGAACAGTTCAGTATCACTAATGTTTCACAAACGTACCACCGGTAGTCCAGACTGACGTAACACGGTTCAGTTAGGCATCGGTTGTGGCTAACTAAATTGCTCCCCCCCCCTATATTCTTTACATTTTTATATCTTAAAAGGTCACCTTCCTCAATAATGGGCCAAATTGTTTAAAGCGCCATCAAAACATCAAAAACGTCGCAACTTCCATTTTCGTTATTAATTTGTAACGAATAATAACTTGAACGTTCATTTTATCATTAATGTAACGATGGGCGATTTTAAATTATAACAAATTTGTTTGAAGCAAATTAACTGTTTATTCGTAGGTAGCTATTATAATTTCTGTCTGTGCTGGGATTACCTATTAGTTAGTAGTACTGCCTTAGTGACTGTATTTAACAGCTAATGAATATTTTACTAGTTGTAGATGGATCATAACAGGTGTTTAGGTAGTTTACTACTCAAAATACACCAACATTAAAGCTAATCTAATGCTTTTAACACTATGTGAGGCATCTTTTATGATTTAAGCTGAGTAGCTAACCTCTAATATTAGAGTTTAAACTGGTTGAAATTCTACTTTTGCTATTAAAGGCATTCCGAGCCTCTCATGTCTTCATAACTCCTCATCCGATTTATCTCACATTTAAACTTAAAATTGTATTTATTCGAACTACTTGCCTGCAAAATGTCCTGGAGTCAAAAACAAATGCTGATTTGTCCCATAAGACTCAAAGACTTGCTTACGCTCAGTAAATAAAAACAAACGAAATTCGTCGAAATTTAACAAACCAGTCAACTACAAATCATACATACTTGTACAAAAGTAAGTTTTAGTCCACTCAGGCTTTGGATGGGTGGCCGTGCAGCTGAAATCACACCGAAACGGGTATCTTGCTTCAAGTCGAGTTGAGTAGAGTCTAATCAATAGAGTCACTTGTTTTCTTACTTATCAGCCCATCGAGCTTTAGCGAGCAAATCGTCTATGCTTCAGCTTCTACAAAAATGCTTTCGTATGTCCGGATGTCGGTCTTCCTCTGCAAGTCGCATTTCTTAACCGATTCTCTTAGCGGAGATAAAAAAGATCATATCTCCGCTATTTTGAAAAAAAATCCAAAACCTAACTCGACAAAAATACTGTTTAACTATCAAACCAGTCCACAAAGTTTCACGAGAATCGGTTGAAAAATGCGCTGCAGGCCGCTAGGTCTCCAGCTCACAGAGTCACGAGTTATAAAACATGTTTTAAGGCAAGTTTTTAAATGTATGTGAGGCCTGTTCATACTGTCATAAAATAGTTCGGTAAGAGATATCAATTGTATGTTTATTGAGTAAGAAAGTGATAGATAGGTCGTGGCTATCTACGGCGGTCGGACCTTAAGGTGATATCAGACGGTTCATTTTTCGTTCATTCGGCCTTTCGTTCGGCACCGTTCACTTGAAATGAAACGTCTGAACACAAAATGAAACAAAAGTGCAGAATGTATTCATTACTGATCCAACAATAATGGTTTTCGCATCTTTCACAAGCGCCATAAATCTTCTTAATATATATAAATTACGTGTCACGTTGTTTGTCTGCTAAAGACTCTTAAACTACTTAATCGATTTCAATCAAATTTGCACACCGTGTGCAGTTCGATCTAACTTAACAGATAGAATAGCTTACATATATATATAAATAATAAACGCGAACGAAGTCGCGGGGTGACAGCTAGTTAGATAATAGTTACTACGCTCAGGCTCATAACTGATTAAAATTAAACGTCTGAACACAGAGAGAATGTTTATTCGGGTTTGGCGTAGTTTATCGTTTGACGTTCATCGTCAAATTTTAATTTCTATGTCATTCCAGCTTAGTCACCTCAACATGGAATGTAAGAAAAATGAACCAGTCACTGGAGTGAACGTTCACCGATGTATTTGTCTGATATCCCCTTTAGACTCTGAGCGCGAAAAAAGGCAACTTTAAACCTTCCAATGCGGCTATTGCATAATTGATTTTTAGTAATATTTTTAATTGTAGTTGAGAACTCGTTGAAAACTCAATCAAGTAGACAAACCTAAAAATTAAGTTCAATTTGAAAATAATGATAACTACGAGTTTGACTATGATATTTCAGTCTTTCAATCACATGAAATGACTCATTAAAATAATCTAAAAGTAAAAAAATAACAGTTATTGAACATGAACATCCCTAGTAATAACAATTCTCACTTTCACCCGAGGTCAAAACCACCCCATATCATCAATAATACTTGTAAATTGACTTGAGGGCGTGTCCAGAGCCTGGTATAAAAATAATTCTTGTTAATTTTTATGTGGCATGCAACACGCTCGGCTGGCGTGGAAGTTTAGAGCCGTGTTGTAAACATTGGAAGGCTTTAATAGCTATTTTGTAAGCGATTTTGGTAATTTCTACCTGTGCCTTCAAGGACTGCTTGAAAGTCATAATTGAGGGTAGTTGGTTAACGTTGATAGGTTTAAGTAGCGCTTTTTAAAATGGCTTTGCAAAGTTTATGAACTTTTACTTTTGACCGGTCATAGGTGTACTCGTCACTAGGTCACGTCTAACTGACCGACAACTGAATTTTGTACAGTTAAGGTCAGCTTTGGGTATTGTAGCATAGTTGACAGAGTAAGCAAACAAGTTCGTATAGGCTGAGTGGCTCGCCCTGATAAATAAATATAATAAAATAAATAAATAAATTCGGGACATTGTCACACACGGCCGCCTGACCCCAAACAAAGCAAAGCTTGTACTATGGCTGCCAGAGACTGATATACATACTTAGATATTTTTAAATACATACTTAAATAGATAATTCGATAGTGAAATAAACCCAGACATAGAACAAACACAAATGTTCACCACATAAATGTTTGCCCTAGGTGGGAATCGAACCCACGCCCCCAAGCTCAGAAAGCAGATATAGATATTGATATCAAGAGGTCAAGATTAATTTATTTATTTGTTCCAATTTTTGACCATATCATTGCCATAATTTATTTTATTGTTTGTTTTCTTTTTTATATAGTAACGTAATTTAGTCATGATTTTTATTTGATCAAATTGTTTACTATTTGATTGCTATAATTTGACTAATTATTTAATAATATTATTAATTGCTAGATGTAAATAGATTTTTTTTTAATCATTTACTCGTGACACGGCTTGGCGTTGCTTGTAGTGTGATAAGTATTTGTCAATAAATGAAATGAAATGAAAAAGAGTTCTAGGCCACTCGAGGGTCTCTGACATGGCTTGACGATTGTTGTTTTATAACAAACAACCGGGGCCCACAATTTAAAATGTCATCCGAGCCTTTGTAGCACTCAAACCCACCTGATTCTGATCCCATATGAATCCGATCTGCCGCCCGCGGTCACCCATCCGAATATAAGATTGTCCGTGTCGTCCGGAGATCATTTACGAACCTAGTCGGGCTATGCCTGTGCACTAAAGACAGACAGACTGGAGAAGATTCAGTGTAAAAAACCAAATTGACGCTTGTGAGTACCTATGTATGTGTGTATGTTTGTTCAACTATAATAATATGCGTACGATTGCTCCCATTTCAATAAAATTACGTTAAGCTACTCGATTATGGTTCTATATTGACCCGAAATTCGTTTGCTGATTCTAAACTTCTTGGACTTTGCAAGCCTATTAAGATTGCTTCGTTAATGGGCTACATAATAAACAAGACGTGTAATTGTAAAAAAATGTTGTAGCTTTTAACGAAGCGCTTTCTTATTATTTCAACCCCGAAAGAAAGTGTGGGTGTTACCAAAGGGGACTTATTAGGCCCATAATGATTAATGGTATTCGATAAGACAAACGACAAACATGAATTAGGTATGAGCTATGAATCGGCTCTATTAATAAAACAGTCAGGAATCGATAATACAATTCAATACTCGCATAGAAACACGTACATGAATAGAATATTCAATGTACAACCAAATATTCCGTATGTGGAACATACATAATCATGTTAACATGTATTTTCGTGGAATTTCGAAGCAGATTCCACTAAATACTTGCGGAATATATTGAACCTGTAATCTAAAGCTGATTGAAGATAAACTAAATACATGATTAACTTTCCAGAAAAGAAAATGGAGAGATATTATTTAGATTTTATGATACCCCATTAGCATAATAACACGCAATTAGCATAAAATACGGAAGAGGCTTCCGACATCAATCTTTGGATTGAAAATACCTTGCTTAGTATGTAAGGATGCTTTTGGGTAAGTGTGGGTAGTACTGACGTCAGAGTGTTTAGGCCGCATAAGGGCCTCTGGAAAGGCTTAGCGGTTTTTGTTGAGGGAAAACCAACCGAAAGCTATAATTTAACGTCGATATAATTATCCATTTTACAATAATTTTGTTGTTGTGTTTTCTATTGTGGTTCTATGAGCGTGACATTACCTATGCATAGAATTTGAATAGGTAAACCTACTTAATTTGTTTAATAAAAAAACTGACTTCTCATCAGAACTGGATTTCGACAATAGGACCAATCTGTAAGTAGGTAGTTAAAAACCTGTCGATTTATTTTAAATGGGACCACCTGGCAAGTGTTCCAAAGAGTATAATTATTATTATCTTTAGAACAAAAAAAAAACAATTTTCCAAATGGGTTCTGCTGTCTTCGAGTAATAGGGAACATTCATAAAAAAATCCGACGAATTGAAAAACCCTTCTGAAGTCAGTTAAAAAAGAAAAATCAGTACTTTTCCAATATCATTTACGTGTCAACATCCTCAAGTTTTTTTTTCATAAGTGTGATATTAAACTATCGTACATATGGTAAGGCACTGCAACTGTCTCGCTTGCTCGCGGTACTATTATGATAGATATACATTATGAATGTATTTTTGATAAATTTGCCTCTATCAGTGCATTCAAACACAGTATTGAGAATGCGACCTGTATGGAGACGCAGACGTCGGCCGCAAGGTCTAGGTCAAGGTCAGCGCGTACAGAGTACGTGCTTTCTTAGTTTGCGGCGTATTGCTTGCTAACAAAATACTAATTCGTATTTTATTTGCTACAGTTCGCTGCTTGCTCAACATTGAGTTTTCCCAATACGTGATTCAGAGTCAGTTAACGGATAGTCGACCGCTACTAGAGTGCCCTTTTCTTATCTGATGGTACTATTTTAGTACCACCTAATTTACCGCCTCTTACTTCAAATTTACTCAATACGAAGCTTTATCTGAATATTGAAGTCTGAGTACGTAGATGTAGCTAGAAAGATGTAGATAGATAAATCATGACTGGAAAAAAAAGTATTCAACAGCCGCTGCTGTTAGAAAACTGCACTGTAAGCCAGCATTTGAAAATGCTCCGAAGACATTCAACTTTAATTGCCGCTAATCTCAGCTGAAAAAGTTGTAGCAAACTCAGCGTCGCGTGTTAACACGCATTTAACTTTTCCTCGTCTATTCGACGTTTTCATCAACGCTTGCCGTGTTTATTTATCGATCGAGTTACTGGCGAGGATCGAGTGAGTAAAACTTTATGGGCTACTTTTGATATGAGATTTAATCGAGACGATGCCATCTCTAAATATAAAAACTCAAGTTGGTTTGGTCAGGAACTATGTAATTGTCATACTCACTGAATAAAGAACGGTAAAGTGTGGCTTGCAGAGGCGACATCTATGCTCAACAGTGGATCCTTAACACGATTACATGCTAGAAAAGCTGATGATGATAATGATGATACAGGGCTACTTTTAGAATACTTACTACTGAAAATCTTTTACAAGTAGCTTTCATAAAAATAACTGCAGCAAATAGTTTTGTGAAAATGTTCTTGTTTATATATAAAACATCTAGATTTATATCTTGTAATACAATGACGATATTCAGGTTAACTCACGAAAGTCACCGACAGCTGCTGACATGTTGTTATTTCTATGATGCATTGACTTCAGTGGCTTGATTTCTTTTGAAGTAAAGCAAATGTGTTGATGACCGTGTTTTATCAATAATACAAAACAATGTATGGCCTATTAAAAGATTTACTAAACTAGAGACTATTATTGAAAACTGTAAAATCATAATACTACAGCCCATTATAATAATAATTTTCCATCGAAACATATAAAGGAAATTTATTAAATAATACATCAAAATATGCTGATATAATAATAGTTTTAATAAATATTAACCAGACCATCTCACAGCCTTGACACTCCATTAGGAACCTACATATCATACCTACCTACCGTAAACCGTTGGATGTCGTTACCGGAACTACTCTCACATACTTATATTATGTAAGTTATGTAGATAAGATCATCAATTATATTTAATCCATTTGATAAATTGCTTAACAGTACTTTGATGGCGCAGCTACATTAGCGCGCGATAATTCGTACCACGTTGTCGCGCTGAAATCATCGTTATCGGTTATCGGCGATGTTCTTGCCTACATTAGCGGTCATCTCGTTGCATGTCTGCGAAATTGACGTGAGCGATAATTTGCCCGATACATCTCCGAGTGACGAACTAACCGGCTACACTTGTCGCGACTACCCGAATTATCTCCGAAGGCCACGAATGTGGCCGCACCATTTTGAGAGAAGCAACACTTCGAAGTAACTTTTACCTAATTAATACTTACACTCGAATAGTCTCAATCGCAATAAGATAAGATTTAAAATGACTATAGATCAAAATTATTATTTTGTCAACATTTAAGACATTTTTTTTTGGTTTCTTATTTCAGGCATTTTGATTCCGCACAAGTATCACCTCTTACTTTCCTATATTCCTCGTATTTTTTTAAAAACAATTTAAAAATTTGTTGATATCGAAGTTCTCACTTTTTTATGCCTCGGCAATTAATTTCCTTCTTTAGAACAAAAACCTCGTTATTGATATAACTAAGTATATTATGTAGGTTTAAGTATATGTCTACTCAAATAGCCGGAAGTCCTTCACTTTTTTCGCTGAGTAAAATTAATTACTACATTGAATCCTAAATAAAAGTCATCCAAACTGAAATAAAATTTTAACTTATGTTTAAAGGTTGAGGACAATGTTTCTGAAGACTTGACTTGACTTGATGTCAGTTACTAAATAATAGTGTATTTTTTAGATAATTATAATGAGCTTATTGTTACATGTAGGTAGGTATACTATTGATGAAACTAGGTATTGATGAAACTGTAACTTCATAGTAGCTAAAAGTGGCGTTTTAAAACCTACTCATTTTTTTTACTCTGTTAATGTAATAAGAACTAGGGGGGACCAAATTTCCTAAGGGTAATGACGATGGTCAAAGCATGTCATCCCGATTTCACAACAGTCGCGATATACGAGCAAGCGTGAGGGCTCACGATGCCTATTGCCATCACGCCTACAAAGCATTTTCATTAGTATATTCTTAGTTAACTTTTATCTTTTAGTGTTTCAAACTGACTCCTTTGGGATTTATTCATGCTGTTTAGAAACGGTTTTGTAGTTATCCTTCTGCATTGTCTACTCTGTGCCACTTGTCCCGCCGACAAAAACATATCATCCGAGGTCCGCTGCATGCCACTCTACAAGCTTTTTGTTTATTTCTTAACGTATGTATTTATACAGCGATGAATACCAAAAAAGGTTTTTAGAGGGCAGGTGCGCGGACCGTACTGTCCGGCGGAAGGCAGCGTTCACCTGTCATTTCTTGTTTTTGAGTCGCTGGGCCGAGGGAAGAGGTCAAGCGTGTATGATTTACCTGCTTCTGTTTTGTTGACCAGAATAATTTAATTATTCTTGATTAAAACGTTTTTGTTTAAAGCTTATTTTAACGTCCTTTTTTGTAAGTGCTTACGTTCTAAGTGCCTTTTTATTTGTATGTATTTACAAAGGGTTAAGAGAACTTCAAAACTTGCTAGGTTTTTTTCCGTTTCAAATATCAAGGTCATTAAAATACTTTTATTCATGTTTGAAGATTGCTTAAATTCATTTAATAATTACTTAGGTTTAATACTGTCTAAGTTATTATTAAACTAAACATTATCAAAACTATTTCTACAATCTAACCAAATACTTTGAAAATAAAAATAAAAAAATACCACCAAATTAAAATAAAACGCAAAACATATTTGAACACTGAAACTCAATTATTGTAGTGTTTAGATAGTAGTTATTCAAATCAAAGGCCACCTACGCAAAACAAGAACAGATAATCTACCCTCATCTCAAAACGAGAAAAATATCCATACAAAATCCACGAGGAGAGTTCAGACACGGCCAATCCTTTTCCCTTATTTGTCTTGTTTTATTGCCAGAAAAGTCGATAAAAGCACATGACTTGTTCTATTTCCGCGGGGATTTTCCCGCTTATAGCAACACTGGTATAGCGCTCTAAGCAGATAAACACCAGGATTTGCTCGAGCGAACAAAATAAAATACCATTTCGTTTAAAAATTCATTCTGTGAATTCAATAGGGGATTAAAATTTTTTAAGGATTTCGAAAATAATAGAATTTTAATTTAGTAATTGGCTGTCGGGGTAGTTTTTAAATTCATTATTAATTTTTGACCAAGTGAAACGAGGTTTTAGAGTTTACTGGAACAACTCAGCGTTATTATGTTTTTTCGACGAAAACTTGAATATGGTTGATCCAATCTTCATGAAATTTTGCAGGCAAATAGATTATGGAAATTCAATATAAAAACTAAAGTGATTGAGGGGTAATGGAAATATGTGAGGTCTTCTTTTGAGGTGAACTACTAGTTTTTAGTGGTAACAACTATAATTGGAAGCAAATCAGACAGACCCCTATATTGAACTAGCTGTCATCCTGCGACTTCGTTCGCGTTTATTATTTATATATATATGTGTGAGCTATCCTATCTGTTAAGTTAGATCGAACTGCACACGGTGTGCAAATTTGATTGAAATCGGTTAAGTAGTTTAGGAGCCTATAGCGGACAAACAACGTGACACGTAATTTATAAATATTAAGATAAGGAAATTCGTAAAATGAGTTTGGAATCTTAAGAATTTTTAAATTTTTATCTTTATTGTATACTAATATAAATATGTTTATAAATACTTTAATGGATGCGACTACGAACGCTAAGCAATATTTAACTCAACCATGTTATCACATAAGAGACTGAAATGAATGATGATGAGAGTCTTTGTTGAAAATAAAAAGTCTTTAAATCTAAATTTATCTAAGTATATAGTAGCATTTACTAAGTTTATCAAATTTTAAGATTCTTTTTAAGGTTCTTAAGTTTACATGAAACCACAAATCACAGCCATGAACCATGAAAATAAATTAAAAAACCCATGAGACAGTTTCATAGCCACAAACAAAGTAAGTTTGTTGGAGATAACTGTGCTATAGAAAATAGCTTCTTTGCAAACCGCAAAGCTAGCCATATAACCGCAATAATCAAATGAAAATTACGCCTAATACCAAGGTAATAAAATTAAATTCATATAGGCTTAGTGGACAGCCCTGGTGCGGAATTTTAGGCCCCATGAAGCCTCTGAAATGGTTTTACGGGTTTCGTAATAGACAAACAACCGAACTCAATAGCTTACGTGTCTTCCGAATTACGATAGCGCTCAGCTGTTAAAGCCACTGCGATCAACTTTACCAAAGACTGGCCTTAACGTCCATAACTAAAAAAATAGGTGATCGGTTAGGAACACTTACATCTGTGTTCTCAAACATTACGTAGGTAAGTAAATACTTAGTACGACCTTTTTCGGTATATTGCCACGTTAGTTGCCATACGTTTTCTGTACCCTGTGCGTTCGAGCACTCAAATGCATGTAGTAATGTAATGTTTGTGAATGTGGGGGTTAGTCGATCTACGCAATGAGTGCTACGTTGTGTATCGCTCCCAGTGTACCTAGACTAGATAAGCGAGCTTATTTTGGATAAACATTTTTATAATTTTGTCTCTTGTACTCCAGGTGGCCCGGCTTCCTCAATGACAGGGACAGTGACTCGCGTGTCAGCTGTGGTCGGAGGCGAGGCCATGCTACCATGTGACTCGCGGCCGCCGCTCCGAAACGACAGCTTATTGCTAGTCGTATGGTACAGGGACGACGATCCTGTTTACAGGTCAGTGGGCATTGAGCACCTAAATCTGTTCTAAAAGTTTGAAATAGCGTGGAAGCGGTAATCGTTAGGTGTTACGTTAATTATGTTTAGAATAGCTGACATCATTAATCTTATGTTGGAGCAGTTTAAACAACACCGTTTTACGTCTCGATGATATGATGATGATGTTCTTTTCACTACAATTACAAAGATAGAGAGACGTACAAGAGACTATAGCGAGAACGAGACAACAATAATTTTCACTGTTGCGACTGGTTGTGTTTGTTTGTGACTAAGGTGAAGGTAAGGTGAAATGACCTAGTCGTGTTTCGGGATGTAGTCCGGTGTAACCGTTCCGAAGACGGGTCTGAGCAATAGCGCACTTGTAGCGCCTCACTCAACTGCCGTCTTTGTACTTCTTCACTCTACAAAACTTCAAGGCTAGAGTGAATAAGTACCTTATAGGTCGTCGTGCTCCATCTTGGATCACAACGTCGCTTAACATCAGGCGAGTTGGTGGTCAAACGCCGACTTATTGTCCATTAAAAAAAAAAGGGGAATTGTGTGCTGCACCTTTATTTTGCGGTCTATCATTATGTTCTCGTATGTACCATATCTCCCATAAATTTGATCGAAACAATCACAACATTGAATTCAAAAATTTGTAAACGTTTCCATATAATAAAATTATAAAGTTCAAACAGTTGGGTGTAGTAATTATGGCAAACATAAACGTTTGTTTGCTTTGCTAATTAATTAGCTAACTGAATTGTATTTTCATAATAAATATTTAAGCCATAAGCTTGCCTGTAACATTCAATGTTATTTTGTGGCCAATTAATATTTTCAACTGACTACCTACTTTCATTTGTATTCTAAAGGTGTGAAGTGAAAGAGTTTCTGAAGAAAGTGTAAACTTTTGTATCATGCAAAGTATATTCGCTACTTTTCTTTTAATATGACATGGTTCAGTCATTAAAGCAATCTTAACCAAGTCGTAAGCCGTTGCCTGCCTTAAGCAACAAGTCCGTTAAAAATTCAAGCCACCTACTTTCAAGGTAAGTTACAGCCAGATACACACATACATTTTCTTGTCTTGTGATGTATATCCGACAAACGTCTTGCATTTTTCATTCGGCTCTTACCGCTCGTGCTAGGAACACGGTTCGTTTTAGCTTTGGACTAAATTACAAATGACTTCGACTTCCTGATTTTACTAAAAATAGACATTCGTCTATTTTTATTTCGTAAACTTGTAACAAAAATAAAAATTTAAGAAACAGTTTTGCCCCGCCATAAAATAATAAATCAGGTATATATCAAAATTAAATGAATTAAAAACTAAGATCTTCTGTTAAAAATAATGATTTAGTTAAAAACAAAACTATTCAAATACATCAATTTCGAGTTTAAAAATGACTATTTTATTAACATTTCCAAAAAAAAAAAAACACACTACATTTTTAAAAATACGTTAGGACTATGAAAACTATAGATCCAGAAAAGTTGCTGACCTGAAAGAAGGCAATGTTTTCGAAAAAAATTAATGCTGTTTTTTGATCATAAAAAGATTAAATTTGTAAATTGTCTAATTTAATGCATCGCATCATAATAAAGAACAGTATTTAAATTAAAATTACTTTATGTAGGCACATGAAAAATTTAAATTACTGTACTTACCTAATTACTTTTTCTCGAAAGTTGACAATAAAAGCTGAAAGTTTGAATTGTAAGTAATTGTGTTTTATAATTATTGTAAATAGTAAATAATTATATTTTGAAATCATTGTAAATTGCAAATAGTCTAAAAGCGCTACAGTATATTGCTTATAACCTCTAAGGGTCAATTGCAGAAGCTCGGTTTATGTTTTTAACTCGGCACTAATTGCTCATCAGAGGATAAAGTGATAAGCCGTTAGGTGCCACAAAAAATTACAATGGCTTTTACCTTTTAGTGGCTGCATCTTGTGTTAACACACTATTCTTTTAACCTCTACAACATTTTAATTTTGAAAGGGATTGACGTATTTTAATTTAGTTTCCTCTGTAGGTGGCTTGATCGAAAGTTTTCTTAGATTAAAACGATTGTTGGAATAAAAATATTTATCCATATATTTTGTAATGACACGAAAATTACTCAAATACTCACGTTTTATTGAGTCGAATACTCCAAAGGCCCTATCTGTAGTTGAAGTATACGACGCCATAAAACGCGAGTAATTCCCGTGTAATTAAAACTAAATGTGTCAAAACCACGTCAGTTTTTATAGCACTATCATTTGCGCTACCAAAATTTAGCTTCTTTTTAGACGTAAAATAAAATATTTTGTTACATATGGGTTGGTTAGTGCTTTCTCACTAGTTACTTGTTTTGTCAGTTCTATAGCGTCAGTTTAATCGTCATTATCATCCAGCCTTTATTATGCCAGTGCTGGTCCCTCTCTTACTATGACATTTGGCCCAGTCCAGAGTCAAAACCGTTGACCAATCTCGCCCCTAATATTAATAGATTATAAAAACTGTAGCTTTTCAACTAAAAGTAAACTCCTACCAAAAGTCAACTCACCAAAATCGAATTCTAACTGAAAGTACCAATCTCCGATTTCACTGGAATCAACTAAAAACGTAATTCCTAATTCGCTTTAACGCAAATTGTATTACAAATCCTCACTGGGTCGGCAGTTCTATCTACGATGTACGTAGCACTTGTAGCAGTCGCTACGAAATACGTAGCATACGTAGCAGTTGCTCGGTGTAATCGCTACGAATAGCCCCGGAAACACTTTTACGAGCAATTGCGTCAAATAATTAGATGGGTATGGTAATGCTTGTTTAGTTTTGGTCGTTTTCCTCTTTGTTACACGCGTTACTCTCGCTTTGCCAACAGATCGACATTGTTCGTTCCGCGTGGCAATAACAATGAACTGATTTGGTTGGTTAAAAAATGGCGTTGTTTTTGGAACACTCGAATTTCGAATGCACAGCCAAGTAAAAGATGTGCTCAATTATTGTATACTTGAGCTATAGTCTTTTATCATCATAGTATTGAAAGGTGGGCGGCCAATAACTACTCAAATTATTGAAAGATTACTTATCCATACTACCCACCGTGTGCTTTACGCACACCATGTGTCCTTAATTAACGACGCGCAAAAAGTAACTCTATGCTGCATAGATAATGTCGTTCTTATTTATTTTTGAAATTCATCGTTTTTTGGCAAATTCTTTTTATATTTTCTTGTTCTTCGCGAAGGGTTAAGCAAAACAACCATACTTAATCGTGGACGGTATCCTATATAATTAGTAACTGTGAGCTGGTGTGTTCTACTTTGTTTTGGTTGGCAACTATATTTATTGATTTATTTTTGGGTTTTTTAATTAGTAGTATCTTTTCTAATGTTAAAAAACCGACCTGCGAAAAAGAAGCAAAAAAGCTGCGAACAAAATATAACGGGGAACTCTTCAAAAGGTCTGGACCCTTTTTTGCTGTACCCTACGTTGATTATACAAAACGCGTAGTTATATATTTGATGTCCCTTTTCATGGGCTTCATTTAGTTATACATAATATGTAGATAGGTTTACATAATGTAGAATTACGGATTTTGGCACAGTATGGCTGGGATTACGTTTGGAATGAAAAGAAATTTAAATTGGACTGGCTTGTAACGGGAAATTGTATTTGACTGAGCACTTAATTTTTAAATTTTCCGTTTCCTTTTTCACAAATTATTTGATTTTAATGCTTGGTAAAAACGTTTTTTTTTTTTAATGAAAAAACAAATGTTCCGGTCTGCAAGTTCAACACTAAATTGCTAAGTCTAAACTCATTAAAATAGCACCTGTCTTTGTTATTATACTTATACGACAAGGAGATCAATACTTTTAGCCAATGTAGATTTAGCAATTTAGCGTTCTGAATAGGCCCTAAATATAACATTATGTTAACGTTTAGCTAAATTTAATTTAATCTTACATTACATTACAGACGACTGTAATTGTTTTTTTTTTCCAACTGTCTAGTCATGTGTTTGACCCCAGACTCGCCTAATGGGAAGCGACAACGTACAAGACTTTTTCATCATCATGTTCTACGTATCCGTATCGTTCTTTTTACATTGTAAGTATATAAATTCAATAGTATCAGATATTTTTTTTTTTTTGTATAATTAAATATCGACTTGCTGCCCACTGAGTTTTATGAAAAACCCCGTTATAAATCATGGGGTTGAGAATTACTGTTATGAGTAACAGTAAATTGGCACTCTATTCCCGGGAACTCATAAAACAAAACCATAACAGATTACCTAAATCAGGTAAACGCCATTATTTCAGCATGTTTCCTCAATTCACGCGGTTGCTATTCAAGGTATGTTATTAAAACGGTCTTCGTTCACTGAGTAGAATATCGAACAGAGAATTGATGGCAAACCTATTATGCATGAAGTAAAAGGAATACACACTTACCTACTGCGAACAAAACGTCACATTATTCAATTGTTTACCAATATTTATTTTCATGTGCTGAGCAGATTTTGTCAAAATTAAACAATATCGTAGTAAGCAGAAAGCAAGCGAGTAGCACTAGTGAAACATTTAACAAAATACTGTAGTAAAGGACTACGTTTTGAGCAGATATAAGTTGTTTCTTTAATAAATCCTCTACTCAGTGTTTCACCACAGCTCCAGTGGTATTTCGGCACAATAAATCTTGACTAATAAGAATTTGTAGCTGTCCAGTGACTGGATACATGCGGTTTGTGGTTTCCTAATGGTGGTGATAAATAATTTAATAACCTAGTTGTAGTTTGTAATGAGAGATACGATGTTTAGTGTTTTTGGGTGAATGGGGTGGAACTAACGTTTTTTTGCTGTTTGATAAATATGGTAAGACGAATTCTCTTTAGTTACTTTGGTGGGAATAAGATTGTGCGCATTTTAAAGAAAAAAAACGGAAAATATTGGTTGAAACAAATATGAAACTGGTGACCTTATCGCTAAGAGCAAGCTCTTAAATGCTAGCTTCTAGTCATTCGTTCTACTTAGTTCTAAAGCTTTGGTCTCGCAATCGTAACACATAACACTGTGGTAAGCGGCTATTACGCAGAGTCTCGATTTGCTCTCCAGCGTTGACGACTGCGACGGAACAAGAAAACATTTTAGACGTCTTTCATACGATTGTGTCCGACACCGCATGGCGCAGCGTTGTGCCATACGATAGTTAGACCGAAGTAGTATGGATCAACGTACTTAAATAGATTGTTGTCACAACCAAGTTATACCTATACATAATAGAACATAATATAGCGTCAATAATGACAAAAATAGTTTCAATTCAGTCCACCTGAACAATTAAGTGGGTGGCACTGTACAGTTGCAGCACGTCTGTCCGTATAATTGTCTCGCTGTCAGGTTGCGGTGGCAGGCGCGTAATGAGAGTCCAAACCACACGGCGACCGACGGAACGACCGACCGCCCAAGCGGCTGAGGACACGTGGAAACGCTTTATCATTTCAAACAGAACTTTCAAGTTCTTGAATCACGAAAATATGAATAAATCAACGACACATTACAACCCTGGACCTCGATTCTACTAAGCATTTTTATAAAATTGGTAAATAGTCTCTACTTTTGCCCCATTCAAAAAAGTTCAATTTGAGGCAAATTATTAACAATTTCAAAACACCTAGTTACAATATAATTTGGTAGTATCTTTAAGGCCACAGTAAATAAACATAAACTTTCTATGTATTTGTGCTTTATCTTGGTCTCGATTTCGTTGTCAACTCAGTAAACGAAACTAAGTCCTATCACTATCTTTTACTAATATAAACACAAGAGTAAGACGGCATGAATTTAAGTGCTGTCGAACTAGTGAATTGAAAACGATACCGTAGCAAAAGTCATTTTACATTACGTGAGTTAGTGGTCAAACGTCGACGTACCATATTCATTAAAAACCAAATTAAAAACCATAGTTTTTGGTCAAAAATGAATTGTTTTTACTAATTAAAGTGATATTACAAAAATAAATCGTTTGGTCGAGAAACATCAGCTTTAGAATTTAAACATAAATAGAAGAACTGGTAAAGAAACTCAATACCATTGTTGAGCTATCCCATAGACTGGTTTTGACATCTGGAAAGGATGGGAAAGGGTCGAGCCGTAAAAAGATCTTATTTGAGGCTGGCGGAGGGTCGAAGATCTGTCAGTCATTCCAAGTATAAGAAGATGGAAAAATATAAGAAAAATTGGAAAACAGGAACTAAACGACTGTCTTTTACTATAAACATAACTAATTATTTTAGGCTCAGTCCTAACTAAGAAAACTCTTAGCGGCTGACTGTTTACCTCCAATTAGCCACCCTAAATATTTTAAGTTAAAAAGTGTAATACAGTGTGTATATACTGTACACAATTTGCGTACGTGCTGACTTATTGTTTTATAGTTTGCCAGTTACGCACCATAAACTTGATATGCGCCTGATATGCGTCTCAGAGTCAGTCAGAGGCCAGTCAGCAACTCACAGTTTACTTCGTCAGGACCGTAGCCTTATATTTGAAAAGATATTACATCGTCCTATTTCCAGAAAAATAATGCTCAGCATTCCGTTCGGGCTGAAAAAGTCTAGTGTTCGAGAACGTCTAGTTTGCTAAAACGTCCAATATTTTATAACGTCCAGTCTAACTATGTCCAGTGTGTTACAATTATTAGTGTCCGAAAATGTCCAGCGTACGAGAACGTCTAAGAGTCTTGAATGGTCTAGTGTTCCTTGGATACATCACATATCATTTTTGACTAGCTTTAAACAGGATCATGTTATTAACGATATTATTTATTTTAAGCGATGATAGCCTAGTTGGAGAAGGTTCGCCTCTCAAGCCAGAAGGATCAGGTTTGGACCCAGCCGAAGGTACGCATCTATTTGTTCATTGTGAGAAAATATATGCGTATCTAATGTCATCTGCTGCATAACTGAAGCCTGGTGTATGGCGACAGGCTCGCCCCCTGTCACATTTGGGACTGAATATCGAGAAAGGCGTGACTATATATACTGCTCAGTTTAGGTCTCATCTTTAGAGCGCTGAAAGATCCTTTTGAAAGATTTAAAATATCAGAAAAGAAAAAAACTCACATACGACCAAAAAAAACCTTCGGCAGTGATATTAGAAAATATTCTGCAAACAAAAATTTAAAAAGCAATGCTTTTATCAATTTATGCACTCTGTTTCTCACAGTGCTGATAAACTTCTACATTTATACATACACATATAATACAGTACTAACAAATTGCAATCACGTGTTGCATTGAGCTCGAATCAAAATGAACTCTATTGGTCGTTATGAAATTGACGATTGTTTTGTACACATTATCATTGTTATGTATTTGTATTAATTCTTTTTATCTTATTTTTTGACGCAGTTCTCATTTTGGCTTATCACAACAAGATATTGTGCTTATCGGTTTGCATTTTTCATCAGCGTCATTATTGGCTTTTGTTAAGCCACTGCTGGCATAGATAAGGCCTCTATTTGATTGTGTTTTTTTTCATGCAAAGGGATAAACGAAATAATCGGTAGGTGTTTATTGACTAAGCGAAGAGAAAATCTTAGAGCCTACGGGTACTGTTTTTTTATTTCCCATAGGTGGCAAACAAGCTAACGGGCCACCTGATGGTAAGCGATCACTGTTGTCTATGGATACTAGATCACTGTTTCTAGAGGCATCACAATCTGTGATACGATGATCGATGATACGATCAGTAAAGTATCTACGTTGCCGACCGTCGACGATTCTAGTGACGCCTATTTGAAGAATCCTATGCTATAGTTACTCGGAAGCGCAGCCGGGAACTGATTCCACAGATTACAGGTGCATGAATATTGTGATAAACATAAATATGCATATATTTATGTTTAAATGTATATTTGTCTCACGATAACTAAAGTACCACTAATGCAATCTTTACGAAAATTACAAACAAGTAGTTCAATGTAATTCCAATAATAATAATAATTATGTAATTCTGTAATTGTTCATTTTTAAGTCCAAAAATTATCTAAATCAGCTAAAGAGTTGTACAATATTATATATAGTAGTTGTATATACAAGGGGGGTAGCATGGTGTTCACCACACAATATGTAAGACAGTATCTATTAGTCATAGTTATTGAAAGCCATGTCTATTATATTACATATAACTTAAATACCGTAATTAATGTAATGCATTTTTGATTGTTACGAAATTATTCGTAGGTTAATTGTCGATTTAAATAGTTAACCTCGTTTGATATTACTTAACGTAGATATATCGGAGTTTTATTACATGGTATCGTTAGCTTAAGGTCAAGGTGCATAAAGCTATCACTGTTGTAGTGATTACCTCCTCAGTGTTATCACTTAACACTATTGCAAATATTTTTATGTTGTCAATTTTTAATTGTACAGTGATTGCAAAGTTTATCTAACTTTAATTTAAATACAAATGACAAGGTAAGTAAAACACGTATAATTTTAAATTAATATTTAATTTGAAATACAGTGTTCCAAATACATAGTAATAAAAGTAAAAGAGAATAAATTAAAGTTCTAGCAGTCTATTCACGTGATGAAATATGAAAAATTTAAACATTAAAAATAAAAATAAAAATAATATCACTTTAACCTTTTTGAACCCCAGCAAAAATTATAAATTAAAATTTTCTGCAAAGTAAATTCTTTCGATTACCCAAAAAATTACAAGTTGGCGGAAGCGGACAACCTGCCGTACGGGATCAGACCGGAAGCGATCTGTTTGCCCAAGTCGGGGTTGACCTTAGCAAACATCTTCACCGCCCTTTCTTGAATGAAACCAGAAGCTCCCTTCAATCCGTCAACTAAGTTAGCTACAACAAGCTTGCGTTCCTCAGCATCCATTACTTTAGTGTACAAAATAGTAGCCTGGGTGAAGTTGTCCTCAGTTTCGCCACTGTCGTATCTGCCGACTACTCCACTGAGAGTATACTTGGACTGCAGACGATCAGCGCGTGGGTTGTTTTGAGGGCCAGAAAAGGAGTTGGGGAAATAGTTCGGAGCTCCTTCTTGGCTGAACAAGCATTGAGGACCATCGCGCTGGTAGTTGGCAACCTTCGCACGGTAGGGGCAGTTCACTGGGATCTGCAAATAGTTCGCGCCGAGGCGATGGCGGTGTGTGTCGTTGTAAGCAAACAAACGTGCCTGCAACATCTTGTCTGGAGAACCTTCGATTCCAGGTGGCATATTTGAAGGGCTCATGGCAATCATTTCAACTTCAGCAAAGTAGTTCTTTGGGTTCCTGTTTAGAGTGAATTTGCCAACAGGGATGAGAGGATACTCTCCATGCGGCCAGATCTTGGTCAGATCAAATGGGTTGAACTTGCATTTTTCACCTTGATCCATGGTCATTATTTGAACGTACAGGGTCCACGACGGATAGTCTCCCTTAGCAATAGCATTGTAGAGGTCTCTGATGTTATAGTCAGGGTCGGTAGCTGAAAGCTGTTCTGCTCTTTGAGGACTCAAGTTCTTGATTCCTTGGTTAGATTTGTAATGGAACTTGCACCAGTGAGCTACACCCTGTTCATTGATAAATTTATAAGTGTGAGAAGCGTAACCGTTCATAAATCTATAACCGTCTGGAATACCACGGGAACCAAAGGTGTAGATGGTTTGATGAGCGCACTCTGGCCTCAAAGTAATGAAGTCCCAGAACATATCAGGATCTTTCAGATGTGTGGCCGGGTTCCGCTTCTGAGAATGAATAAAGCTAGGGAACAGTGTTGGTTCCCTGATAAAGAAAATTGGAGTATTATTTCCAACAAGATCCCAGTTGCCTTCTTCAGTGTAAAACTTGACGGCAAATCCTCTTGGGTCACGAACTGTGTCAGCTGATCCAAGCTCACCTCCTACGGTTGAGAAACGAACGGCGACTGGGGTTTTCTTTCCGATGGTGTCAAAAACCTTGGCTGCACAGTACTTGGATATATCGTTAGTTACTTCGAATTCACCGAAAGCTCCAGCACCCTTGGCGTGCACAACACGCTCTGGGATGCGCTCTCTAGCGAAAGATGAGATGACATCGACGATGTGTAGATCCTGCAACAGGGCAGGTCCTCTCTCTCCAACAGTTAGAAGGCCAGCTTTGTTGCCTATCGGGTTGCCAGATTTGTTGGTGATAGTAGGTGGAGTACCCTGAAGTATAAATACACATTATTAATTTTCAGTACTCATGACAGCAGAATAGAAAAAAGCTAACTAATAATACGGCCCAATAAGATGTAAAAATTGAAATCTCCACAAAGTTGAAGATAATTATTCTTAAATTAGTAATTTTAGCTCAGAATGTTACGACTAATATAATCTACAAAGAAAGATTAATGGAATAAATTGATTGGATTGCAAATTTTAGTTAAGCCTTGATTAAATTAAAATTATTTCAAATATAATTTACTTAACTCGATTTGAGTTAGATTTTAGTCTAAGAAGCAATGTTTATGGAAAATAATAATAAAAGATGGAATCTGTACATTATTTTTGTATTGATACAATTACAGCAGACATGAGATGAATGGGGAAAGCGTACAAACTAAACCGATCACACTAATGGGTACTAAGAAAAATAACAATTTATTTTCTATTACTTACCACAGATTTTGAGTAATTGTTCAGTTGTTCAGAAGCGGAATCTCTGGCGGCCATTTTGTTAAAAATGTATTTTTTATCTAAAATCAAACGGAGCCACTCACTGGTGTGCGTCCGAAACACTCTACTACAATCAATTTGGGCAAAGTATCATCTTTATATAGCCGCATAAGATATTTTTGGCTGATAAAAATAATCAAAACAATACATTTATCACAGTATGAACCCTATGAACGGGAGCAAAGACAAACTATAAAAACTGTGTTTATTATGAATCGTTAACTGAACAAGTTTAGAGATAGGACTCAGTAATCGAATTGTCAAGAACCGCATTTCTGCACTAGTTTTAGCCCACAGTTTTACTCGAGGTTTTCTAGTTGACTGCGACTTTCTGAAAAGAACTGCATTCTTACTTACATGTATAAATGCAGTTTCGTTGACTATGTGTTGTGATGTCGGTATGCATGGTTATGATTGCACTGTGCTTAAGTCAAAAGCAAAATGCACAGTTTTCGTACAATTCTCAGTTCAATCGGTTCAAATAATTATGAAAACACTTAAATGGAGTGATACAATGGAGTGATACAACAACAAGTACAACTCTTTATTAAAAACATAAAATAATTACAATCTTACTTAAATAAGGCTTAACTAAGTTTTAATGGACGGCCTTATCGCTCAAAGCGATTTCTTCCAGGCAACCTGTTTGGATAGTAAGCTTTGAAATTATGTTTGAGCGAAAGCTCTGCACTGTTCGGCACAGTTAAGATTATTATTACTTACTACTACTTATATTTTAGAGGCAAAGTTTGTGTAAGTGTTAGTTCCTTCTTCACTCAAACAAATAGACAGATTTCAATGAAATTTTCTATGGAGATAGCTAAGCCCTAGATTGAAATACTCTTTAACCGTGATAACACTGCGGGGCGCAAAAAGTGCAACTATTAAGTAGTTTACTGCAAAATGACGTTGATAAGTTTTGATATCTTTACGAGAAAAAATATAATTGTGTTTTTATCAAAACGTTAATTATCCATTACGAAATTCATGTGCATGAAAACATAATTTTATGACACTCGTTTTTATATTCGGGTGCAGTAAATATTTATTACTCTTTGATAAAGATTGAATAAATTCGTTTTAAGATCCAAAGTCTTATAGGCAATGAAACTTTCTCGAATCTGTTGTCTGGTATTAACATAAAAATGTGTTTATGTAACATAAAAGAGTTCCACATTACCTACTCATATTGCATACTTACCTACATAAGAATTAATTACTAACTAACTTTTAGTTTTTTTCTTCTTTTTAATATACCTTAATGACCTGAAAATATACTTACGTGCATTATGACAAAAAACACTTTAACATCATTCATAGAAAAATGAAATTTAGTTCACATATACGTTTAATACGTGAAATATGTGAACTAAATTTCATTCACATACGTTTCAGAAAGTGCATTCAATTCAGGATGTTACTAAAGTGCAGAAATTTCGCTCAAACATAATTTCAAAGCATACTATTTTATCAAAGCTTGCATGAACGAAAAAAGAGCGCTTCCAACGCATGCTTGATTTACATAAAAACCTCTGCGAACGAAAAAAACGAGCATAAAATATGTTTTGACAAATGTTGAGTGCCGCCTGAGATTTTTAATGCTGGCACATCCATCAGTTATTTTTTCACTGAAGTATGGTTCGGGGGTTCTTCCACTGTTCCCACCAAATGTGGTAGAGCATAAGTTTTTTAGGCGATTTTGTCCAACTATTCTTTTAGAAAACGTGAATTATTATACTCCTATAAAGTCTTAATTATTTCTACTCCATTATGATACGTTCCACTACATACTAATTGTTCAAAAAACACAAGGTTACACAAGGTTCATAAACAAGGTTATTTAATAAAAAGTGTTTTTTTTTTTGTAAATTAATATTTAGAACATTTTTCGGTAATTCGCTTTATCTAAGTTTCACTTGCAAAAGCTTAGGGTTAGCTTTTTATCACGGAATTAACTGCGGGGTTAACGGAAGTAACGGAGTCATAAGAGGTTAAACTGATAAATCGTCCTACGCCACCAAGAGATAAAAACTAACCATGAATTAACGCAACATTAGAGTGACATTTATAACATTGTATGAACTAAGAGAGTTCATTAAACCCTGCGTTTTAGATTTTAGAAGTAAACCGTATCTTCCGCAAGTGCGCCTAAATGGATTAGTTTGACAAAGTCGCTTACTAAATTTTTCAACATTCCACTATTACCCCACCAGATGGACACTGGTGGAGCAAAGTGGAGATACCCACTTTTTTTACTGAAGTATGCTACGGTCATGTTCGGCCGTTAAATTGATGTTAACAGAATATAGGGGCGAGAGTAAACGCGGCATACATCATTTGGTTGGACAATAATGCTCATGTTATTGTGGACTGAGTAAGGTTTATGAGACCCAGTGCATGCTTTTAGTATGCTTGTGGTCAAAGGTTTGTATAATTTGTGAGTCCTATTAGGTTGTTTAGATAATCCTAAAAATTGTAACTGTTTGTTCTGCATGGTCCTTGACGTATTTTGTAATCAATCGTTTTGTTGGTACCTGAAGCAATAATGACGGAATTGATCACAAAAAAAACAGTTTCTCATAACCTTACCTCCTAAAATAAATAAAGTTAGTACATTTTCCGTTTTTATTTAAAGATTTATTTTTTTCTTTTACTGTATCTTTTTAACAGACTTCAAATTGGAGGAGTTTCTCCATTCTGTATTACATACTCGATTGTTAAAAAAATTAACAATTCTTAATTTATTAAAGACAAAGAAAGTTGTTTACTTCATAAGTAGGCACAGAAAACTTGAGCTCATCCGAGTAACCGACGAAATTTACCGCCGTTAAAGTTGAGCAAGTCATTGCATATTGGCATTCACATCTGAATAATGTATTACTCAGACGCCTAAGCATCACGATAAAAATACGCACTACACGTAGATCGGAAAGCTCCTTTTTGGGGTCAAAAAGTCCCTCAACTACATTTGACCCAGTTCACACGCGCGGCGTGTCTAAATTTTACATAACCCTCGAAAAATTTCAATGAGACGCCAGGCGCAGTGCGGCAAAGAGGCAAATATTGTGACAACGTTGCCTCACGAGGCTTACCGAATCGAGAATCATGCTCAGCGGATCAGATTTCGATAGAACAGCTGAAAAGCGCTTAATAACTATGTATAAGAAGATCGCGAAACCTCAAAACTGTTACAGTTTAACTAACAAGATTTACGATTCGCTATAAAGAAGTAACAATCTTAGTTTTTTGTGCAACTGATTGCCAATTCATCAGACTTGGAGCACTGTGGTCGAATAAAGTGAATTTTAATCCCAAATTATATTTTTCGTTACTTTTTTATAGTTACATAATCTCATTTTTTTATTATTGAATGGGCCTACGTTTAACACCAACACATCTGACGGCAAGTGACTAAGATGAAGCACAATTGCCTATGAAGTGTGTCTAGTTACTTATTTTTTGAAGCGACACAGATCTGAAATCTGAAAGGTCTGAAGAGAATGAATAAAAAAGTTGAAAAAGAAACCTCTTTATCTCTATTTACAAAAATGAATCACTATTGCCTTTGGTCATCGCATCACGCGTGAACAGATGGAACATTTACGCAATTTTTTTTTTTTTTTGTTGTGTTAATTATTGCGAGGAGAAGGAAAAAATTAAGATATTATCTCGAAAAAATTGACGGTTCCTGTGAGACGCAGGTGAAACCGTGGGGCACAGCTAGTCTAAAATAAACTTGGCTTTAAATTAATATCTCAAACAATGATAGTTTACATAGTGATCCTAACTGCAGTACCTGCAATGGAATATTTACTTTTAAAGTTCTTAATGAAAAAAATCTTTCACTCAGCTCAATAAAGCATTCGTTTAGATTTAATCAACTTGTCTGAAAATTGTCTATTCTATTTTGTCATACTTCTTTGCCAATATTTCAAAGTTTCCAGTGCAAGAGCGGTAAACTCTGAACGTTTGCGGCAAGTATCACGCTACATGGAATATTCTATACGCAAACTTTGCTGCGATCAATTTTGGAGTCGTTTTGTTACATGTGGCGACAACTTTGGAACAAAGCTTAAGTTCCGAGCGTATGTCGTATTAGTTTGAGTCAGACAGATTGCGTTTAGTAAGTTAGATTGGAACTGAGATTATTGATTTTAACGAAAATGCATACGTGTTGTGTAGATGTAAAGGTATGATTCTGTAGCCGACCGCAGACGACAGCAGCAGACAACGTGTTGTCGTGACACTACCAGTTTCCGTGCATTATTCTATTAGATAAGTTACTGTAGTTAGCGATACAACTCATAAAAATATATATAGAAACAGTAGTGTCGCGAAAACACGTTATCTGTTATTGTCGTCTGTGGTCGGCTACGGAATCATATACCTTTAAATCTATGAAAACTAACATAGTTACCACACTTTTATTCTGAAACATGCTAGCTGTACCCCGCTGTTTTACTCGTGATTAAAAAGTATCAAAGTCAAGTCACCAAGCAGTATAGACATAACTCTATGAACACGTAACATAAATACTCATAATATTAAATAACACTAACATACTCGTAGATGGTAAATTTAAAAAAATAACACGAGTTTTCAACATCCGGCTCGGCAGTTAGCAACAACATCCTTGTATCATTACATGAATAAACAATTTTGAATTTCAAACGCAACACCTACCGCAAAACGTACAGGGACTGTGGATGATATAGGACCGAAGTAGTCATGCTTAGAGCTCTATCGTACAGGTTATTTAAAAGCGAATTTAAAGCAAAGCAAGTGCTCAATGAGCACGCGGCGATGACGCCGCGATGACGCCGTGATTTTAAAAGATGCTGCAACATAGTAACTGTTTAGTAATCCCTGGTCCATTGCGAATTCGGAGCAAGCTCGTTGCGCGCTCGCCTCGCTTTGAAATCGCTCGCAAATCGCCAGCGTGATAGAACTCTAACTCAGCTGCAAAATTAACAGAACATTTCACATTTCGATACAGAGATACTCGGACTGTAATTACTACTGATAGCGTGGTGCATGATGATAAGGCAATCTTATATTGGTAAGCCTTATAAATGATATTATTCAATCAGTTATCACTTAATGTCAAGGTCTGTATCGTTATCGACAGGATAGGGGGCATGATGATTGATAAAATCATAAAAATTGACTAAAAGTAGACTCAATCAATATTCTAAGACCAGAAGTTGTGAAAATCATTCGGGGAGGTCTTTGTCCAGCAGTGGACGTCTTCTGGCTGAAATTATGAAAGATCATATGATTAAATAATAAATATTGTACTAAAACAACGTCTTCACAGCTTTAGAACTGGGTTCAGAACTAGCAATTGATCGCGTCGGTTTAATTTGTAAACGATTTCCGTTATGCCGCTACCTTCTTAAAAATAAAAGCCACTAACATATACATATATGTAATACAGAGTTGTTAACATTTTTGTAGAATTTCCCTTTTTTCTTGTGTTCTTGAACCGGGCATAACTCTTACTATTTTTAACATGCATTTATTATTTATATTTAATATTTATTGGTATTTTTGCACGAATACTTGATTATACATACTTCTACATAATAAGTGTGCGTACATGTTCAATTATGAAACAGGGTTTTTTTTAACGTGCTGTATTTTTAAATTTTTTATGTATGATCGCATAACTTTTTACAGAATGGTCCGATTTTGAAAATTATTTTTATATTATACCTATAGGGTGTGACCTTGAAGTTGGTCTCATATAAATATGGAAAATAGGGGTGATTTACAGTTACAGATTTTATTGCTGATAACTAAGATCTTACACTAATGTAAGTATATACCTACTTAAGTAATTTTGCAGCAACCAAACAAGCCTAACAAACAAATTAGGTCATTAATTGCCTACGTACAGCGTGACGCGCGGCGGCGACGTAAATAAGTATACATAAGTACCTACCTAAGTTTGGCGCCGACTCATAATTACTAACATACACTTACATGAGTTTAATAACTCAGTTATTAATAATTTTTTTGCTTTTCAGTTTTTTCGGCGGTTTAATTTTTTGTCAAATACTTTAAAAATATATTTTTAAAAATTGGCAAAATAAATATTAATAATTTATTTATTAATTATTATTAATAAATAAATTAACAATAATAATTAAATATAATTATTATTAATAAATAAATTAATAATAATGTTAACAAATAAAACCGAATTGAGAAACTCCTCCTTTTTTGATGTCGGTTAAACAGAATAATAATTCTAACGAAAAGTTTTTACTTAGTTTGTGATGGAGTGTTTATCTAAAATGCGCTCGTGGCGTATTTTAACTTTAATTATACTTAGTTGAAATTAAGACTAACTTCAGTTAAGTTTATACATAGTCTAAGTAGATCAGTGTTTTGAGCAACAGACGATCTAGTTAGCTTACGGATGGGTAACCTTGAGTAAAACTAAAAATTTTACCGAGCTATAGTGCGTTCTATGAGTACTAAGTAAGGTTACTATAAAACTGTTGGTTTTGTAGGTCTGTTTATATAATCATTTTACCACGTCAAAGGCAAACTGATGACGTGAAATTCTGATAACACACATGAAATGACACAATCTCAGAGTTCGTCCAGAGCAATGAGATATAAGTAGGTACTACCTACCTACTACAGAAGCTATCCCAAACAAAAAATGTTACGAAACTTGATGACAGCGGGGCCTGCCCGCGTGGACTGACTACAGGTTTACTGCAGTGCTAAAACCAAAGTATTAAAACCAAAGTATTAAAACGTTATTTCAATTTTACCGCCCGTACACAACCACACTGCACGTATGACTTAAAGTGTACGGATTGCAGTACAATGCAGTGGAGGAAAGTCAATGTTCGAATAATGAAAGCTAGTACGTGATACATGTATATCAATGGTCCAGAGAGACACGGGGCGTTGTGTGGCGCGTCGAGCAGCGCGAACAAGATAACAAAACAGAATGCGCGTCAACACGCCTCTCCCTGAACGCTCTCATACATTGGCATACGTTCATTTGTCTCATGCCTGCGTGATGCGACGCACGCGCCGCGTCACTTCCTGTCTCTCTGAACAAGACGGTCACATTCCTGGATGTGCTTTGAAAGCTAATCTTTTCTTCCATTAAATTTATAGACATATCCATATCATATCAGCATAGCAATAAAGTTGTTAACCCTAAGACATAAAACGATAAGTACCTGAACAGTAACACTTCCGCATACAAAACGCGACAATTTTCCTGTACACAAAATTTTATCTCAAACACGTAGTAAACCCCATAAAGGTGATATCAACCATTATACGCCCACAAATTGTCCATTTAGAAATTCCGTACCTTCAAACCGAAAGTTAATACGTGAAGGACCTTAATTTTACGGAGTTGTAGGCGAAAAACAAACAAACTGTCCGCCAAATTTAATTCCATTTTCATTATTGCTGTTTGCTTGGGTCTGCAGGTTGTCTGCGTTGGTTCGGCCAAGTTGGCCAACTGGCTTAATAGAGGCCGTGAATTAGGCCAAGTTGGCTTCAGAGATTGGTGATGTTTACTTTCGGTTATCTGATTGCTGACTCAGGATACTTTATTTAGAGATCATTTTGGAGATCATTTTAGAGAGAGTTTTCTTTCTGTAGATGACGCAACACTCAAATCTGGATCAAAGAATACGTTACAATACAATTCCGATGCGTAAGTAGTAAATAGATCAAATAACTTTAGCTGTCTCAGCTAACAACTTACTAATTACGTATAAAACGTACCTATTGTGTTGAGTAGGGGTATGTCAAATACAACGATTTCTTCGAACAATGGTCAATAGTTTCCGATTTAATTCATCATAATATATATTACTAAATATTATGGACTTCGAAAGTGCGAATGCCGTCAAAAATAACCGAGATTCCAATATCTGTTCCCAACGACTTTACTAATAATCAGTCTGAAAGCTCAAAGAGCTTGTCATCCGATTATTAAAATAATTACTCGAATAAAGACATTGTATACAATAAATACAATGTATTGTAATGTTTTTCCAACCATCGATATTAGACACAAGAACAACATTTTCACGTAAGTACCTACTAGCGTGTTATCGATATAATTCGATCACTATTTTTAGACTACCCCCTCCTTAAATAATAATGGTTCACCGAATTATTTGCTAGAATTTAATTACGGTATAGCTTACGAATGTATGAGTCCGTAACTTTATGTTTATTAAGCAGCAACTTAAACCATTACGGTTAACTTTAGCAATTAGTAAGGCATCGATTAGACTGTGTTATAATACGGGGAATGATAGTTAGGGTTGGTATTTCATTCCTAGCTTATATTTGAGTTGTCGATGACAAAAATTAAGGCTTTCTTGATTGGTGTAAACAAGAATTAGCCTACCACCTATCTATAGAAAATAATTTAGACAGGAATAACTTGTATTTATGTATAGGGTAATATCCGGAAATACCGGTTCGATTTTAACAATTATTTCACTAATAGAAAATAGCACAAGTACTGAGTGTCAAAAGTAGAGGTAGAAAATGATATTTGTAACGTAATTTTGTGATTCTTGGTTTAGTTTATGCTTCAGATTCGACAAATATGCTTACATATGTTAGAATTATTTATGTATGTATTACGAAGTCTAGACTTAAAAAATGGAACTTTATTTCTCTAGCCTTTAAAACCCCTATTTAAAACGACTGGATAGTAGATAGGTACTAGTTAAATACACCATGGATTTCTCGTGAGAGATTTTCAAATCCGAGATCAGCGGTATCAAAGGCTTACGCAGCCCGAATGGCTTTTTCATGACAATTTATGGTATTTTGGTAGCAAGGCCTCCAAAATTCCATGAACTTTATGGTATTTATTTTGTTTATCTCATATTTTTATAAAGTACGAGCTCATTTTTCCGTGACGTTTCTTACGTTTACTTGGGGCACTTAGTGATTACGTAGCTTTCTTATACGGGCCATGTTTGACTGCAATACCGGCCTGACTATACTGGCAATATTGCCAACTATAGCCCAGCTATCATCAGCATGCTAGAAATGTTTGAGTTTGAGTTGGCCAGGAGACACTCAAAATATTGTTGCAATATTGCCGGTAAAAATAAGACTCGTCTAGCAAATTATTTCACTAAGAATAGCATTCTTAGTGAAATATTTTCAACTTTTATATGTTTCGTGTAATCAACAGCGTTAAGAGGGCCGCAACGCTCTGAAATTTCCATACAAACGCGCTTCTCAAATTTCTTGAAAACCATTTTTCGGATTATGATGAAATTTAGCATGTACAATTAAATGAACTATATCTCCGCCCCTATGTTCTTGGTTTTTTTAAAAAACGCCCTCAAGAGAAAATAGAGCTATGAAAAATATCCGCATTTTGAAGGGGTCCCTTTTGACTGATTTATTCAATAGGTAGACAAAGCAAATCAAAAATTCCTTTACATAGAGAGGTTACATCATTAGCTGTTAAATGAATCCATAATACAAGGGAAATTCTTAGTTATTTAAAAATGATTACAGAAATGCAAAAGTCATAAATAAATTGAAATTGCACTTTGTCACTCTGTATGTAACTTTAAAGGCTCGTCAGTATCTGTACTTGCTCTCTTCGCTCGTCATCTTCTTCTAGACGAAATGGTTATGGAAAACCATAGGCTAATGCGAAGTTAGTCTAAAGTGGTCGCCGGACTCTTAAGTACATCCTACTAATATTATAAACGCGAAAGTTTATGAGAATGGATGGATGGATGGATGTTTGTTACTCTTTCGCGCAGAGATAGGTTATAGTCTAGAACAGCACATAGAATACTTTTTAACCGCAAGTGAAACCGCGGGGCGCATCTAGTATGATATATAATACAGCGATGATAATTTTCTTAATAAGTCTAAAGTTCATTACATTTATATGAAAACTAAATATACACGTACTTAGGACCACTTAAGCATTATTTTACAATTTCTATTAATAACAACTAAACTAGTACAATCAATCAATTAAGTATTAGATAAGATAAAGATAACTGAAACACAAAAATAAAGTGAGTGAAAAATTTAGAAACTATGTTAGTAATTTAACATATGTAAGTGCAAAAAGAAAGCAGACAGCTTTTTCGACCAATTATTTCGGCCCCGCACTAGGCACAAGACCCGTATCGAGGAGATCAAGAATACGGTAAGTACACTTCCTTGAGAAATGTATATCGAAATAAATGTCGAATATACTAAATATAAATACAACTGTGTGGGAGTGTGCGTGTGTGTGTGTGTGTGTGTTTGTGCGTGTGTGCGCACGTGTGTATGTTTGTATGTGTGTAGGAGAGAGACAGTGTACAGGAGGGAGGCACTAAGGCGCAGACCACCTTCCAGACCTGTGAGTTTTCTTAATCTCTACCTTTAGGATGCGCCTTGCTAAAACAAGTCAAACAGACCAGTTGTTTCCGGAGAATGCCGATACTTACCTCTGAAAAATGTATTGTAGATGTAAACATATAAGTAGATATCGTATATAATTTGTTAAAATTAACATAAGTTACCTACATACTCGTACAAACATGAAACCTTGTGAAAACTAATCAAAATCTTGATTTGCAACGTTGTTAGAGGTGGCAACTACCACACTTCAACTCGGTAATAAAATTTCGCGCAGGCCCCCTGGAGAGTTGGGTTCACTCTAATTATGCAAAGAGACTCCCCTCCAAACTTCAGCGCCTATCCGTCAAAATTCCAAGCGAATTGTTTTTATTAAATTACAAACAAGCGCTGAACGAGTTCGGTCGAAGCAGAGTTGCCTGCTTTGCCAGTAAATTTATTAGGTGTCAAAAATCGTCCATTTAATTGGCATTCAGCGTCTTCCTATTTTGAAGGACTCTCAGTCAATTGTTTACGCATCTTGAGAATAGTTCGGAATAGAACATTCGTACCTCTTGGGAAATGATTTGGGCAATGTAACTTGATGGCGTAAGTTGTTTGCGTAGGTCGAGATTTGAATGTTTGTTGAGTAACTCTAAAATTTGATTGGTAGTGTGAAATTGACGTAAATAGAGCAGTCGTTAGATTTCAGAGGGATAGTGTTCGTAAATTATTCGTTTTTGTTTAGATTGCTGATTGCGCTTAATCGTCTTTAGGGCGATGGTTTTTACAAAATATAATGAAGTTGAATTTACCTGAAACTGTTATTGCTAGTTGTTCTGTGAGCTGTAATCTTTGCGGCCAATATCTGTCCTCCTCTAGGAAAAAAAAAGAAATCTACGCCACTTTGCGAAGTTTTCAAAACTGACATTACAAATAAAACTACCTAATTATTGAACCTACTAACAAAATGTCAAGAGATTCGGTTTGGAAATGCGACCTGTAGAGCAAGACAAAGATCCGGACAGAGATACAAACAAAATTCGGATTTATGAGAGCATTTTTGTCGAAGCTGAAACATAGACGCTTCGCTAGCTGACGCTCGCTCGCTGGATGAAAATGATTGTTCATTTATTCTTGTAGAAATACGAAAAATATGCTCGATATAACTCAAGTGAAAGTCTTTCTACATTACTTAGCAGCTCTAAGCGATGGTTGACTCAAAGTTGACAGAAACTAATCAACGTTTGTATGAATACTCAACCGACTGCTACAAAGCCAAAATAGAGAGTTGTTTATTTATTCAACACACGAGTTGCAACACTGTATAAAAATAAATTTGGAACATTTTTGCAACACACGGTCGCCTGACTAAAGCAAACTAGGCAAACCTTGTACCAAAACTGCCATACTGATACACCTAAGTTTACATAATATATATATAAAGCGATGGCAGCCTAGTAGGAGAAGGCCCGCCTCTCAAGCCAGAGGGAACGGGTTCAAACCCAGCTGACGGCACGCACCAATTTGTTCATAGTGTGAACATATGTTTATGTATGTGTATATGTTCAATCACCAGAGACAAAATGTATGGAACAGCTGATTTTTTTTCGCGATTTCAGAGTTCGCCCCAAAGTAAAAGTTGTTCATATTGAAGAGTACATTGAACCCTTAAGTGGGTTTTGGTGAGATACCTATAACCATGTATTTCAAGTGCGAATTTACATAGATATTGAAACCTGTACGTAGTACAAGCATATGTTCATCACATGAATACATTTTGCACTAGCCTCCTTTGACGGAAGTCAAACCCCAGGCCTCCAAGATCAGAAGGCAGGTTCACCACAAACTGAGACAACGAGACAGTCAAAATTATTATACTATACAAAGTTGTCTAAATATAGTATTCGTATCGAAATACTAGTAATTGTAATAGATTAAATACTAGATTAGTTACGGTTACTGCCTTGTTTGATTTACCCTCTACAGTTAGCATTAGAACACGACTACCCTGAAGTGTTCCCACAAATTGTTCAACGACAGACCTAGGATCTAAGTTTAGGAAAACCTACATAACTTCAACCACCCACAATCCCCACCGAGTTACACGTTTAATTAATTACAATGTACGTGTAAACTTGTGAAGCATGTACCAAAGGTACGAGATGTAACAGACTGAACTAGGTCAGAAGGATAACTGTAAGATACTTTACAATTATATTAAGTTATTAGCTAGTATTTATAGATAATGTTCGACAAAATATGTCAGTTAGTTTTGGTAGCTACTGCTTTGGTACTTACTTAATCTTTTTTATAAGCTGCCGTAAACATTTCAAACTCCAGTCAAGTATATTGTTTAACTCCAAAAAACGAATTGAAAAGGTTGTGAATGTTCGTGATATTTGGTAGTAATTAAAAGTTTTTAAGTTGCTTGAGTAAATTGATTGATTGAACTGATTAGTTATGATGATTGAACAATGTTCTGAACCGGGTTGAATGATTAATGGAATTAAACTGAATCCACCAATCCAACTTTCCGAAGATTCTACTTTTACAGTCATACTTTTAGATTATTTTTATAGTTGTGAACATCACATTTTTCTTTTCAGTGTAAAAAAATAGAATTTATTTAATAATACCGGCCAACTCACGTTTTTGTAAATAATATGAGCAAAACAATATCTTAAAACAATATTTTTTGAAGTAAAGAATAGTTTATATTTGGATAAACAATCATATTTTTATTTACAAAGTCATCTGTTTGATTTATGATCTGTGCTGTAGCAGAGAAGTCGCTGGGTAATTACGTCGTCTTTGCATGTTGGTACACGTGGTGAGAGCTTTATTAGGTCACAGGAGTAACTAGTTATTCCTGAAAATTCACTTAAGGGGTGCCAATTTATTTATTGCTCTTTTTCTCGTTTTTGGTCCATATTTGATTGTTTTACTTTAACTCATCAACTGTTTCTATTGTTTTCTATGTACGTTTTTTTTCAGATATAAATTTGCCCATAAAGTTGAGAATTCATTGACATCGATGGCGGCGATGACGCCGAAATTCTATCTATGTCGTATAACGATGTAAATAGTCTGGTTGTTCTTATATAAACAATTTCTTGTAAACAAAATTAAATAATGCACAAGACCGAAAAGCATGACACGCTGAAGAGAAGACCTATTTATAATACTCAGCAGTGGGTGGAAAATTGTTAATGGGGATGGTCATACTGAGCATTACTAAAAATAACAGTTTTAATTTAATGTTGAATGAAATTCGACAATTTAAATTTTTTTTTACACAACAGAACCCTTTATCAAGAAGAGGCATAGATTTCAACAGTTCATTATATCAACTCACCGCGCGTGGCTTATTTAAAAAAAACTTCAGATAAGTTTAGTTTCAGGAAATAGTCTGCGAAATTGATGCCAATATTGACTTAATGCAAACTCAATTAACGGAGAAGGAATACGTATTTCCGTTCAGAGATATCGGCGTTTATTTGATCCGAACAATTTCCGCAGCCAACTTGATCACGTAGCGTATAAAAAGCGCGAGCGACGACATACTATTAAATACGGTAGTGAACGGTACAGTTGGTATTGAAACTGCACTTGGGGGTGTGGCTTCGATTCCCACCTAGGGCAAACGTTCATGTGATGAATATTTGTGTAGTTCTATGTCTGGGTGTTAATATCTATTTAAGAATGTATTTAAAAATATAAATAGTTTTTTATCAGTCTCTGGTAGTCATGGTACAAGCTTTACTTAGTTTGGGGTCAGACGACCGTGTGTGCAAGTGTCCTGATATTTATTATTATGTCAAGAAAAGCTTGTTTTAAAAAAGTTTTCTAATTTTAATTTATTTTTAACTTTTTAGTTATCGCTTTACAGGTTTATTTATCTGTTCATCTCGTTGCATTCAACGCATCATTGTTGCAAAGTCGTTTGCCGATTAAATGCGAAATATTCTTTCATTTGATACCCATATTGGGTTTAGAAAGACGTCACTTTATTTTCGAGTCATTCTCAGCAAGCCTTTTCATTTGATACCCATATTGTAATAGTGCATCAAAAATAACTTGTCCGCTACTTTGGGTGTTCCGCCATGTTAGATTTAGAATGTCTTCACACAACTAACCATTAATTCTCGTCCTAACTGAATGTGTATACATAATTTCAGCTCAATTGGTAGAATACTTAATTTTGAAGCAGTTACCTTCAAATTAAGTTGCAAGATTCCATCCGAAAACACATAGTTACATAATTACAAACAATAAATATCCATAAAAATATTGCAAGATAAATAAAAGCTTGTGAAAATTAGAATACTCGTGATAGAGTAACGTTAGAAGCTAGTTTCGTTAATATCATCAAAAGACAATACTCACTGACATTTTCCTGTTCGTAACCACGAGCTGAAGTACGTCTATCAAACAAACAACAAATCAGAACCACGGCTTCCAATCAATTTGCTATGAAGCACTTGCATTGTGTACTAAAACACAGACTAGAAAAAACAGAGGGAAACTTTGTTAAGCTTTGGCCATCGCACTGACTCTCCTATTTAAATGAAGCGTTATCGACATAACTAGCGTCACGTCAGCGCCGAGATAGCGAAGCGTCTATGGTTCAGCTTCTACAAAAATACTTATTCTGTCTAGATCTGTCTTTTGTCTTGGTTTTTTAATCATAACTCTGCCCTTATCGAAAAATTCCAAAAACTGCCTTGACGAAAAAAATCTAAACATATAATTATCTAAACTACTCACAAAGTTTTAAAAGAATCGGTTAAGAAAAGCGACCTGTGAAGGAGCACAGATGTCGGCCGCGAGGTTTACAGCTCATAGACCACTAGTATTCGTTTACTAGTATAGTATAGTATAGTAGGTATTCGTTTGCATAGTTTGGTCATGTACTGACACATTAAGCAGCGCTTTGTTTTTTGACAGACTTCCTCTTTATTTGACCGAGCAAGTACGAAGCGCGAGTAAAGCGTCGCTGTTTCGGCTTGGGCAAATATGTTTTCTTTTGTCAGGCAGATTTCCGGCTGTTCTCTTCCACAGTAGCATTTCTCGAGCGATTCTCGTGAAGTTTTGTAAGTATAAATATTTTATGATGTCATTGTACTCATCATTTTGAGAAGATATAATTATGGAGCAACCCTGAAATCGAGGGAAAAAAATCAGTTGTTTCATTTTGTCAAATCGTCAGATTAATAAACTTTTTTTGCATTGAATAAATTTAACAAAAACTTAATCAAAGCTTATTTTCGAAATTGTAATTCGTTTATCTTGTTAGTCCATAAATTATATTCTCGTTACTTACCATAAGACGCGAGTTCGACGGAGTCATTGAACTCTATTTTCTACGATCAAGATTGCATCTTCGTGTCTTCTTCAGCCTTTAGTTACTAGGAGATCATCCCAAGATCTATCCTTTCCTAATCTGTAGCAAACGCTATTGCCGTTAGTAGATGAACAATGGTATGCATACGTAGATCAATACGGGCCGTCGGTAATGGGAACTCCGATTTTGGTGCGCTTTGAGTTGATTGTAAGTTTAACTTTTGTTGATATTTGGCCAAATTTGATACGGCTGGGTAAAAAAAATCATTTTCATCATAACATTTTCTGTGTTAGTGTCCGTTCAGTGTAAGAAAAGTGGAAATTGAAAACATTATACATATTGAATTTATTATTAACATTAAAACGTTTTTTAGTATTTTATTTAAACTGATATTCTTTTCAGTAAGTAATTTCATTGACCTTTTACAAACAGTGAAATTGTTTTAGTTCCTAAATCACTAGGTTGTTTACGTTTTCTAGACTATGTTAGGAAAAACTAAAATAAGTAAGCTGAAAACCAACCTATTTAAGCCGAAAAAAGCTTTTTATGTAGTTTTTACAAATACCTGCACCTTATTCTTACTAATTTTGTCAGTTAAAGTAATTGACTTTATTAATTTACCAACCACCGGACTGTCTGCCTGTACTGTACTAATAGCCAGATAGAGTTAAAAATGACCGCACAGAACTAGTTAACTCCCCACATAACTAGTCCAAACTAGCCCGTTGGAACATTGGTGATCAATTCACCGAGCTAAAACCAATGTAGTGGTGGAGATGGACCCAGTAGAATGATGTTCGGTCGGTTCGGAGTTAAACAGTAGTTTAATGGTTGATTAAATTCAATGCTTTTGAGTGTGGCCGTCGAATTGTGGTTTCGAGCTCAGTGGTAACAGCAGTTTTGATTGGAAATAAAGTGTTCTCTAAAAAATATTCTGTGTTTATAATTTGAATATTGAGCTCCCATTCTGACGCGTTCGATATAGATTGGACGACCTTCTTAGCCTTGTTGGTCGTGCAACTGTCTTAACATCGGCAAGGGATCTCGGTCTTTTAGATATTTGAATAAATAATTTAAAATATTTGGTCTGGGTGTCTTTTTTTGTGTTCCATGCTTTGACAGTCCTTATACATCTATGATTCCATGGCATCCCCGACAATGGCAAAACTAGTGGGGAGACACTTCAATAAGTGTGAAACATTTATATTTATTTTATTAATTTAGGTTATTTCCTCTTTTTATTATAAATGTCATGAGCGTAAAAGTGGTTGAGATAATTTGACGTAGGAAAAGTTTAGAACATTTTATAAGTTGAAACGATGGCGCTGGCGATGTTTACACAAGTAATAAAGTTTTCTATACGTTTCGGCGAGACAGCCAAATTGGCGCCGTGGTCACTCGATCGAAAATTTGAAACGACGCTTCGTGTCGTTGGGAGGAGATTGAATTGCATGTCCAGGTTCTATCTCGGTATTCGTGCAATGTATTTTGTTGGGAATAAAAATGCTTGTACAAATATTTTTGTAAAATAAATCTCACCGGATATCGTGGTTGAAAATGTAAATTATTCCTTGCATAACTTATATTGAAAAGGAATACATTGTTATATTGTATTGAAGCATTGTTGTATTGTAGTTATATTTATTGTGTTATATTTGTACATTCATATTCATTCGTCGGTTCCGTCGATGAGAAATAAAGTGTTATTTTTAGTGTGATACAAGAGCAACTGGTTTTTTTTTGTCCATACCTAATACAATTTTCATGTCCAAACCTAAACATCATCACCAGTTCGTACTCGCTAACTACGAAGCCAAAGGCACTATTGTACATCACTCATCCTAACTCTAAACATTGCAATTATATTTTTTTCCACAAAATTGTTCTCCAAATGTCGAAAAACAAAACCTAACCAAACAAAAAAAAAACCAACTAACTTATTCTACCTGAACCTGAGTCTCATGGCAGATAGGAATGCTGGACCGTTTCTTAGATATTTCCTGCCGTGGCGAGACGCTCTGCCACGACTCTCTGACTCTCTGACTCTCTGACTGCCTTAAATAATTATATATGTGGTTCTCAAGTTCAATTAATGAATTATTATGGTTATTTTATTTTCAATTTATTTTTAGTAACTTTCACTTTAATTAATTTTTATCATGTTTTATCAATTTTATTTTATCATTAGTATGAATTATTAATTTGGATTTGGATTAAATATTATGGATTTGTAATCTAAAATAAATATATTTGATTTGATATTCATTTAAAATACAAAATACAATACGAAATCGAGATACAATGAAATTGAGTTTTAGCCCAGTAACTAATCATTGTGTGTAATGTATCTACATTGCACAATGCTTGCCTAACCTGTATGCAATTATAAGGATAATATTTTTGTCAACAGTTTCGACACGCGAGTCCCAGCGCCGACGGCTCACTGGACGGAGGTCCCGTTCAGAGACCGTGCTCGGTGGTACAGCGCGCCGTCCACTGGACTGCGCGTGCTGGACGTCCAGGCGAGAGACCGGGCCACGTACCGCTGTCGGGTGGACTTCCACTTCTCGCCTACTAGGAACTATAGAATCGCGCTTGATGTTATCGGTAAGTGAATTTTTTGACGTTTTTTTTTTTCTTTATGTATTTTTCTAACAGCTAAGGAAACAGCTATTATTGACAGACAGTTTATTGTCTGTCAATAATAGTGTTGTGTAAAAAAAGTCATGTACTTTTGCACGTCATATCGGAAGTCTGTAAGCGGCTTAAAAACCAAGACACCAGGTCAATCATATTTTTTACTTAAACGTCACGTTGACAACATTTCTCGTATCTACATACCAAATTTATTTGTATTTGATGATACCATGACTATGTAAATAATGTTGAGTAATGCTTGAGTCTGTGAACTCAAATTTGATCTCAATACTTGCCTTTAGTACGAGACGATCAATTATTTTTCAAGGTGTACTGATGAGATGAATCATGAATCTGCTACAAAAATTTCACTTCGTTTGCTATGATTATACCAGTATCTATATTTCACTAGACACGCCCGACATATTGCCATCTCATTTTATTTCAATCTAACACGCCATCAAATCCTTTTGTTTCATTTAACAGTGTCAGACCCCTGTATAATCCCGCGAAGACGCGCAGGCAATTCGCGAAATTTACTATAGTGCCCATAAAGAAGACCCTTTTCTTTATTGCTGATACCTGAAAACTATATTCCGTATCTCGGAAACGATCTGTTGGAAGGCGAAACTCTTAAATTCTCACCTAATCTCGCTGCCGTATCTACGCTCCCCTTTTTTGTGTTTTAATAAAATAATTCACCGAAACAGAGGGGGTAACAAAAGCTATGAAAAGTCGTCGCCGTACCGGGCGGGCAATCTCGATAAAAACTAGTACGATCGTAAACTTGACCCTCCGTTATCCTAGTGGAATCAACACGGAAACTCGGAAACTCCAAAAATGCCTTGGGATGATTTATGGTTCACCCCCCGATAGTAAAAATGTGGGTCAGAGGGAATTAAAATTTTATTACACGCTCCACGAACCCTTGAAGATGCGTCGAATGAACCTAATGGCGGAATGGGTTACCTGCTTATCTTACGAGAGTAGTAACTTTTACGATATTTCTAAGAGGTTACATTTGGTTTTATAGCTGAATTAACAGCGAATTCTGAAGGAGTGGACGACGTAAAAATGCTATCAGCCGTCAGAGTGATTGGAACGCGCAAAGACCAGGCGATTAATTTAGATGGGACGGTTTCTTGGAAGTTTTCTTGCAGAAAAAAGCTTGTTTGTTGTACCTACGTTGTACCTCAAGTAGCTGAACCTATTGAATTTGTAATTGAGACAGAAAATGATGGTAAAAATTATCAATAAAGTTTCTGCTGCGTAGTACATAATTATAAATAACCAGCTGCGCCTCGCGGTTTCACCTGCGGTTAAAAAGTATCCTATGTGCTATTCTAGACTATAATCTATCTCTGTGCCAAATTTCATCCAGATCTGTTCAGCCGTTCTGGCGTGAAAGAGTAAAAACCATCCATCCATCCATCCATTTTTACAAACTTTCGCGATTATAATATTAGTAGGATAGATTAAACTACAACACAATTCTGAAAATCAATCTCCAAATAGCTACAGTTGATGTCTAGTCTAGACTCTGATGGTAAATATAAATTAATGTTATTTATTCATCCATGTACAAATACGAGTACCTTTCAAAAGAACTTATGTGTGTTTGGTATCGTCAAAGCAAATATAATATTTAAAAGGTTAAGCATACTCCGTTCACCTGCTCGTGCACAGGTCACTTAAGGTCAGAGCGATCTGACCTCGACGTGAACTGGGATAAATTCATAATTTTTGTGTCATCATTTTAACCTGCCTAAATTTTCGGAAGCAACTGTTTAGTACAAGTATCTCGTAGCATAGCTCGACTAGGATCGAACTGTACCGAAACCTGACAAAGCGATTACATTTTTAACCGTCTGTTTTTGAACGCTATCTAAACTTGAATGTTTACTGAACGTTAATTGGTCAATTACTTACAAAACTGTCCTTTGTTTACATTTAACTTATGAAGAGTTGTCAAAAGCAGTCGGTTAAAATGTAATCGTTTGCATAAGTTTTGGTAAACTTCGAGCTTAATAAATTAAATAATAATATTAATATCAACAATGCGGTTCAACGAACGGTTAAAAAAATTAAAATATAAATTTTTAATAATCACCATGTAAAATTTCGGTGAACTTAGTGTTCGTAGCCTGTCATCAATGTTTAAGCAACGGGCAACATGGTCAGACTTCGGATGGGTCAATCCAGTTCATTTACAACTGTGTGCTACCGTCGGCCAGATGACGCGATAAATTATAAACCCAGTTGTTTGTTTTATATTTGCAACTGTCAAGTCACATTAACGGCTTTAAGGCCTCCTAAAAACTTCTTATACTTCAGGAAGCCTATAAGAACTTAGTTATTTTTTAGTTGAATATGAACTTATGAATGAAAATGAAATGAAAATGACCAAATGATGTACAGCCATCATTCAGATATTTCTGATAAATACATGCTTCTTATTTTTCAAAATACTTTGTACCTACCAATACTTATTCAGTTAGTCTCAAAGTCGGAAAAGTCTGGAAAGTTCTTCTCTAAAGAAAGGGTACAAAAGAATTGAAGGGGTTCTTGTACAAAAATACCTATACTTAAAAGAGGACTTTTAGCATAATTAAAGTTAAGGTTATACGAGTATGCCTACAATACAAGTCTGGACAATTAAATTTCTAGTTGCTCAAATATTTAGCTTTTGTCTGGATTTTATACAAAAATGATGTTGTACCAATTAACTCACTATAACTTCAACTACGAATATAACTTCACACTTGTTAAAAAATCGAATCAATTTTCACGAAACTTTCGACTCCCACGTTTCAGGAATTTAATATTTTACGTACGTCGTATAGTGGACGTTAATTAAATTAAAAAACTGATATTTACAAAATGTTTCAATGATTTCGTTTCGTAGGAAAAGGCTAAATACAGAAGCGACCTACAACAAGAAATTTAATTTATGAAGTTGCCATTTATACCCGGGCAATTCTGTGAGGTCTAATTTCCAGGCTGTTACAAACAACTGCGTGTGTGTATGAAGCCTTGATGTTGGCGGATTTAATTCAGGAAAACCAACTGCAAACATTTATGACATGATGTGTGTGACTAGATTTCTTTTTAAATAAAGCCACCGACATCAAAGCATGAATATTTAAAACAAAATGTCGGCGACTTCCGTGTGTGAATCTACACACATCAACCAACAATCTTTACACTTTGTCCTGCTCAAAAAACACATAAGGAAGGTATCAACAAAAGTAAATCGATTGAAATTGAGACACGGCTAAATGTATGGTTTAACAATTGTTCCTTTGAAAATTACCATCTAATTACACCAGACTCAAAGGTAAGGTAAACATAGAAACAGCCATAGGTACCTATATCACGATAAAGGCAGTCCCGGTGAATTTCCTCCGTTTATCTTCTGGAATCAACAAGGGGAAGCCTTTTTGCGAAGAAGATTTTTGCAGCAGTATTACCTGTTTATGTATGTACGGAACATCTGGATGTTCCGTACATACATAAACAGGTAATACTGCTGCAAAAATCTTTAGCTGCAAATAAAATTTGACATTGGAATTCATGGATGATTTTATTTGCTAGTTGATTGAACTACGCTATGACCTACCTACTGATAGCAAATATAGAAAATCCTAGTCTAGTCTGTTTATTAAAATTTGACTTTCATGTATTTTTATTGTGAGAACGTAATTGATTTTAATTTGCTTTTGTTTTATTCTATTATGTTTATGGGTAAAAACAGGCTGAAATAAAGAAATTTGAATTTTGAATTTAGCAATTTAAAATAAATAAATATATTGGAGGTCACAAGGAACTCCCTGTTAGTACGACCGCCAAAGGTAAAATCGAAGAATACGGTTAATTATTATATAAGTCGAAGGAGTAATAAACCTATGATAAAAGTATTTCATTATCTTTACCAAAACAAAATAAAATGAGAACCGTAGACAGTCATTTAATATTCAATTACAAATTCACCGTCTTGTTTTTATAAATTGGAAAATACAAATCCAAGGAAAAAAATATTGGAATCAAAATTGTGGGAAATTTTTCTTTTAACAACTTTTGTGATCACCATTTGTCGTGCAAAATTGAAAATACTCTTTAATTCAAAATGGCAGATGACACAACGGATTTAGTACCACCTAGGTATTAAATCCTAGTCCAAAATTTTGAGTGTCAGTGACAATTTCGTCATAGTAGTCTTGATTCGTACTCTCTTAAAAATTTACTTTGCAGTCGCGCTGCACGTGTTGGTGCGACCGACGCTTATCTTTTGGGATCAACAAAGGGAAGTTACAAGGGTAACGAAACTTTTACGGTTGGAACTTTTTCACTGAAATAAAACAAAATGGACGAAAGTCCTTCACGTATTGTATTGCGTTGGTCCGCGTACGGACATTATGTTTGTTTAATCTTTATTTTGGGAATATTAAACAGTTTCTCGGAGTTTCCTCTTTAACTTTATGATCATGTAAAATTATTTCGAGTTTGTTTGTTTTGATTTTAGGTAGGTTAATTTTGTTGTTAACGTTGGGATTGATTTGGGATCGGATTACTGTGTGGACTAGTGCCGTTTGCTCTCTGAACAGAAGTTTTGGGTTTGATTTCCAGCCGAGCAGATATTTGTTGTAAAGTGCATTTTTATGTTTTTCTTTACTAAACACGCACTTCGTGTTTTTCGACAAAAATATGCTAGCAGTAGGCACTGTTTTTTTGCAAGCTTTTATTTATGTCTGTATGTTTGTGTGCGGTAAATGTTTGAAGCTAAACTAGAACCACATCTTGACGTATTTAATTGTCCTTAAATGTGGGATACAGTGAAATATGTATAACTAAGATCTTAGGAGACCTATTAATTATCACCTAAGGAAGCTTTTTATAGTAAAATAAAAGAATGCTTAGTTTTTTTTATTTTATTTCAAAATATATTTTTAAGAAGGATGAATCAATACTTAAGTAATTAAATAGTACATCGTGAAGTAAACAAGCCTTTTTTTTTGAAATGATGTGTAAAACAACGAGACCCATCTAATACATTGTAATAATATTGCGTTTTTATAGAAATTTTGTGTAAATCTCGAGCATCCATGGTCACTATCGAAGGCACCTTATTGCGGCGGCGCCGTGTCGGGTCGTTCTCTTCCCACATATGGTTGAGGATAGCGATGGCTGGCACATGACGTCATGCTTGTGATCGGGTGCAGCTTGCGAGTCGCTGGTCTACTGGTGTACTCACAATATAGATATAAGTAAATTTGATTACCTTTAATCTAAATTAAATTAAACCTTTAAATTATGAAGAGTTGACAACTAAGCCCCTCCTACCTGCATTCCTCTAAAATATTAATTATTAAAAGTCACGGTCCCGGGGTCTGTGGTGTGTAATTTTTGAATTAAAAAAAAAACATAAATTTTACTCTTTCACATTTTACGCATATGCCAGCAACAAACTCTACATGTAGTATGTACATAATATATGTAACTCTTCATTAAAACTAAAAAAATCCCGATCAAATGCTCGATTTTAATACCAAAACGCCTGACGTCATTGTGCTTAAGCGTGTGGAATATTCAAGTTTCACCCTCGAGCAAGCAAAACGAAACAATGAGCGTCGCAGATGTTCATTTCGGTAAGCGTTGCTATAACAGCAATGCGAGGCAGTGAAGAAGATTCATGCTTGCATTCCAATTCAAATATTGTGTGGGTAAATCCAGAAACGTAGGACCGTAGCTCCGGAGTGTAGCATCTCGTAGCACGAGAGCGCAGCATTTCGTAGCACTGTGGCGTAGCTTGTAGCAGGCCCCCTATTCTTGTTTCTTGGTCACTTTCACTTCTATGGCTTTTGAAACGAGAGAGACAATATAATAATAGCTCCTGGCCTCTTCATAAAAGCAAAGCAATGCAAGTTTCCTAAGAGATTTCTGATCTACAATAATTTTACTTGGATAATGTTAAAACTTGAAAGTTTTTTACAGCTAAACGAAATTAAAGTGAAGCTAGAGATAATATTATGAAGAGACAGATGACAAAAACTGATAAAACTGTTTAGTTGTCAGAAATCAGAATTTATTGATAACTCCAATAGTACACAGTTCAATAATTGTCAAAAATACAAGAGTTTATAAATGTCAAAACAGTACATAACTACGTGTGTCAAATGAAATAAATAAATAATGTCAACAAAATAAATTGCAAATCTATTATTATTAATAAAATAACTATCATTGTATAAAATAATAATAATAATTTAAAAGTCTCTTATTTTAAAATAAGATTCAAGGTCATAAAACAGACTATGTAGTAACCAAGCTTTGAGCTTGGTTTTGAAGCACGCGGTAGAAGGTGCATCCCGAACGGTAGCTGGTAACGGTTATAGAGTGCGGGTCCTATAATACATATACATATACTGACCTCTTCGACTTGACGAGTCGGTGTGATGGGTCTTTCTTCTTGTAACTACGCAAATTAAACCTGCTTTGGACGCCCCTACGTCGAAATATATCAAGGTTAGCATGGGATAAGAGCTAACTGGTAAACGAACTCACATGGTAGAGGAAATATCTGGAGTTCCCGAAACAGCTCCACGCATGAGACGTCGTTCTGAACCCTGTATACGGCACGTATAGCTCGCTTCCGCATGACAAACGCTCTGTTACGATCGGCAGCACGACCCCACAGCTTCAACCCGTACGTGGATGTTACTGTGGACGGTTGCGAAGTAGCAGGAGCGCACAACGTCACGTGTGGCGGTGCTGGCGAGCCGCCGGAGCGCAACACACGAGCGGCTCAGCTTCCCACACAGTTTGTCTATGTGCATTTTCCACGTCAACGCACCGTCGATGTGGAAACCTGCAGTTTCGTACTGTGGACCTGTTGGAGTGTGGTATTGCCTATTATTGAGTGTTTGCCAAGTGGTAGCTGAGGTCGAAAGCAAGGAAGCAGGTCTTATCTTTATTCAACGCTAGCCCGTTCGACCGGAACCACCCATCGAGCTCGTTCACCACCGTATTTAATCTCGTCTCCAACTCGAAATGCGTCGGCGCGGTGATCACTGCGGCGACATCGTCAACGCCATTGACGGCGCCAGGTAGGTTGTTGAGAAAAAGATTGAACAAGGTGTTAGATAGGCAGGGGCCCTGAGGGACGCCCATTTCGTTCTCCATCTGAGAGGATACGACTCGGCCTCTGTCATCTACCATGGTTATTTATTGCTACCATGGTTAGCTATTGGTTTGACATGAAAGAGGCCAGTATGGAAAGAGCCGGACCACGGATACCGTAAAATCGCAGCTTATTTGCTATGCGAATGTGATCAGCAGTTTTGAACGCGCGCGATAGGTCGCAACAAAGCACGGCAACCAGCTGTTTTCTTCGTGCTGTTATAACAGACGGACGATAAAACATATATTTATACGGATGGGTCAATTGCATATTTGTTTACTAAAATACGTTAAATGGTGGTCAAAACACCACAAGGATTTCCGTTTTGTACAAAAAATACTATAGTGAATCCATTTCGATTCAATAAATTGCTTGAACTTTTTCAAACTGACCAAATTTGTACAGTTAAGCTACAGTACTGATAACTTCAGTAGTTCACCGTAAACGTCGGATATGAATGCTTCACATGATTGCTGGGATCCTCGCCCATTGCTCATATCGGCCTTTTGTTCGAACGTGGCGAAAAACGGACGCATAACTGTGGGAAAGATCTACGAGATGGAAGCTGAATTATTTTTAATTAAAACTGGACTTAAAATAAACTTGAACTTGTTGTTGTTTGTTGCAGCTTTTTGATTACTAAGTCTGTTTTGATGGTGTCTGTCTTTTGAGTGGGTCTAAAGGTCTTATTGTGAAAGTGTCATGGCAATATTCATCGCGCTATGCTGCTCTTGTCAATTCGCGTCAACCAAGCGAGCAGGTGCGTACACTACATCGCCACTACATATGCTTACACAATAAAGCCTCTGGTTCCAAGTTCGATTCAAGGCTGAGATGATATTTTAACCACGAATTTAGACCCCAATTAGGTCCCAGAGCACAACATATATTTGGGGTCTGGGGCCTTAGAAAAGTTGCATTTGCTTTCAAACTATAAAACATTGTAAGTACATTTGTATTTATACAATCGCTAATGCAAATATTAACAACGGATTAGAAAGAATACGAGCTACATGAATGTCTCGTGACTCTCAACTCGTCCAATCAGCAGCTAACGTTCAAGCGTTAGCGTTTGTAGAAGTTTATCACCCCTGTAATGTAATCTTTGTATATATTCTAAAGGATTGTGATCAGTGTGATTTATTTTCTTAAATGTTTACATGTCGTTATGGTTTTCCCCCGAAGGGGCTGCCAGAGGTCGAAAATACTCACACTTCACCGGACGAGATTCAGTCTCAAATGTATTTATTTTCCAATAATACATTATTATAAATAATTAAACGTAGAGAGCTGATGATTGAATATATTATCGAAAGTGAAACTGTAAAGAAGTACTAGTTTTTCATATTTTAACAGGTTTAGGGTTTGGGTTTATTTTTTCCTTTCCATCACCTTCTGACAAATCATATGTCACGGAACAAGGATAAAGTTTATTTGTTTCAATTTTACCACAAAGCAACATCTGTGGGTACCATCGGGACTAAAATTGTTTTCTAAAAACTAAAATTTCTATTGGCGCTTTTGTTTGTTAGTCGTTTGTCTCTTTTTCAAGATTTTGAAGCGTGGTTTTGTGATTGTGTTGCTTTAGAGATTGTACTTTTTGGAAGTTTCGCGTTACGGTAGGTAAGTTGATAAGTTAATTTGGCAAATAAATTTATTTAGGTAAGCATTAATAGGTATTTTGTTTACATGATACAAGAATCATTTACGTTCGGTTTAAGCCGGTCACTCCAGTGTCAAAGTCAGTGACCGCCTACTTGAGCTGCAACGACTTTGACAATAGACAAGACAATTTTTATTTTGTGAGCAAAAAACAAGTAAGTATACAAAAAAACAAATATCAACAAAACATAACAATAAAAATTAAAAACTATACAAACAATGTTTTTTGCCACAAACCGATTCCAACTCAGCGTAATGCCGGCTATAACAGCCAGCGCTGATCTTCCGTTGGAACCGGCTTAGAATTTGGTTGTAACTATAGTTAGTTTCAACCACATTCGGTGTTTTTTTTTGAAGTTGATTGCAAGCGCCAGTCTGCGTTCGTTTTGCACAACAGGTGTCTTCTAGATTGACGTAGGAAGATTTAGTGTCTAAACGCATCTATTCTAAAATAAAACTCAATTGAAAGTGTTAATTTTTTTTTACCTTTAATGCGTAACAACTGTGTGTTATGAATTTTGATTTCACTAGTAACTGGCTCACAAAGACTATTTTAGAAAGCATCCTATCTCTCAATTGTGTTCTTACTATATAATTTCATATCCACATTTTCATTGTTACTTATTATGTTGTTATCAAGGATTCAAACCCACTACTTCCAAAGTAACGCCTACACTACGCTTTCAACTAAACTAACATCTCTTCAATTTTCTCAATGACTGTACAATAATATTATCTCAGAAATTGGTATTGTGAAAACAGGCGGTGAAATAAATAGAAAGGTATTCTTGAAGTAAACAAAGACTGATTTGCTTTATACTAACTCTACTCATAAAATACTATTTATAGATACAAGATGTCAAAATATTAAGATAGCGAGAAAGTAGATTAACATAATTATGTGGGTACATGTACCAACACATCAACGGTACTAACAGTCTCGAATCCTCCTATGCCTGCCAACGACTGCATCGGTGGCTCAGTAGGTTGTGAACCTGCCTTCCGAGCTTGGGGGCGTGGGTTCGATTCCTACCTAAGGCATGTGCGGAACATTTGTGTATATTTGAGTGCTAATATCCATTTAGGTGAATTAGAAATCTATTGTCATGTTAATATCAGTCTCTAATTTCTAATTATTGGTCACTATAGTCGAGTAAAATATTTTCGTATGTTTTTACTTCTATAAACTATAACCGGAATAATCGACTGAATCGTACGTGAGTAATTCCAGTGTTTTAAATCATAATGTTTTTACTTCTGTTTAAAAACGTACATGTAGGCTACAGTCAGTACTAATCTTCGATTTTATTTTATTTTATTGATAACAGTTTGTTATTTAGTTACCGTATATATCACGAGTAAAATATTTGAATATTATTTTCTGAATAAACGTGAACGAAGTCGCGAGTAACAGCCAGCTAAGTAATAAACATAAGACAATAGTTAAAAAAATAGTAACATAACATAACATAAAACATAATAACAGGTAAATATACTTATAGTGCGCGTATTTAAAGTGATGTGCAAACTGCCATATCGACACCCCACTGACGACCTGTATTCTAATAATTGGGAGTCCTTAACGTTCGGCAACTATACCTGCAAAAGGTGACGCTAGCAGTGCACCACAAGATGGCCAGTCTCATGGACCACAGTTTCTTAAAGAGAAAACCTCGTGTTGCTCAACCCAGGGTTGCTCGACGACTGCCTGAATTTAGATTTTCTTTTATTTGTAACAAAATTAATAAACAATGCAATTTTCGAAAATCAAATTTAAGAGAATGCAAAAAAAAATTACGTCTACCTTTCTAAACTCTCTCTCATACAAGGAAACAGTGGCTTTGGTAGAAATACTAAAGTAAATAAAGTAAATTTGTAAACGACAAATCCTATATGTTATCTGTTTCCACTACTCATTTACACTCATTCCCCAACACATACACACATAAACACATACAAACACACACTCTCTCACACAAACACACAAACACTCGCTCTTGTACTATTTTTGCTAAAAGTGAGGTTTCTTTTTTCATTTTTGTATCGTATTTTGTTTTAAATTTATAAAATGTTAAACTAATTACCGAACCATGCGAGTATCTAAGCACTTTGTAACTTGTACCAGACGTGGCCCGGCGATACAGGATTCTCCTAGTGCAGGGGTTACAAGAAAGATGCTTGTAACCTTTTGGCAAATAAAGAATATATTATCATTATTATTATATAATAGTATAAAATGTGTTTTAATATAAGAGATAGAAAACACAAATTAATATTTGAAAAAAGGGACCATTCTAAATCAAATCAAATATCATTTATTCCAAAAGTTTACAAATTAAGTTATACAAATTGGTGAACATTAAAGAAGTGTCGCTGTTCTTAAGTCCTGCGAAGCAGTGAAACGTAATGTGAGCCTGTATCCCATTTGATCGGCTACAAAAATGTGCTTCTTGTGGGCTCGTCCTATCATTTTATTTTGTTTGAAGGTATATTAAATAAGGAAGTACCTTCATGACGTTAGTAACACAAATTTTCATGAAATATTTTTATAAATCCAACAAAGGACAAAAAACACTAAAGCTACCGCCCCAGACGATCCGGTATTCAAGAAAAATCAAAGTACATTTGATATAGGACTTCTTTGAGACCTAGCTTATCTACTTTGACTGGTAAGGTCACTTCTTTCTCACGAATTCGTTTTAGAATAATAAAGATTTTTGCTTTGACAATACTTTGACTGAATCAAATAAATTTCGCAGAATTTTTTTTTTTTTTTATATACGTAAAATTTTACATAACATTTTATTTTGGATACATAACGTTTTATTTTGAATTTCATAATACTTTTGTAACCCCGGACGCAAAAAGAGGGTTGTTCTTATAAGTTTGACACATGTACCTGTGTGTTTATTTGTGGCATCATAATTCCCAGGCGAACGAACCGATTTTAGTGCGGTTTGAAATCTGATATGACAGAGATGATTTGTAGCTATAATTTATGGAGACCTGTTAAGACGCTTAAGGGTTATCGGCTCATAGTTGATTGAAAAAGGCGATTGCGGAAGTTCATCCTCAAAGTTGTTTCTTTAACAAATCCCTAAAATATATTTTAGATTTTGGTGGTTTTTTAAGCAAAAATAAACTAGAGATTTGTTAAAGAAACATCATTAGTTCACTTTTTACTTCTACTACATTTGTACATTTCCAATTCAAAACCGTTGTTCTTATCGGTGTAGTCATTAGTTTGGAGTGTTCTGCTAGTGGAAACATCTATTACCATAATAATATTATCAACCTTGCATCACGTGGAACTATAATAATTATTTCCTTTTTAACTGATGTCAAAAAAGGAGAAGCTTCTCAATTTGACTGTATGTTTTTTAAATATGTTATGCGATCATGCCGCCAATTATTTATGAATCGGTGTTATTATTTTTTTTTTGTAATGGCTCTTACTCCAGATGTGGTCCCACATTTTTTGAAATCTGTCGTGCGGTCTTCAAAGAATTAACAAAAATCTAAAAATTGTTTACTAAATCCAATTCAGATGACGGGAAGTTGGGTTATTGCTTAATTATTATTATTTATTTATTTTCTTTAGCACACACCACCGCCCATGCTTAATCATAATGTTTTTATTCCATCCAAAGGTTGTCTGGAAGAGATCGCTCTTAAGCGATAAGACCGCCCATTGCGCATACATTTTTGAATGTTTAGTTTAGATTTATTTTGTATTTGGTGTCAATAAAGAGATTTTGTATTGTATTGTATTGTTATTAAATTTTAAACATAATTAAATTCTTATTTTCTCAAATTTATCGAATTCAGGATTGAATAACAGGGTTTTCTTATTTTACTAGGTACAGTAGCAGTCAAGAGTCCAGTAGCAGTAGGAAAAAGCGTCAGAGTTAAATCAAATTGCATTTATGACCTTCGTTTATAAAACGCACACACAACTAATTATATCGCACTATTTTATCATATACCAACCAGAAAAAGCGTGGCTTTACTTTGTAAATTTTTTAGGCATTACAAAGATGCGGTGTTATTTCTTTATTTTAACATTCTAATTTAGAATATGAGAGTAGATTTGAAACAAAATGAAATACTTAAATATTGAATAGTGAACTTCATAGTCGGTTGGTGATTTTCGTAAAGATTGTTTGACTCATTTGTTTGAGTTATTTTTATCAAAATAAAAAATGCTGAAGGCTTGTGGCTTCGCATAGAAAAGCATTTTCATTACGTATTTCCAATAATTCCAAACTGGTTTAATATATTAGGTTTTATTTATTTAAGAGACATATTGTGAGGTGTTGGTGACAATACGACGAAGAAGACTGGTTAATCAACTAGTCTCAGCGTCGTTTTATGTTGGAAGAATATGAAACAAGGTGCCAACAAAAAGATTTGATGACACACTTATTATGTGAAAATATTGTGACTACCATAACGTCTTATTAGCTGTATTGACTATAAAATAGAGGTAAAAATAATTATAGATTTTAACTAAAACGTTTTTTTTTTACAAGAGTGTGCTGATTGCTGTTTTATAGTTAAAGTCAAATTCAAAATGTTTTTATTCAATTGGGTATTAAAGATACGTTTATGAACGTCAAAGTTTTTTAATAGACTCGACCGCTTTGTTCGGAAAAAGAGTCACAACTCTGAAAAACTGGCAAGAAGGGGAGCCTTTTTTTTCATTAGTAATAATTAGTTTATGATTGTAAGTGGTTAAGCTGCAATCCTCTTTTTCTTGAGAAAAATAATAATTAAGCTTATGTTCTGAACTGATAATCCATGGATATTGTAATTATAATAAATAGGTATATAATCAGTCATTTAATCACAAGTTTTTTTTTTTTTTTTTGGTTTTATTCAATTTAGGTATCAAAGATACACTTATGAAGCCAATGTAAAACTACAATAACATAACAGGAATTTAAATGCGTCGCTAATTTTAAACCAAAAACTAAAAACCTCAATAAATGTCAGGTTTGAACCCACGTCCCTCGATTATGAATCCATCAGTCATACCACTCCACTAATGTCACATAGTTGGGTGGGCCGTTTAATGAAGAGGCAAGGCTGTTTATTGAACGGCTGATTAAGCAAGTTGGCTGCAATAGTTACACCGCATGTATCTAATAGAATGCAAAGTAGTGTTGTGATGTATCTTAACATAACACACAAAGGTCACACAGCGATATTATATTTATAAAGTGCGCGCAGGAAATTTTTAATTTAGAGGCGCTACTGCATTTTTGATGACTTCCTGAAAACATTTGATACTTATCTTATTCCAGTAATTAACATATTTCTTTTTGTTTGTTTTAGAACTACCGAGCAAGCCTGTTATATTTGATGAGTTCGGGAAAGAGATAACCGGAACAGCGGGTCCTTACAACGAGGGCGGAGACTTCAAGCTTATTTGCTCTGTCAATGGAGGTAAGTACAGCTTACCACAACATGCTATCATTCTAATACCTTTCTTGGAATTTAAGTTATTTCTTAAGCTCTTAAATAAGGCCGGGCTTCTATCTGCAAGATATCTTCCGTGAGAAATGTCCGACAGCACTAAACTTGCTACGAAGTCCACACTTGCAAGCTGCTGTCAGACAGTCTGTCGGATATTTCTTGCAGAAATTTTCTTGCAAGTAGACACGAAGCCTTACACTTGCTGCTTCCTGTGATTTCATCTGTTACAAAAGCTACATTACCTCGTTTAATAGCCATACGAATTGAAGTTATTTTTCATACTACGACTCAACAAAATGTTCAAAAATATTTTTTGTATCTACATTATGTATACATTTTAATCAAACTTAGCTCTAATGAATACCTTAGCTCCCAGCCAGCCTTTCCCATGCCACGTATGCTGTATTACTTATTTCAGACCAAAACAGGAAAAATGGTTAAATTGCGTTTCTCAGTCATTCCGCTTCCGATTTTATGTATCTTAAATTGATTGAATTTGCTTACCTTCAAAATGAAAATATGTTTGTGTCGTTTTCGGGTGGATGCTTGCTATATTTTTGCTTATGATGTAAATAGACGGTATATAAATAATGTAGGTCAAATGTATTTTGAAACAATTATTAGAAGCAGATTTTGTTTTACAAAATCTTTTTTAATATAACAATATCTGTTGCACACTACATTATGTAGTGTGTATTCCTTTGTAAGGTACAGAATACACACTAAATATGTAAATATAGTGTCTATTGTAAGGTTGTAAGGTTGTGTTGTATGGTAACCATAGCTATTTAGAACTTTCCACTTGCCAGGCTATCTTTAAATTTATTATTTATTTTTATATCCTATCCTACTAATATTATAAGCGCGAAAGTTTGTGAGAATGGATGGATGGATGGATGTTTGTTACTCTTTCACGCCAGAACGGCTGAACAGATCTGGATGAAATTTGGCACAGAGATAGATAGATAGTTTTTAACCGCGGGTGAAACCGTGGGGCGCAGCTAGTTTATTATATAATTCTCTAAATTGTATTATGTTGTGTTTAATTTCTAATTCTATTTTATTTAATTTTTAATAACATTATAATGTGCAATTCAGTAAGCACCTAACGGTGTATCACTTAATGGTGAGGTTCAAATGAGATCGGTGAGTTCAATCTTAGAGTCCAACATCCTGTGATCTGGTCTGGTACAGAAAGAATAAATAAAACCGTATAACGACCGATGATATTTAATACGGCCAAGACCTCAGATTATAAAAGATGTTGGTGAGAAAAGTAAAGACGGCTTACCCTACCACCACGTGGGAGCTATGTTACTCGGGAGGAGAGAGATAGTTGCCAATGTGTTGAAAACTCGTGAACCCTCTATCGTGGAGTAAAGTAAAGTAGAGTAAGTGGTAGGAACTTTCACAAAGTGTTCGCGAAAAAAACAGGAACTATAAAATTATTCATGTTTGTCCACAGGAATCCCAACGCCAAGACTCCAATGGCAGCAGGACGACAACATCCTAGCAACGCTAGGAGCTGGGGACTTGCAGCCATCAGGTTCAGCCAGAACCCTGGTGCTGGTGGTCAGGAATGCCAGCAGAGTACATCTCTCGTCAGCTTATACCTGCACCGCTGACAATACGATGCTGGCACCGCCACAAAAAGCTACTGTGAGAGTGGACCTTTTTTGTAAGTAATTTCTTTAAATTAAAGACGATTTCAAACTACAAAATTTAAGTCTACCAGACTTAAAACATTTTATTATACCTGAGAAAATACTGACTACTGAATGCTAAATTCCTGGAAACACTGTATTATAGAGTACGAGATTATAAATTAGATTAAAATTTGGAAATAGAACTATGATTTCAAGTAGGTTTTTTAAAAAAATTCTAGGACGGAAGAAAATACACAAAATTTTGTAAAGTATTTTGCGTCAACATTTACTTACTTAGTAAATAAAGTCTGTAGAATTCTATGATTTAATCATAAAATAAGGATTAAATCATAGTATAGTACTTATTCTAATACTAAGTGTATTTTCTTATAACTACATTCATATTAGAAAAAGTTATTATGTTTGTGTGTAATCTCTGCAACTTCTTTATTTTGCGTCTTTTTTTTTTTTATGTAGAATAGGTCGTCGTTTGAGCACCAACTCGCCTGATGTTAAGCGACGTTGTGGTCTAAGATGGAGCAAGACGACCTATAAGGTACTTATTCACTCTAGCCTTGAAGTTTTGTAGAGTGAAGAAGTATAAAGACGGCAGTTGAGTGAGGCGCTACAAGTGCGCTACTGCTCAGACCCGTCTTCGAAAACTTCTCACACACTCTATCTTCATTATTCTTATTCTGTTTCACTGAATCTGATTGAAAATCATTGAGAACATAAGCTATGAAACGTCAGTGAAACTGCAGGCGGATAGCTAGTGCACAATAAAATAAAACTGATCTATGTAAGTACGAGTAAAATATTTGCATTTCAATCTACTTCAAATGCTTTGTTAAAGATTTATCCAAAAACTCAAAGTTTCGTACAAACCTAAAACAAACTCCCAATACTCGTAACCCGTTGAAAGACTCCCATTCTGCGGAAACACTGCAATATTCTTATGCGCATTTCAGACCGCTTCGACCAATAAAAGATTGGCTATACCCGAGCTTCACAGCTGGAAAGGGTTACATAACACTTTATACGGAAAACTCTGCACACAATATATACCTCGACAAGAAAATATACTTTCGCGAGAACACTCTACAGAAGTACCACAGCTATTTTCGTGTTATATTGGCTTAGTTTATGTAGGGGAGGGCTTCGTCTATTTTCCTTTGTGATAGCGTTTTGATGTATTGAGATCGTGACGGAATGCTTTTAGAATAAGTGTAACACATACAAACCATCTAATGTATAAAGAGATCGCGCGAGGGGGACTGAATAACTATCTTAAGGGTATAGAAACTAAAAATTCCTTGAGCGACTCTATCAAAACGTGGGATAAAATAGTGTACTCGTATTTATTTCGCGCATGTTACATTTTGAAAAATACAGTAAACTTTGACTAAAATTTACACATTTATATCGTCCTTGACGTATCCGTCAATGGCGAACCTGGCTAGAGACGGTTGTGAGCACGGATGAGGCTCGCAAACCCAAATTTGGTTTAATAGGACCTGACTGGCACACAGTACAACTGTACAGTGACTATACCAAGATTGTATGAGTAGGTAGACTTTGGACGGGTCTTGATGATAAGGCGCTTAGCATCAGAGTTTTACATTTAATGTAGCAGTGACAAATAAAAATTGTTTTATCTTATTTATCAAATGATTACTCTTATAAAATTATAAAACAATACGCTGTATTTTTGATTGATAAATAGTTGGGTTGATTTTCTTTGAATAGAAAAATTCCAAATCAAATTCTTTTTTGAAAATGAAATTGACCATTGCTGCAAGTTAGCTAAGCAAACATTTCTTGTTACAGTGAAACCCCTCTCCGTGGAGATCCTGTCAAAAGAGCAGCCTCTGTCAGTGGGCCACAAGACAGACCTTTGGTGTCAGTCAACGGGAGCCAGACCTCCTGCCAACGTCACTTGGTGGCTGGGAGGGAAACAACTCAAGTCAATTACTAAGAATATGGTAAGAATTTGCAGTTAATAATACGTACCATCTGCGTAGTATACTACAGTAATCCTTTTTTTTTCTTTGATGAAAATACGTGTTAATCCATATAACATTTTGTCTTAAGGCATCTCTGTCTATTACATATTTAAGAGAAAATACATAGATGTACTAAATAACTGTGCAGTACCTACCTGTTTTTAATGTGTATACTGTGTACCTGTCTATAGATAAAAAATGGGAACTGTGCTGCATGTCATGCATTTTTTAACAAATTCAAAGCGAAAACATTCATATTTTTATGCAAAGAGTAAAAAACCACGTTCTCGTATGAAAACACTAAGGTTCCAACTAATTCTCCAATACAGATAGCGAAAACCCCACTTCAGCTTTGTGCCCGCCAGCCAGATTCCAATAAAAAGATCTATCCTTTCACAGGGTCAGAAGAACGCCAACGAAACGCAATCTCTACTGCAATGGGTGCCTTTGAAAGAGCACAACGGGCAAGTGCTTATCTGCCGAGCGGAGCATTACAAGTTCAATCGCTCCACGATAGAAATCAAGCAGAAGTTAAATATTTATTGTGAGTGCATTCATTTCTTCATGCTTGAACCTTGATATTGTATACTTTACTAGTGTAAACAACCAAGCTACTCAACTGTGCTTTTTCTTCTTCTAATTTAAGAGCATTACAGGGTGAAAAATAGGATTTACCTTTGCGTCGTATAACAACTTTTTGTATAATTTTACTTCGAAAAACAAAGTTTGATATAATATTCATGTAGTGTAATTTTGCTTAACAATTTTTTTGTTTCGTATAACATTGATTGGATATATCAACGGTTGCACTAAAATTAATTTGGTATATTTTTATTTTCATATAATAGTCGTTCGATTTAATTTTTACTTCGTCTAATCATTTCATGTAAAAAAATATTTCAATGAATTGTCTGTAGCAATGATTTGCAAAACTATAAAATGCTATTTTATTTCTTGATATGTTTAAATAGTGGTTCAAACATAAGCTAACGTAGTGTTTGGAGCCATTTATTTTCATAGTTCGTTTTAGCGATTCGCCGGCCGCTGCCGCGGCACGCTCGCTTCGCTCGTTCGGCTCGCGCCGTGTGTTATCGCAGTTCAAACCTAACCTAACCTATTCAAATTCAAATTCAATATTATTATAATTAGTATATATTATAATTCATTATTTATTTGCAGAAATATAGGGACATACAGGATAGTTGATCATAAATAAGAGTCTCACTATATTCAACCCTTAAGGAGCGTGCAAGCCATAAGCCTAGCCACAAGTTTTTCACATTAGCTACTCTTTAGCGCTGGCCGGCTGCCGCTACTTTTCCTTAATAAGAAAGTATCTCACTTACTCTTTTAACCGTCTCTAAAATTTAAGAGATAGATAGCATTATTTCTAACGAAAAATGTGTTTCTAAATACAGGACTCGATTTATTTCAACATAGGAATTGAAATATGTGAGAATTTCCTTTATAAGCACGCCACACAAGAAAGAAAATAGGTCAGACGAACGCCTTTCTAAACTGATATACGAATACTCCGTTATTCCTTATTCCCCCTCATTTTTCATTCATCCACCCTTCACATCGTTCAATGTTATGTTTTCTAATACAGATATACCAGAAGCGACGATGCATCTCGGCGCTAAAATGAACCCCAACGACATCGAGGAGGGGGACGACGTGTACTTCGGGTGCAAAGTCGACGCGAACCCACCGGCTTATAAAGTAGTTTGGGAACATAACGTGAGTACGGCTCGGAGACATTTTGCGTTTTTTCGGGTCACTTACTTGCCAAAAAATGTTTTATAAAGGAGACAAATGGTTCGAAACGTCACAAATATTCTCGCATCATTGCTTAACATCAAATGAGACGGCAGCTAAATGCAAGCCTATTAACGTATAAAAAGTAACAAAGTATAAATACGAGTATAAAACTAGAAAATAAACTTTTTAATGTATGGTACAGGAATTACTCACGTCCGATTTATGCCGGTTACTCCGACTATGGTTTCATCCGCATTCAGCGGTCTTTTTCAAAACGTGTGAGAATCACATCAGTTTCCATAGTAAAAACTTTTACGAAGGAAACCAAAAATATTTTCCAAATTAGATGCACCTCGTGTTACTTTCTGCAGTATTTAAAGGTTTAACGTTTTCAGGGGAAAAAATAGTTTTATTTAAAGTATTTTTTTCTAATTTGCATGACCAAAAATTATCGTTAAATTTAAAAGGAGTTGTTTTTTTAAAATTAAAGTATTTTTAGGGTGTCCAGCTACAACACAACCCGCCTCACGTGATACTAACGGGCAACACCAACATGGCGCTGCGTAACGTGTCGCGCCACCAGGCGGGACAATACATCTGTACAGCGTCCAACGTGGAGGGCGATGGGAGATCGCCGCCTCTGAAGCTGCAGATTTTCTGTTAGTTACTCACTTTACATATAAGTGGCTCTGTGAGTTTCAGACCTCGCGGCCGAATTTTGTCTCCTCTACAGGTGGCATTCCTCAACCGATTCTCGTAAAATTTTGTGAGCAGGTTCGACAATTATACTTCAAACATGATACATCACATACATCCTATCCTAATCCTAACTAATATTATAAATATGAAAGTGAGTTTGTTTAGTTGTTTGTTTGTAAAGTTTGTTTATCTTTCACGTCTCAATAACTCAACCGCTCGTTTTTAAATTTTCGCATACATGTTGTCTAGGGTACAGAAAAGGACGTAGGATACTTTTTATCCCGGAAAAATCAAACGGTCCCTGTGGGATCGTGAAAACCGCGGGATACAGCTAGTTTTTCATTTTTTTATACCGAATTTAGCTTTATGTTTCAGCTTCGGCAAACATGCTTTTTTAGGTCTGGTGTCTGTCCGGCTGTTTTCCCCTACAGAATATATGATTTTTTTGTGTTAAAATATGATATCTCTGCTATTTCGAAAAACTTTCAAAAATGACCCAAAAAACTCTGTCTAAATATTAAAACTGCTTACAAAATTTAAAGAGAATCGGTAGATAAATGCAACCTTTAGAGGTGGACAGCCGAACAGGTGCCGGCGGCGAGGCCTTCAGCTCATAGAGCCATAATTCCAGGTGGCATCATCTTCGTCGGATCAATCCTAATCAGGCGATTAAGGTGTATCATTTATTATGTAACTATATTTATTGAAAAGAAAATATTATGATAAAGTATTCAAAAAATTTTACTGTCGAACTACGGTTATCGGAATTCTGAAATTGACTTTTAAATGTCCGAACTACGCACAATTCAAAGGATGATAGCAATTTGTCGTGTCTCTTTCTGCAAGTTTTTTACTGGTTACTTTCTTTACCAGTTCCATTCGATTATGCTTTGTTAGGGTTTATAATGAATCATTTGCCAACGTACCTAATCCTAAAATGAGATGAGTAAAGTCTTCTGCCACCTTTGCACCGTACCTTAACAGAGCAGCAATAGAAGCTTAGTTTCCATACCAAAGTCGGCGACCCACCGGCAAAGCCCTCCGACATAACATGTATTGTGCACTCGGTTAAAGGCACTAAATGTAGGGTGTGATTTGTTTTAAAATAAATTGGCCTCTGAAATCATGTCGGTGGCTGTCGGCGACTTTGGTGTGTAGACTCTTTTAGACACCTTTAATTTTTACTTTAACATGTAGTAATGTCCTACAGTTGCGTGCGCATTCTTTTTTCGCCCGATAAAAGCACGAGTGATTTCTTACACCCAAACACGTACTTCTTATTGCTTTACTAGCGGCTAACCTTTCTCATGGCGTAAACTAACCTCATCAAGAACACTAAACGTATTAGCCTAAATAAAAAATATAACCTACATATTCGTAACAAGACCCTCAGCATAGGGTCCGTTAAGGATGTTAAGGGGCTCACAAAGCATAATTAGGGCGTACGTGGGGTGAAAACATTACCCCGAGGTTACGTAACTCGACGCAAAGATACCGTACCGTGTACGACACTAATTTAAACTAACGACATCAAGGCTTTTATTTAATTTAGCTCAGGATGTAAGTATTATGTTAACATATTTACTGTTATGGGCAACACAGAGTGTTGCCTTGAACTTTGTCAAAATAATGTAGGTAACTAAATTTACTGGATAGGTTAAAGATCAAGATAGTCATGAAAATCCTTACTCGATGTCTGAGAAGTCTTTTTTTTTCATATATATAGAGCAAAAGAAGTTTATTAACAACAATTTCCTTATCTAAAAAACCAAACAAAACTAAAATAAAATGATCTAATCTAATAAATCGCTACCAGTGGGCAGCGTTCCCAAAATGCTGGCAGCATTGCCACGTTTTATGGCAATGCTTAATCTTTGTGCAAGATATAGGCCAGCATTCTGGTCACGTGTTGCTTCGACCAGACGCCTAGACAAATCTTTAAAAATTTGGGGGCTCCTGGCTTCCACGACCCCAGTGAACCCAAACCTAACCCTGAACCTATTTATGTTCAAACTTTTGATAACAATTATAACATCATCATCATCATCACAGCATTTTACGTCCCAGTGTAGGAACACCGACCTACCCCAAATTGAGCCTGATCGAGGATTGATTGGAAAATTATAACATACCTAGAAGAAATCAATTTCTCTCTAATAATTCTATCAATTTCAATTTCTATCAATTTCTTCCTAGTAGTGAATATTTACTCTGGATAGTTCGAATCATTGACACTGATTAGATTTTTTTTACAACAGACTTGGCATGCGTTTGACCACTGACTCGCCTGATGGGAAGCGTCGACGTGGTCGAAGGCGTAACACGCTTGCCTAGGAGATACCTATTCACTTAACTCTTAATCACCCCCGGATTGTATTTAGGTGGAAAGACAGACGCTGGAAACGAGTTCCACACCATTTCCAACGAGTTCTGCAGTTTTTACAAGAAAAGTTGACTTAAAACGCTTAGTGCATTTTGGCGGAATTTCCACCACAAAAAGGGTGTCTTTTATTGGTGCACCTGGTACAACTATTAAAGAACGGTGATGGCTGGATCAGGTCGTGCAGTTCTTCTGCACACTCGCATTCTGTACAATACCTACAGACTGGCCACTTCACGCCGGTGTGACAAGCTCTGAAGCTTGGATTTAACCAACGAGTCATTGTAAATGAGCCAATTGTTTCAACGCATAGTGCGTTGAGACATGTGAAGCCCCAAGTAATTTTTTACTGTTTTAAAATAGATTGCCAAAATGCCAAACCAAGTAGATAGTTAATTTATTTCAATGTAATTTCATTTTAATTTAATTGATTATAAAAATACAGTTGAAAAAAATCTAGACGTCATGCTTTGACAGAATTTTTATAAGACCCAACTCGGTTATTTGCAATTTTATTTGAATCTTAGCAAAGATAAATGCATTCAACGAGCCATAAATTCTCCAAACAAAGAAGAATAAAGTTATTCAATGGAACGGATGGACAATAACGAACTACGTTTTAAATGAGACCTTTTTAAATCTAGACTGAGATCCAGAAAGTTTTTCATTTTTATCGCCCTAGATAGTCGGCGAGATACCACGGAGTGAGCCTAACCTAATTTGTAAAAAAGAAAATGAGATAACTGCCTTTTAGACGAGATAGAAATGGGATTTTATTTTTTTGTAATACTTTAATGTTAGCTTAACCATCACGATAATATTTATATCTTTGTTTCAAATTATGTGATGACAGACATTCACTGTTTAAAATATTTAAAGCTAAGTGGTTTCAAATTAGGACAAGAACTAACAAATAAGAAAATAAATTAAGTTTAAAACTTAATATCTGAGTTGAGGTTCTAAATCGAGGATCAAAATTTATAAGTTAAGCCATCATTAATCAACTTGTTGCATATCTACCATTTTAATGTTGTTTTAAAACCTAGTCAGTTACTAAAATAAAATCTACCACGCCAAAAGCTATTTTTGCGCAGCTGTCTTAATTTGGTCTAAAATACTTTATGAACACCTAAACCCAAAACATACCTATTAAACAATTTACTCCGCAAAAGACCTGCTCTCAAAGTACGTACCGACTAACACAATTTTCCTTATACCCACAGACAAACCCTTGTGCCGGAAGCGAGAGGTCAAATTGATAGGTGCAGCACTCCAGGAGCCTTCGACGGTGGTGTGTGAAGTCGACGCCTTCCCGCCCCCAGACACCTTCGAGTGGACTCTCAACAACTCCGGGGGCTCGATCAAAGTCGACCCTGTGAGTAATGATTCAATACTCATCGATAAGCGTTGGTACAAGGCTCGGATATTATAAGCAGTGTGAGACTATAGATGTACATATTTGCGGAAGACCTTTTCTATGGCTGACTATCGTATGTAAGAAACATCTTTTTATTAGGAATACAATTACGGTGATCCCATATCACAACTTGACATAGGGCGGTAATAATTGTTTGTGTTCAAAATATGATCATGCGACCGAAGTACCGGCCAGCACTCAGCACTACACCTATTAACATTAGAATGTGTTGAACAATTAACAATGATTTCATCAATATGAATACAGAATTAGTAGTTATTAGTTAGGTATCATTATTATTATGTTTTTGAAAACACTTTAGTGTGTTTTGTACACTCTTTTTTGAATTCAAATCATTCAAATTAATTGCATTACTTTAAGGGTTGTAAAAGTTTTTTTTTTTTTTTCATGAATAAAGTAAAGGTTTTTATGAGTACTAAAAATAGATTTTTGGTTGGATGCATTTAGCGTAGTAACTTTCCGGTAGTTTCAACCACTGGGCTAGAAGTGAATAGTTCTGTTTCAAACGGAATGCGGGCAGAGTGACAGGTGGCAGGATAACCACCATTGTGCTCAACTGGCTTTGTGCCATTATCTACTGGCGAAGGAAGCTTCTTTTATGTTCTACGGGCACTTAGGTATAAGTGTATATAACTTTTATTCTTGCTCTTCGTATGAATTTAAAGAGGTTAAACTGACGTTTCACATGTAAACGAGAAAGTGAGTTTACGTTTTCGCTGCGGTCTTGACAGGTTTTTTAGCGACATTGTCGTGAGAAAAGTTTTTTGGTCAACGTATATTCTGTTCAAAACTTTGGCGTGGTTTATGCGTTACAAATTGTTCACTTTCACAACTTTAATCTATGTAGATTGTAGAGTAGGATGTTCTTGCACTTACTAGAGTAACGATAAAGATACGGGAGCAAATGTCAGAGACAACTAAACACCGATATTGGCTTGTTTCCAAAATATTTTTTTTTGTCGAGCGGTGGTATGATATGGCAAAGTTATTACGATGATGATGGTAACAAGAAATAAAAAAAAATATCAGCCATTTATAAGCAAATTAATCAATCGAATAATTATTATTTGTCAAAAATTTTCAAAACGAATTAATCCTGAAGCAATCAAACTAGTCTAACTTAATAAATAAATTTACAAAACTTTCTGGATACTACAGCAGAAATGAGTCTGCTGTTCATGCATATCGCTCCGTAACATAGACACGATTCCATACATTCAGCTCAAACATTGCATTTTGCCCGAGCATTTTGCTTAAACTTTGCAATGTAAGTACTGGTGTTATCACTTCCGCACAGCACAGCATGTGGTCGAATGTATCCTAAACCTCCTTAATGAATATGGATGCTGCCCCCTCGTTAACCCACTTGCTGCCGTCAGTGTAGTGAAACAACTATAACAACTAAGTGCCTAGTTGCAGCTGATTAGTGTTAAGTTGGTAAATAGTAACTTACTGGGTACCACTGTGAAACTACTGACAAGCACTTGTACGCGTAGCACTCTACTGAGTTTCAGCGCAATATCTGGTTTAGGTTTAGTCACTGTCTAATCTGTTTGATTTCACAATTTATTGCATCTTTTGGGTAAAGAAAAGTATTAAATATGTTATATAATATGATATAGCAAGACCTTATTAGGTTCCCATATCAAAGATGCCAATGAACGAAAACCGCGCAACCAAAATTGTGTACTATTTGAACCCCAGACAGACAAATATTTAAATTCGTCATTTAAATAATCTTGCTCGCCAGGGATTCTTGAAACCCCACAACTAATTATATTCTCAACGAGATGGGGTTTTTCAAAAGGGCTTTCAATAGCCAATCATTATGGGTCGGCTACTTATCTGTGATTCCCCTGGTATTACAGGTATCGATAGGCGACGATTATCGCTAACCATCAGGCCCGTTAGTTGATTGCCAATTATGGCACAAAAAAAGTTTAAACAAATAAAATATGACTCAATACCGTTTCACAAAAAAACTTTTAAATAATAAATGTACTTTAGCCCTATCAGTTCCTGCTAACATATTTTTTATTCCACAGGAACGAGTGACAATAGAAGCCAAAGAAAGCAGATCTATTCTAACATACACGCCGGTTTCCGAAGTGGACTACGGCACGCTATCTTGTCGTGCGACAAACCTGGCGGGTCAGCAAGTAGCGCCTTGCGTATACACGCTTCTGCCTGCGACGCGACCCGACCCGCCAACCAACTGCACCGTTTACAATCTGACGCATGACTCGCTGGACTTGGTTTGTCTTGCTGGTAAGTTACTAAAATATAATGTGTAAACTGCGTTTTTGCGAGAGGTTTCAGATATTATTTGAGTGATATTGTAGTGTGTAAGGAATCCGCATATAGATTTTATACAAAATGCTAATGATACACAGTTTGCCAAGCTCGTGTTTGTAACCCTCTATGCTCTATCCATCTGAGCTGATTTAATCTGACTAAAATTTTCGTCACCTAGGACCATTGAGATATGATACCTTAGAGAGTCACAATCTCTAAGTAATAACAGTAAAAAAATGTCGGAAAGTCATTATACGTAGCTAGAAACTATTTATATAATTATATAGTCGCAATATAACATTTGCTCCAATTTAGACGTCATGTTACCAGTATAATTCGGGCAGTTTATTACCGAGCACTTTGAAACATGGTCCAAAAAAGAGCGTTCCGGGAGTTGACATCCAATTACGTCACTCGTCATTGTCTCTCTCGGACTTTAGTAAAGAACTATCCGATCTTGTTATGTGTCTTCCACGTGTTTTTTTTTCTCGGTACGCTTTACTTGGTGGAGTATATTATTATACTATGCTACTTACCAAAAAGCTACGTTAGACAAATATACAAATGTTTAATAAATTACTACACAATACTCATTGCACCGAGTTTTAGTTTAGACATTTTTGTTGCACTTTCTTGACTCTGTAGGTATAATAATTATGTCAATGTCTAGGACAAACAATATAGGTAGCAACCGGAATCATCTCAAAAACGTTTGTCGGTTAAACGCGAGTCAAGCGGTTCTGGCGACCATTGATCCTAAAGGAAGTTTAGTTGGTAAAGAAGCAATGATTTTTAGTTGATTGAATCAAGCGTTACGTTGCTGAAATTTATCCTCAAAACAGTTTTCAATGACTTTTATTTAATAATGTGGTAGCTATCTTCTACTTTGTATATGACTGTATTTTAGATAAAAGACAAGCTATATTTCCTTCAGGTTACGAAGGTGGTCTACAGTGCGTGTACATAGCCGAAGTTTGGGCGAACGACGACCTAGTAGTCAACGCTAGCAACGGAATTACTTTATGGAACCTTAGAAGATTAGGAGCCAAAAGGCAATTGAAGTTGGTTATGTATGCCGCAAACGCTAGAGGGCGCTCTGAGCATGTGACACTTACAGTGGAGACTGCGCCGAGATTGGCGCCCAGAACTGGTAAAAAATTGGTCATTTGTGCTTGTGTGCTTTTTGTTTTGTTGCTATTATGATAAGGTCATAACTAGCTTGAATACTTTGCAGTTTTTAACCTAGGTATTAAGTCTCTCTTTTTTCCTGACTATGTATCCTACATGGTGACAAAGTCGGCATTCCTTATTTAACTCTTCTACTTATCTCTATGTCTCTCGCTCGCTCTACCTCTATCCTTGACATCATATTCTGGAACCTCACACTCTTTCATGTTCTTGCTGCTATGGCTTTATTCGTATCTTTTTTGTGTTTTACAGAAGCTCAAGAAGCGTGGGAGTTCAACTGGGCAGTAGGAATATTTCTTGGGGCAGCGCTCACTGTCGCCGTTATTTTGTGCCTTGCTCTGATCCTGACGAGATTGAGGCATAGGTCGAGAGACTACGAAGGTAAGTTTTGGGGAAAAAAATGGGAAAATTAGTAAGCCACAATTTTAGGTCAAATTTAAAGCTCTAATCACGAAAATCTATTTTTCGCGATAGCACTTCGTTTTTTTTTTACATCCGTATGCATGTAATATTTTAAATGAATAAACCACTAATTTAGTACCTCTGCAATGCCTGGCTGCTGAGTTTTCTTTATTCATCATTATATTGTCCCAGCAGTGGGGCAATCTGGTAAATGAACAAGTAATTTTTTTTTTAATCCGACTGAATAATGTAGTCTGACTCTACGGATACAATAAAATGTTGCACTTTATGTCACATTCATTATCAAGACGATTCCATTTGAATCGTCTTGAAAATCAACATCTCACATAATATGTCGACATTTTCAAATGTAAAGGCTCAATAGGCTGTAAGGCATGGCAAAGAAACCTCATACATACATACTTACATACATACCCACATACATACAGACATACGTTTATACATTTACACACTCGTAAAACATAACCCTCCTCTTGCGCAGTAGGGTAAAAATAATAATAATCAGAAAGCTGCTTTTGTAGGTGGACATGAAGGCATGACGGTCCTGCTAATGTTTTCGTCTCCTTGTACGAGAATTTACCCTTTTTTTATTTAGTCTATCTATGTTTTCTTCTTTTTTTGCTATTAAACAACCAAGTAGCTTTAATTGCCAAAAGTTATAACATACCTACAAAAATCACGCAGTATTAATGTACGTGATGCAATAATTCTCTATCTGCTTGTCTATAAATTTTAAATGGTAGCATTTAGCACCCAAATTGATAAGTTTTATGACAGCTATTATCTTTAAAGCTAATTTTACTAGCTGGCAGTAAAATTAGCTTTACAGTAGATAACCCAGGGGTTAAATTGATTATGAAATTAATGTGGTGATTTTATGCTAATATTCTGTGGTCAGAGCACAAATGAACAAGGCTCCCATTACCCATTTGCGGCAAAGAAAAAAAGGAAGGATATGTGTGTGTATGTGTGAGGTATGTATGTCCGTCCATCTCTTTGGTTTTTCTTTACTTCTAAATGACTGAAGAGATTTTAATAAATTCAAAGTTGTTTTGGCTGGATATTGCGAGAATATCGGCGGGTAAATTAATTTTCGTACCGCAATCGGGTTCTTTTGTTGTACTGGTTATATAACTACGCCACGGATTTTTTTGTTTTTGTGTAAAGTACGTCAGAAACTACCAATTAGCAAGTAAAATTCGAACAACGGTCTTGAAAGAATGATGGAGAATAATTCCAAAGGATCGCTACTTTTTCTTTTGAGAATTTTTTTACAGTTGTTCTGACGTACTGCTCGAGACAAAATCAACAAATAAATTACTTACGACAAATAGATTCTTTAGTTATTGTCTATGTATTTTTAGCTTAGAATAAACTGGCTTAAAAATAAGTTTTGTTCAAATAAAACTAACCTTTTACGTCAGCATTGAAGCTATGTAGACGCATCGAATGAATTTTATTTTGTCACTGTGGAGCTAAAACGTGTGTGCTCGTTATTTTCAAACCTGTCAAGTTGGTTTACTTATTTCGGACCTACTTTGTTTCTAAGCTTGATTACTCAAAGGTTTTTAGGATCTCGATTTCGTTACATGTGGAAAATGAATAGACCTAACTTTTCTTTACAATGGGAGACTACAGAAATACTTAGACACAATCTTACTAGTGCCTGAGACAAATATTTACAATGGGATTGATTTACGATTGTTTCAGTAACACTACCAACACTTAAGAATCAGAAGGTGATCGTCCCGAAGAGGACCTCGATCCACGGCCAAGATGATCGCAATCCGGATCTCATACCGTTGAGCAAAGGTAATTAAAAACCCATTAGCTTGTAGATTAACTTGTATTATTTATAGCCGGAGTTTGGTCAAAGCTGTTCGTCTTTGAGCCGTCAGGCCCAAATTGAGTTAACAATGAAGGGGTCTCGGTATTACGTTTCTAGAATAATGTTGCAAGTATACATTGTACTGTGAAACTGAAAATTTATTCTTATTTTAGGAAAACGTTAAATATAGCATTTTGAAGATGGTTACCGTTTCTCATTTTTAATTCTCATCATCTAAATCATTCTCAAATCTAAAAACGTAATGGTAGTTGCTATAGCATTATTTATTGTACCCACCCACTAAACAAAAGTCCGGCGACCACTTTAGACTAACTTCGCAATGGCTTAAGGTATTCTATAGCCATTTCGTCTAGAAGAAGAAGACGAGTGAAGAGAGCGAGTAATGATACTGACGAGCCTCTAAACTTACCTACAGAGTGACAAAGTGCAATTTCATTTTTTTTTTACTTTTGCACCTCTGTAATCATTCTTAAATAACTAAGAATGTCCCTTGTATTATGGATTCATTTAACAGCTAATGATGTAGACAACCTCCCTATGAAAAGGGATTTTTTATTTGCTTTGTCTACCTATTGAATAAATCACTCAAAAGTGACCCCTTAAAAATGCGGATATTTTTCACAGCTCTATTTTCGCTTGTGAACGTTTTTTAAAAAAAACCAAGAACATAGGGGCGGAGATATTGTTAATTTAACTGTACGCTAAATTTCATCATAATCTGACAAATAGTTTTCAAGAAATTTGAGTAGCGCGTTTGTATGGAAATTACAGAGCGTCGCGGCCCTCTTAACTTTTTTATTCTACACCTAAGACCTAGAAGAATGCCAGATTACGTGACACGTGTTCTAAGTCAGGATCACGCCTTAACTAATAATAATAATAATAATAATAAATTTTTATTTCAAAAAGTACATGATAAAGATAAAAACTATCAGATGCAAACATTTTTTAGAAACAATAAAATAATTTTGCCTGAACTAGGTAGTCCTGTTTGTCAGGCGATAAATACGGCAAAAAATTAATTTAATATAATCATTGCATACTCACATATTCTAATTCACTAAAATTAATTTTAAACTATAAAATAAACTTACTGTAAATTTAAAATTAAACATACAAATTAAACACAAACAAATAACAACTTCTCTGTATCTTCGTAGGACATATTTTGGAGTGCTTCTTTAACAGTTTGCTTACATTTTGTATAAGTAAGGGAAAATAATTGCCCGAGAGAATTGAGTCTATTGTAAAGAAGCGGACCTAAAAACATGAAAAATTTTCTTGTAAAAGCATGCTTTGTTGCTTTTTGAGGGCACACAATATCTTTCCGTCTTTTGTTAGTAATGTCAGCGTTGTAAGGAGTAGCTGCGTGCTGCTTTAGCACTATGTTCATTATGAAAAGCTGGCGAACGGTTAATACTTCACAAGATTTGTAGAGAAGGTTAGTAGGAAATAGGAAGGGACGGAAAGTTGACACCTTGAGGATCGCACGTTGAGCTCTCTCGATGGTTAGTAACAATGTTTTCCCTGCTCCACCCCATGCAGTTATACAATAAGATAATATTGATTGACAAAGAGCTAAATAAACCTGTCTGATTAATTTTGGATTTGAAATACTGCGTAGCTTTTTAAATACAAATATCATCTTACGAATCCTGTTGCATACCATTTCGATGTGTGGTTTAAACGATAGAGTTTCATCTAATATTATGCCCAAGTATTTTATTTTATTCGTAATTTTAATGACAGGGCAGTTACATTGTATGACACCGGAACCTCTACAATAGTGCGCTAATACTTTAGTGCTAGTTTGAATTGATGCTGGTTTTCGCATTGAAAATTTAATGAATTTTGTCTTGTCAGCGTTTAGTGTTAGTAGGTTATGTTGAAGACAGCGATTAATAGCGTTGAAGCCGTTTTGAGCATGCTTGTAAACTTCCTCTTCTGAGTCAGCCGAAAAAAGTAGAGCAGTGTCGTCAGCGTATGATATGACTATGCCATGATCCAAATTTACATTGCAGAGGTCGTTGATATAAATTAAAAAAAGGGTAGGCCCTAATATGCTTCCTTGGGGGATACCGTAGGAAGTGTTTTTCACATCCGCGCTGAAAACACTGTCAATCTTAACGCATTGAGTACGCGAGTAACTGTTATTGTTATAGGGCTAAGCAACGACTGAGGAGACATTCTGTTTAGATTATTACCAAATAAACGTCTCGTTTGTTTCGTTACCTTACTTAGCACCAAACATAAAACTCAGTTCAAACTTATAATTCCATCTGCTACCAATCAACCCCAAATCTTACCACAAACTAGTTGGAAGACATTTTGCCAAACTTTTCGAAGACGATAAACAATATAAAAGAAAAAAAATAGTTCCAGTGAAACTAAAAAACTAACAGTATTCGGTTAACGAGTAAAGTTTGAAACTGCATCTATTAACGAAGGAGTTTTTGCGTGGGAAAGCGTTTAAGACTTTAACCCTCTGTTTGCTTCTTCTGCTTCCGTGGTCTTTTCTTCGGAGTTTCTTAAAAGGTTTGCTCGTGTTTGTTTTGAAAAAAAAAACTGTGCTTAAGTTTAACTTTGCTTCACTGAAGTGCAAGCGGTAAAGTAGAACTTTCGTGCCAAGATCATACTTACTTTTTATTAAAAGAAATGCAAAACATAATGTTTAGCCAGTTTTTAATGAGAATTGAAGGAGCTTTTTTTTAAAAATAAACTAATATTATTAAAACTTTTGGAGCTAAAACCGTGTTTGCAGCAAATTAAAGTCACCAACAAGATCTAATTCAAGTTAGCCCAAAACTGTTTTTGGCAAGTTAAAAAGTTTTGCTAAATCAAATCACGTCTCAACATCCCAAATACGCTAAAACAAAACCATCCTAAAGAAAGTTCCGGTCTGACAGAGCGAGTTAAATTAGTCTGAATCTAGCGTCATTCATAAACTAATTCGGTGAACGCGAACCAATTTACATAGGAACGTAATTAGCTAGACTAGTTTAAATCTTGCCTCGGTTGAAGTCTGGGTTGAATGAACGATTGCTTGCATAAAAAGATGTGGCAGCCTCTTCGTCGAGAGGGTAGATTTCTTTTTGTATTTTTGGTTTAATTACCATAGAATGATGAAGGGTGACGGAATGAGAATTAATACCGTTAGGAAGATTTTTTTTATAAAGCAGCGTTAATGTTACACAGATCACAAGCTTCCTTTTCGTTTTTCTTTACCCTTGTCTCGTATTTTAAGCGAAATAGTACTTCTAAAGGACACAAATAATGACACTGTCACAGACATTGGATAGGTTTTTACAAGGAGTTATGTATAAATATAATTTAGCTTAGTTTACTATTATTGCAACTCAATTCTTTTTTAATGTTTCTTACGTTCTCGCAATGTAAAGAGTATCTTCTGGAAAATTGTGCAAAATCTACCTCGACGACCGTCGCTAACGTTGTTAGGCCGTGACTGGGTTGCAACTGAGCTAATTATTCATCCTACCATCTGCAGCGGACGATAAATAAATACAAACAACACAGCAACTTAAGTTTCCGCCGGTTCTGGTTAGTCAGAGATAAAAAATGGTCTGAAGAGAATTAAATTTGCGCGTTCGTAGCTGAAGACTCGTGAAGCTGAGATGGTTACTGAACACTTACCCTTATAATTTTACCGAGACTCAATTTGTAATTAAAAAAAGACAATGCTATTAAAGCTAACGTTTTTTAACATTTAAATTAGATCTCCAAGTAACTAGTCTAGTAGCGTTGTGTAGTTTTGTTCAAGGTAAACGAAATCGAACACAATGTATATAATATGAAGGTACACGTTTTGAAATTAAAAAATCATCATGAAGCAGCCTAATTTGCTTTTGATTGACTTTTTTCTCTTAACGTTACTCACTGTTCACCGTGATGGTAGATACCGGATTCTGATGTCACATTAAAAACTACTCTCTCACCCAAGACAATACTCTTCTTAAACCCGCTTGAACTTGCAATCTGGACTTCACCTCACATACTAATCTACTAATTCTACTTGTTTAGGACTAACAGACTGCCCACCACAGCCGCCTTCCTACTCAGCCGTGGTAGCATCATCAGGTCCGAAGAACTCCAGCAGCGCCCACACGCTGCCTCGCACGCAGTCACCCACCACGCCTGTCTCCTCGCATGGACATTACACGGATTCACAGGTAAAAGCACTTTTACTAACCATAACATAATATACAGGGTTATTAAAAAAGGGTGTACTAAGCCGAAAGGGGGTCATTGTACTCATCATTATGAACAACTTTTACTATAAGCCAACCCTGATCTTGAAAAAAAAAACAATTTGTCGACGATCAACTAACTTTTTATGAGGAACAGCAGATTTTTTTCTTCTTCATAATGATGAGTAGGTACAATTACCTCCCTTTTGCTTAGTACATCCTACCCCGATAACCCTGTAGATCATATCGAACAAAACAGAAAATAAAAAAAATATTATTGTTTGTTAATACGAAGTTATTATTAATTGGTAATAAATAAATTGTGAAAGTCAACATAAGTAATGTTTTTGTATTTTTTCGACTACGGCAAAAAAGATCTGTACCTATTTAGTAAGCATATCATAATTATACCATACCATTAATATTAATTTCTTATTTTCAGAGTGAATCCGGCAGAAGTAATAATGGCGTCCTGAGATCACATCGAGAAGTGGTCACTACGAGAACACCATTATTAGCGGCGCATCAAGAAAGTCGAGTTTAATTGTAATAAATATAACAATAATTTATTAATTTAATCGAATTAGATATGGTAATAAAATAGTCTAAAGATATAATTATATTTGTTTTATTTCATCAAGTTACTTATTTAATTGTTTAAATGTACCTACGTAATTTATTAAGTAGGTATATAAATATAATATAATTTTAGTAACCAGTTAGTTAATAAAATGTCAATAATATGGTCCCAGTACTAGTAATTTGGTCTGGTGCAAAATTTTACTTCTGAGAATGTATAAAAACACCAACTTTTTTGCCTCAATATTAAAGAGAACTTATAATATTATTTATACAAATACATTAACCTACTGAACTAGGTATTTATTGTTATATTAAATATCAACCTGTCAATTATGTTTTGTTTGAACAAGACATGTTGTTTGGTGTACCAAATTTTACAGTTAATTAGAAAATATTATATTTAAACTTTAAAAAGATGCGTTGATGTTTTAAAACTAAAATACTACATTGATTATATTAACTTATACGATAAGTTAAAAATGACTGATGAACAAATTTTGTATAAGGATTAGTAGGATAATTATAAAGTTAAATTAATTAATTACTAATTAATATTAAGCACTTGATTACTATGAGAGGCTAAAAGCTGTTGATAAATGTACTGAAAAAAATCTATTCAGGTCAAGTTTGAAAAAGAAAATGTACCTATGCATGCACCTAAGCAACTTATAATAATATTAATTTTTAGCCCTTAGACGAAAATAGAGGGTGTTTTAAGTTTAATGTTTCTGTTTGTGGCTTAGCAGTTCCCAAACGAATAAACCGATTTTAATTTAGATTTCCATTTCGTTGATGGTTGCCTATGATTTTCAGGTTTTTTTTAACACACTTAATTTCATTATTGTCAGTACTTGTGGAAAATGCATAGATACATGTGGAGACATAAAACTGTATTAATTGTATTAAAAAAAAAACCAACCCATTTGTATCACATAAGATTAGATTACGAAATAATGTTAAAATAAATTCTAATGATGTACCCGAGTTGAATTTTATTTATTTAAATTAACCATTAAATTTAAGAAAAATAATCTGCACAATAAAATGTAAATAAAACATTTATTTTATTTAATCTTTAATTTTGTAAATTGTGACAGTTTTATTCAGATGTGTAATGGTGGATAGTAAACATGTAATTTTGTGTAAATAATAATTAAATAACTTATTGATATTAAACAATAAATTTAAACATTTGAATAATGTTTTCTTTAACTACTGATATAGTCTCCCTTATGTTTTTAATTTTAATTGAAAATGAAATTACTGAGTCTCTATTAGTATTTTGTTTTTTTACGATCAATCATAGCAAGGTCAAGTTCCAAGTGATTTTTTAAAACACTTTTCAACTTTGTTAGTCGTTTTCAGTTTCCTCGAATTAATAAAATTAGATAACTTTGGGTTTTTATTTTCGAAAATTCATAGTTAATTTCACATTTGCATGTGTGTTTATTTGTAATAATATAATCAAATCAAGTTTACTGAAATGGTGCGATTTTGTAGCGAAACAAATACTTACCCATTACGTTTTACTGTAACGATGACTAAAGCAGGTCTTTACCTCCGATGCCAGAAAACACCGGCGGGGCTCTATTTTTACGGGTGATGTATTTTCTAAGCGACGATAAACTAATTGGAGAAGGTTCACTTCCCAAGCCAGAGAGAGCGGGTTATCCAAGGCGATCGTAGCCAAGGGCGCGCAATAATCTGTTCGTTGTGTGGACATAATGTGCGCATTTAATGTCAAATGTAACTGTAGCCCGGTTTTTGTGATAGACTAGCCCATTGTCAAATTTCGGACTGAGTTTCGTCCAGCGAAGGGTTGTTGTAACCTAGTGGTGGAATGCCCCTAAGATCAGGTAGGCCCGGGCCTAGGGCGGCCAGATTTTAAGGCGGCCAAAGATGACAAAATATGTTCAAGTGCGAGTCGCACTACGCTACTAATTAGTTTTTACTTATTTGATCACTTATCTGTAAGAATCGAAGATAATATGCGTAAATCCGCCACGACGGTATATAATGCTGGGAGCTGAGAAAGGGGTGGCTGGTACTGCATGGCCTAGAACGGCCGAGATTTCAAATTTGCCACTAAATACACCTCTGCTAGCCTCTTCGAAGGAAAGGCGATATGTTTTGAATGTTATGTTGAGAGATATCTGGTCTTTGCCTCTCTCGTTTAAAAAGTTCTACGAGTGAGAGTGACCAAGATAACGTCTCACGTGTCCGATAGGTATTGAGCTAATGTCGCGGCTAATTAATTTTATAATAGGACACATAGGTCCTATTATTATATGATTGGCATCAATCTAGGTCTTGGGGCCAAGACACCAGTACGTGTATCAGTTTTTGAACACAAAGTTGATATTGAAACTGGTATGCCACGCAATAATAAGGTTCAATATTGGCCATTTCCAATCGATGCGAAGCTTGGACCCATAGGAATGTGAGGTGAAATATTTAGCACGTTATAAGTGAGGAGATGCACAACCTACTCGTATTTACCTAATCTCACAAGGAAATGCGAAAAATGCCAGAAACCGAAGTACAACCGCAGCAAGAAGCTAGTCGGTCTAATAATGAGCGAACATGGATTCTTCGAGAGTCTCTTAATATATCTGTGCTTCATCTGAACGTTATTTGCAGACATGGAAACACTCGAGGCTCACACTTAGACTTGCTAAGTGACGGTGCAAAGGAATATTGTATTTAAGCAATATAAAGGTGAGTTTACACGGTAGGTATGTGATCCTTTAGCAAAAGTTAAAGGAGCATGAAGTTAGAGACGACAATCGAACCACAGAATATGCTCTATTAAATAGGTCAATCGAACATATTATACAATTAATACATTTCCAAGAACACTGGCATCTACCTCTTTTAATTTCATTTCATTTAATTTATTGACAAATAATTACCACACTGACAGACACTGACACGCCAAGGCGTGTCACGAGCCAATGAAGAGTGAATGATAAAAAAAATATATTTAACAAATAATAATATTACTAAAAAGGTAGTCAAATTGTATCAATCAAATTTAATGTTCAAAAGTTGAATCAAATTAAAATCACAAAATACATTACTTTTAGAAAAAACTTGAAACAAAAAAAGAAATAAGTACAAATATTTAACGAGAAAATGTGCTCGGCTGTAATAAGCGTGAGACGCGACAAAGTACTCGGGTTATCTATTTTGTTTTTGAAGAACAGAAAGTAGTGTACCAACACAGCGCACTTACGCCTGAGCTCTAAAGTGTTGATCCTTATTTTTTTTTTTCACTTGAAATAGGAAATAGCATATATGTGCTAATTTAGGCTACAACGAGCTATGCCAATTTTTAAACTGTTGATTCATTTCAGCGTGAAGAAGTAATACATACAAACTCTCATTCGTGTGATTTATTTAATAAATGAATATCATATTAAAGAGGTGATCCTCTTGGAATAATACGATAAACACAGTTTTGTAAAGTATATTAAAATAATCTAAACAGTTCTAGCAGACATGACACACAACACTCAATTCAAAAAACAAAAGTACAAAATCTACAGTATACAAAGCCCAAAGAGTTCTCACTCTAACATCTTCTCTCTTTGTCTACTGTACCACTCATACGAATTTCTTTACATAGCATACCAAGTCGTGGCTTGTAGAGTGGTTTTGTTAACATATCTGCTAACTGAAACTCCGAGGACACTTTCTTTACTAACAGAATTCCATCCGCTACACATTCCCTTATGAAAAAGTGTCGAATTCTCACATGCTTCGTCCGTTGATGCATCTCATAAGAGGGATTATATGCCAGTTTGATTGCAGACTCATTATCCACATGTAACTCTGGTACATTGTTGCGTGAACCTTCGATACTCTGTATCAGTCTATTGAGCCATATAATTTCCCTCGAAGTCTCACTGGCGGCAACGATCTCTGCCTCTGTGCTAGATATTGCTACAGAAACCTGTCTGTGGCTCCTCCAGGATACAGCTCCCCCAGCATACATGCAGATCATGCCTGTTGTTGACCTGCCTGTATCCGGATCTCCACCATGATCAGCATCACTGAAGCACTTCAAGTCATGCTGGCAATATCCTCTGTATTGTAAGCCCCAATCTCTAGTTCCTTGCAAATAACGTAATATGCGTTTTACCTTTACAACATCTGCTTCCGTAGGATTTTCTAAATGCCTCGAAACAACGCTTACAGCATACGCTATATCAGGTCTGGTTCCTACCATTAGGTATGATAGTGCTCCTACGACTTGTCTGTAAGGAAACTTTTGTGCAGGTGCATCTTCTCTTAATCCTGCCGTACTATCTTTCAGGATAGGCGTCCCTACTGCTTTACAATCCTGCATTTGGAATCTTTCCAATAATTTCTTAGTGTACCCAGTCTGAGTAACGTTTATTAAGCCATCTTTATCTTTCTCTATTTCCAAGCCCAAAAAATATGAAGCTGGTTTTGACTTAATCTTAAAACGATTTTTTAGCTCCTGAATAAAATATTCCGCCTCTTCTTGATGTGTTGAAGCCAGAAGACCATCATCAACATACAGAGCGAGTATCAGCTTCTTCTCCCCTCTCTGTCTAACAAAAAGACATGGATCTGCCTCACTCGAGTGAAATCCAGCTTTTTTCAAAAACTCTGTGACACAGTTGTTCCAACAACGAGGAGCTTGTTTGAGTCCATATAGACTCCTCTTTAGCTTGCATACTTTGTTAGAACCGTCGTTATAACCTTCAGGTGGTTTCATATAAATCTCCTCAGTTATGTTGCCATATAGAAATGCTGTTGACACGTCAAATTGCGTTAAAAACATTTTATCTCTCGCTGCAATACTCAGCATTACTCTAATCGTACTCATTTTGGCAACTGGGCTAAATGTTTCTAGAAAATCTACACCTTTTCTCTGGGAGTAGCCTTTAACAACCAGTCTGGCCTTATAACGCTCTATTGTCCCATCTGGATTTAATTTCACTTTGTAGACCCATTTACATGGAATTGCTCGTTTGTTCTTTGGTAGCTGTACCATTTCCCATGTTTCATTTTCTTTTAAAGAATTCATTTCTTCATCCATGGCTCTTTTCCACTTGGAACTATCTTTGTCGTGAATAGCCTGATAATAAGTTTGAGGCTCATTAAATTCATTAATTCCGTTGACATCATCTACGGCACTCATGACAAATTCTCCAAATCTGTCTGGAGGCTTGAGTGTCGACCTATCTCTGAGTGTCATTCTACCTTCTTCTTCTATCTCTCGAAGTGGTACGATTTCTCCACTATCAGGTTCCACTTCAGTAGCCTCTACATCGGAATGTACTGATTCGTAATCGCTTAAATCAGATTGATCAGTGACGTCTCTATATACTAATGTGTCATCAAATACCTCACTGTTTGATGATCTGTCAAACCTGCCTTCTGCTTCTATACCTTCAAACTCATCTGGCGGTGGTGGCTGCTGAACCGCTGTCTGTAGAGGTATAGGTACGTCGAATGTCATTGGATCGGTCTGTTCTATTGATATTGGATTCTGATTCGTTGGTTTTAGAGTCTTTTCTTCAAAAATAACATCTCTCGAACGTATTATTTTATTTGTTTCTTCCAACCATACTCTATAACCTTCATCATTGTCGTATCCAATCAATACACCCTTCAAGGCCTTCTTGTCCAACTTTTTTCGCGTTATTTTTGGAATATGCGCATAGCAAGTACTACCAATAATTCTCAAATGTCGAATCCTCGGCTTTTTATTGTACCAAATCTCATATGGAGTCTTATCCAACTGAGTTGGGCCAGTCCGATTCAGAACATATACTGTAGCCTGGACTAGTTCAGCCCACAGTTTTTGAGATAGCCCTTTTGCATGCATTATAGCTCTCGCTGCTTCAACAACTGTCCTATTATCTCTTTCCACACAACCATTTTGTTGTGGAGTATGTGGCATTGTAATTCTTTGCACAATACCATTCTTTGCAAGTATTTTTTTTACTTCTGCATTGTCAAATTCTCCACCACCATCGCTAAAAAGACACTTTACCGGATGTCCTGCTGTTTTCATCTCAGCTAGCATTAATCCAAGCTTATCTTTGGCCTCTGATTTCTGCCTGAGAAAATATACCATCCGATACGCGCTAAAGTCGTCTTTAAACAGAACATAATATCGGTACTTTGAACAACTTTCTGGAAAAGGTCCGCACAAATCTGTATGCACGATCTGACCAGGGACAGTAGCTCTATTATCTCTTTTTCCAAACTTCAAACGATGTGCTTTTCCATAAATACAACCTTCACATTGAATATCGTTGTCTGATTTTAATTCAATGTCCAGCTCTCTTTTAACTAGACTTTTCACATGTCTTTTATTTTGGTGGCAAAATCGTTCATGATATAGCTGAAGTAAATCTTTTGAATCTAAACTGTTAATCTCTATTGGCTGAACAGGTTTAACGTTAGTCAGACGCAGCTTGTACAAACCACCATGTGTCTGCCAGTCCCCAATAAGCTTCACTGTCTTGTCAACTGACAACTTACACAATGTAGGTGTTGACATGAAAGTACTTCTTGGAAGTTTATCTTGCGCTGACAGTACTGAAAATAAATTTTTCTTTACGCTAGGAACGTACCAAACATCTTTTAGCGTAATTATCTGTTTCACACCTACGTCAGCTTCAACTACCAAAGTCCCCTTTCCAACTGCTCGAATGGCTTCTCCATTCGCAGTCGTTACTGTGTGCGAGCCATTAAACGGTTCAAATGTCTCAAATAAATCGTTTCTATGGGTTACGTGGCTTGTCGCGCCATTGTCAACATACCAGCTTTCGTTGTCCGAATCCGTTAGCTCATTTATGGACATAATAACCATGTTTATTTTTTCCAAATTTGATGGTTTCGATGGACGGCCGTCTGACAACCACTTTTGACATTGCTTAATCCAATGCCCGACATCGCCACAATAATGACATTTCCCTTTGTCATTCTTTTTCTTTTTCGCACTCCTTGCGTTTATGTTAAGAACTTGTTCTTTTTCAACTTTGTTCTTACTGGATAAAGCTCTTTCATGCATACAAAGGTTGCTAGTTAGGTTTTCTACTGTCCTTTCTGACTGTGGCATCAACAACCAGCTAGCCTTGAATGAGAAGTATTCTTCGGGTAAGGTGTCCAGAATGTTGCATATAAGAAATAATTCTGGTAATTCTCCCTTAACTTGAGAATTCTGCATTTCTTGCGTTAGCTCAAACCAGATATTCTTCATCTTTGCCAGATGTGTCGCAATATCATGGTCAGGTTGTTTCTTGTAGCCAAAGAATTGTAGGCACAGGTCATAGGCTCTATCTTTCGACTCACCTGCAAAGAGCCGATGTAGCTCTAACCACACTTCTCTTACATTTGTAAATCGCATGACTTTTTGTAGATTTTCATCCGACAAATTTGTTGTGATCAACAAGAGTGCTGCACTATTTCCTCTATTATAGTCAAGCATCTCTTTCCTAAACTTCTCCTTATCACAAGGATCCGACAGCATTGGCTTGCTGACCCTTCCTTCGACTATATCTAGGAGGCCTAGTCCGCCCAAAGCTGCTATTACTTTGTACTTCCATACTGTCCAATTAGATTTTTCTAGGTGACCAACCTTCACTTTTGTTGCTTCTATGATGACTTGCTCCATCATTGCAAAAAATAATAACGTTGCACCTCTAACGAATAATCTTCTCTTGGTTTATCGCTTTTAAACGCTCTGCTACCATATTAAAGAGGTCATCCTCTTGGAATAATACGATAAACACAGTTTTGAAAGTATATTAAAATAATCTAAACAGTTCTAGCAGACATGACACACAACACTCAATTCAAAAAACAAAAGTACAAAATCTACAGTATACAAAGCCCAAAGAGTACTCACTCTAACATATCAATCCCTATTCTTGTCCATTATTAATTCTTAAAGCCTTTTAAGCTAGCAACAAGACTCAAAAAATAAAATCGCACCTATAAGCCGAGTGCCAAGCCCTGATGTCAGAGTTTTAATGCCACCCGAAGGTCACATCATTGTTTCGAAACATCCACGTCACTCTGATGCTTATAAAGGACTGGGGGGTAATTCTGGTAGCCAACCATAGCCGATTCTAAACTGAACCATTGAGTTTGCATTAGTCATAGCAACTGGCCCCCAGACGGCGAACGGTAACACTAATGTCACCAGTAGTCCAGCTGGTACGTTTGTGAGACATTAGTGATACTGAGCCGTATTCAAATTGTTTTTATAATGCTTACGCAACGCCAAAGGATCAGTTGAGCATTGGCTATGGTTAGCTGGATTGCCTTCCTGAAACCCTATTGTCGTAAGTGACTTGCGACATTATGTTAGTCACTCTCACACTTTTGAATTTGATTTGTAAATATTACTATCTTTCTGACAAGAAAGATAGTAATATTTCACGCGCCACAATAAAGCCACTGTTCGTCGAATTACGTGCAATATGAAAGCACCTTTACAATACAGAGTGTAAGTAAGTGTGTATTACTAACAGCGTAGCTTAGGAGTTCTCGGAATCGAGTATGAAGTGGTATTGAGTCTAACGTATGAAGGAAACCGTTGCGGAATACTCGTTATTGGCTGTAATTACAGACGCTGAAATTTGAAATGTGGTGATAAAAATTAGGTAAATTTACACTCGAATAAAATTTAATTCATAATCATACATTTTACCTTTTACATATTTATTTTTTTTGCCTTGAAAAAAAAAAATTTTTTTTAGGTATCTACAGAGTGATAAGTTCCAATTTAAATTATTTTCCATGACTTTCGCACTTCTCTAATCATTCTTAAGTAACTAAGAATTTTTATTGTATTATGGAGTAATTAAAAATCCAATGATGTAGACAATGTCCTTATGTAAAGGGATTTTTCGATTTACTTTGTCTATGTACTAAATAAATCAGTCAAAAGTTATCCCTTACAAATGCAGATATTATTCGTATATCGTCACGCCTTTCCCCCGAGGGGAGTGGCAGAGGTGTAATATAACACCCACACTTCGCTGGAAGATATTCAGTCCCAAATGTGACATGGGGCGAGCCTGTTGCCATAGACCGGGCTCCAGTCATGTAGCTGATGACATACAATACGCACCATATGCTCACACAATGAACAAATTGATGCGTGCCGTCGGCTGGGTTCGAAACCGCTCCCTCTGGCTTGTGAGGCGGACCTTCTCCCAACTAGGCTGCCATCGCCATCGGATATTATTCATTGCTCTATATTATCATGAAGACGTTTTTAAAAATAAAAAACAAGAACAAATACTCGAAGTTCATTTTACTTTTGTACCTGACAAATTTCATCACAGTCTGACGAATAGTTTTCAAGAACTTTGACAAGTTCGTTTAAATGGTAAATTCAGATCGTCACGAACCTTTAATTGCTAAATTGAAAATGATAAGTAAGGATCAACATTTTTTTTTTTTTGACATTTTTGATATTGATTTGACAGATATTTATAAAAAATATAAATATTTGAGTCTAAAATTTACCTAATTCAATTAAGCAAGTACGTTTTTTTATACCAATAATTTATTTAAATAATAAAATTCCTTACAAAAAAAATAAAAAAATAAAATTAAAATTAAAATTTTACTCAGGTTTCTCAGATTTACAAAAACAGCAATATTAAATGTTGTCCACTAGGTAATTGAATTCAATTGGCAATGAATTACGAATTCAATTACCCGTCCCTGACTAGGATTAACCGGTTTATCAGCATTATCCGGACTCAATGTTAATTTTATTGCCATAAGCCTAGTTTAAATGGATAAACAAATTGTGCGAACGCTGAGAATTATGTTTGCAGATGGATTTCAGAGTGCTTTATGACTTATTTATTTAAATTTGGTATCGATTATTTGTGAAACAAAACAAAAATCTGGGTTACTTTTAAAAGGCATTTTTTTTTAAATGTAATAAAGTATAAAAATATTTACTAACTTTTTCTTGCCTATTGTATAATGCAGCTAAAATGTGTTTTTGAAATAATTTGTAAGTAGGTAGGTTGCCTACAGTTACTTGTTTTATATTTTAAATTTAAAAAACAAGTAGGCGTTCTAATCAAATTCTTCTGGATGGAGACGGAAACATTCCAAAAACTACTTAGAACATTAAGCCAAACACGGTATGGATATTTATATTGTGTCGTTTCAATTTTGAGAATAACTGCATTCAATTGAAGAGAGTTAAAATATGCACAAACTATACGTTTTTTATTTTACTTTCACTTATAATAAGGATTTAAAAGCTCTACCAAGTTCAATGCAACCCCTCTGCACCCCTTTTCATGATCATTTTGTAAATGCATTCTGCAATCCTATTCATAAAAACAGGCAGGTAGACACCTCTATGTGTAGCTCTATACAACTCTATGAGACGAGTAAGTATCTACGTTTCAGGCCTACTTCTGTTTGATGATGAGCTAGCGACGTAGTTCACAGCTTTTCGAAGAGATGGCGCTCTCATAAAAAAGTTAAAAGTTGCAATTTTATCCGAAGTTTGTAATAAAACCGTAAGAGGATCAAATTTTAAAAAGAGTATTGTGAGAAGATACAATATTTTAGAATAAAGTCATTTTAATAGATGGTAGCTTTGCACAAACAATTATCCAATTTGCTACGACCTGCTACGTCGAGACTACGATGTAGCACATGTAGCTCTACACTACTTGTCGATCTCTACAGTATACTTTTATACAATGTTTTGCAGCCGCAAGATAAGTTTAGGAGCTGATATTATGCCATAGTTGTTTTATAAAGTTAGTTGTAAGGTTACGAGCTTCATTCCCTATCAAACTGTAGTATCTCTTTACTTTTAACAAGATTTAACATTTCCCTCAACATAAACGGTTAATATTTTCACCCTCTAGTTTTTCAAGGCAGGTTGCTTTAGTGATTGTCTAGGAGGTCCTAGTACGATGTTGTAGCGTTTCAATCAAAGTTTCGCATGCATTATTCAGCAGATGGCCGGCCCCCAGGGTGCCGATTGAAATGCGCGGCCGGTGCGACCCGCCTCTTCCATGCTAATCGCTGACACCTGTGTAAATCACTGCCCCTTTTAAGATGTAGGGTAAATTTTGACTTAGAGAAATAGATGCTATAGCTAAAGTGTACTGTCATTGAGATGTGCAATTTTCGCTGCTTTGAATACTGTATGAAGAAGACGAGAAAAATACATAAATTTGTAGACACCTGGTAAATTTTAACTTAGGGAAACAGTACTGCGTAATCAAATTGTACAGGGTAAAGAGACAGAATTGTTCTTGACATTCAGATTCGCAATTTGCGTTACAGAACAAGATAGATACTTATTAAATGTACCATAGTAAATGAGGTGTGCAACTGCGTTTTTTAGCGAGTGAGAAGAACGAGAAATAAGATAGTGATAAGCTATTCTTGTTCCATTAATAACATAAGACCATAGCTCAAAACAGCACAGCCAAATCTGTTATAGCTCGAGAACCAGTGGGTAATGTTGGCACAGTACTTACGTTATATCTAGCGAAGGTGCACTTCGCTCAAAATAGAGATAGAGTAACCAAATACAACGTCGAACATCGAACGAAATTGAATTTGTCCAAGGCACGACGCCGCAGCGCTATCGACATTGACTGTCGTCCCCCGGGACGTCGCGAAAGCTCCCGACGCCGTCCCATTGAAGATTTAAATTGTTGGACCGAAAGAACGATCGGTGTAAACCGTTTGGACGAGTTTAAAGCTGCAATTTTCATCAGTTTTAGTGATGTGATCAACTTCTGGTTTGATTTTGAGGATTTTTGTAAAAAAAAATAATTACAAAAAACTTTAAAATACGTTTTAAGAAGTAGTATTTATGAAAAGTACAACCAGCAATAAAGTAGAATTTTTTTTTGTTATGTTTAAAGTTTAGTTTTGTAGCTAAAAGTGTATTTTAAGATTAATCAAAGTATTTTATTTGACATTTATTAAGAAAATAGCAAACCTATCAATTTATCTGTATCAATTGTACTATAAATAGTTAAATAAAATCATATTACGTTACAATGAAGTTTCATTATAAAAACGCGTGTTTCATCAACTCACTGCGACTGATACAGGTTTTTGTCAATAAAGTACCTACGGCCTGTGGTAGCGCAAGTGGGCTTTATTACCCAAATATTGGATGTGTAGAACAATGTGTCCCAAACGCTTATTGTAGTTTTTGCCAGTCTACCGAACAGCGCGTAGTGGTTGATTTCATTATTTTAACGAAATTCAGCGCTAACACAAATAGTTCACAGCGTGGAATTAAACAGATTTATTTTTATATTGCAGTTGCTGTATGAATAAAATTGTGATGCGAAATCTGGATTCATATTTTTTAATTTCATCTCTAAAATAGTCTTGTCAGGACTTTTTTTCGCGAATTTAGTTATGCAACCAATATCATCCAACATAAAAATCATTTCTCTCCCAGACTTTAAAATACTTGTGTTCGTCAACGCAATCAACGCCTTGCTACTAACTTAATGAGTTTAATTAAGCTAACGGCGGCTGACTATATCGGGCTGACTCTTAAGTCTCGTATTGGCCTAACTCAAAGTTGTGCAAGCGGCGGCCAGTAACAAACAAAATGCGAATCAGCAGCTTGTCAGCAAGCGATACGCCGCGAAATGAATACGCGCGCACTCAGTACCTAGCTGTACGTGCCATACAGAGTGGCGAATTAGAGGCGAACATGCAGACAGCCGATCACAGTTTGCTAAGTTAGGACAAACCCTTAAGGATCTGTACCCGCTCAATACATTTTATTTTACTGATCTTTTTACACCAATGCTGCAATGTGGTGTCATATACGATATAGGTATAGATATATAGATATAGGTAGGTAAGTACACTGTCCTGTTATTTCTTAACAGCCAGAATTAGAACAAATCATTAATTCATACGCTAGTGGCTCTGTCAGCTGGAGATCACGCTCGCGGTCTGTCTGCAGGTCGCGTTTCTCAACTGATTCTCGTGAAATGTTGTGGGTAGGTACGATATTTGTACAGTTTTTTTTATTCAGTCAGTTTTTGAAAATTCTTCTAAATCGCAGAGTTATGTTTTTTTTAAGTAGTCATAAATCCACCATTTTGAAAAATTTCCAAAAACTGAAGCGACAGAAAAAAACAATAAAACTTTCTAACAAACTTCAAGAAAACCTATTAAGAAATGCGACCTGTCGAGGAAAACAAAGATCCGGACAGAGATCCAGACAGAATTCAGACATACGAAATCATTTATACCTAACCGATTTCCAAAACGGTGGAGGTTCTGAATTTTATTCGACTGTATGTTTTTTTTTTTGTGTAAATTTTGTGATAACTCCGGCACATAATTGAAAATCGACGTTAATGATTATTTATGTGTTTTGTAGACCATACTTTAAAGGTTATTAAAATATCAACAGAAGTCTAAAAATTGTTTACATGGATGACTAATATATACAGGATGGGAAGTCAGTTTTTTAAGCTTTGCTTTTTGTTGTCAAAGCTGAAGCAGACTCGCTGTGCTCACTAACGCTTGCTCGGTCGTTAAATTAATCGTGGATTTATTTTAATAACTTACTTCCATTCAGAACATTCTTACTACAAAATATACCGTATACATGGTTATTTGTAACTTACCAGAAACCTCTTAAGGGTTCATTGTACTTATCAATATGATCAACTTTTACTATGGGGCGAACTCCGAAATCGCGAAAAAAAATCAGCTGTTCCATACATTTTGTCAAGGTAATTGAATTTTTTATATGGAACAGCTGTTTTCTTGTTCGCGATTACAGGATTGGCTTCATAGTAAAAGTAGTTCGTACTGATGAGTACAATGGACCCTTAAGAGGTTTTTGATTAGGTACAAATAACCCTGTATACCTTGAGTAGACTACGTGAGTGCGACAAATAGATGTGCAAATAACGCTTGTGCAACATAACTGAACTAGGCATAAGATTTTAAATCACTGATATAACTAAATTGATTTATTAATATTCCATAATTTTAAATAATTAGTAGTATTTAAATAGCAGTTAGTTTTAATAGTTACCTGTGTATTACCTTACCTGTGTAAAGTGTATAACCACAGTTCGAAGTGAACATGAATTTAGCGAGCATTTTGTCATTTCCCAACACAAGCTCTCGAATATTTTACGACTTTATCAAAATCCATTGAATTATTTGAATGCAAGTTTGCCGGAATGTAACTGGCCGCTTTATTAGTCCCAGGGACGTAATATAGGACGCGCGTTATAAACCTCCTTTAGGGTTGCCGCGGCGGAAAATTAAAAATTTTGATGAGCTCGGCTTGGATATTGGTGCCCGCCCTATTTAATAACGATTTGAATTGCCAAAAAGGTTTTTGAAAGAATTCTTTGTTATGATTTTATCTTATTTACTCGATGTTACCATCATCATCTTTATCCTGTCATGAACCATACAATAGTGGATCGTGAAAGAATGATGATAGACATATTTTTCGACAATAACCTTCTTTCGCTTGCTGTGCATTCAAATTAAAATTTTCAATTGACTATTTCGAATTGTTTGTTGTTATCAGCAATTCTTGCAATCATAACTGTTAGTGTTTATCTTTAATTTAAACAATTACACTGAAAAGTGTTACAAATGCAAAAGTTTGGATGGATCGATGAACTGATGGATGTTACTGAACAGAACACCAAACCAAACCTTCATGGTTTTAACCAGAACCAGCTAAACGGATTTGAATGTTTTGCAAAAAGATTTTTAATAGTCTGTAATATTTATAGGGTATTTTTAAACTGCAGGTACCATGGGGCTCATTTAGTGACATGTAATTATGGAAAATCAATCAAAAGCTTTTCAATTTTAATAACTAGAAGGTGACGAAAATCGCGAAAAATAACGGAATGTAGTTGTTGAAATCATTGTAAACTTTTGAACAATCTCTTAAATATACTCAACTCAAAAAGCTGTCTTATTTATTTAATCAGCACATTTTCTGACAACCCTAAACTTGCTTATTAAGTAGCTTAGTGTTAGGTACAAAACATGGACATGTTTTATAGACTTTCGATTCCCATGTGACGGCGCGCAATTCGAAAATTGTGTTAGTTTCGATTGTATTCCCTGTTACTGGTTCTAATCCATTAGACCGTTTGTATTTGTTTGTTTCCAATAAATATATGTATTGAACAAAATAGATACGTTATTAGTCTAGGTCTGAGTGTAATAATAAAAAAAAATGAATAACCCCGACTTTTCATCAAACACAAGGTACAAAGAAAATACGGTTGACAATTTAATTTTTTAATTAGAAACAAAAACTAAAGATTTCGTGCCATTGTCTTTTTTATTGCATTTTCTCTAGTTACAACGCAATACGCGCAGTCCGCCGAAGTGGTCACCGCCTTTAGTTCTATTTTCAGAAGAAAAAAACTCTTTCCTCTAGAGTGAAATTTATCTTCGCTCTGCTACAATGATTGACATTTTGAGCAAGAGAAGTAATAATATTTTTTTTTGCCGAATCCATGTTTTGTTATTTTCAGCAATTGCAATTTTTTCACATATTCAGCCCTTTAATTATACCTTCAACGATGTTGAAATTTGCAAGCAAGAAAGCGACGTGCAAAATTCTGGACCTTAATGGGGGCTTGTCTTTGCATAACACCGTTTCCTAGCCCTAACACATGGTTTGAGGCTGACTGCACGAACACTGCAGTAGCACTGTGTTATTTTGCCACAGCGGGCTCTTAATTACAGTCGGCCCAAAACATATGTCATAAATTCTAATGGACCGTCCTACCACCTCTGCTGAACGGAATTCACGGGGGAATCACATTTTAAGGCCCGGGCACACTGCAAAGCGACACGCAAAAGCGACAACTGCATTGCAAGTACGACCTTGTGCAAGCTATACGGCCTTGCCCCGGTCTTCCCTACGTATTAAACGTAAGTATAGGTTTTTCCTCAGACTATCTTTTTAATTAATGTTCTCGCGAATGCTATGACTAATTTGAGTCAAATATTACTTACTTTAATTTAATTGTCAAACATGAGTATTTCACTGAACGATTTTGCCAGCAATAATAGTTCTAAAAAGCATTTCTTGATCATTCACGAGAATGGTCACAAAATGTTTTTCTGAATATTAAATCAATAAATATAACAAAACTTGCCTAAGCTATCTGGCCTAAATTAAAAACATGCACGTTTTGTTAGCATCGAATATAAAATGTTAATACTTATTACTTTTACTTATATGATCACATATTCTTGATCTAAGAACTGATCGCACTTCGAGGCATGCACCATATTATTATCGTTGTTCAACGCGACACTTTACCTAGTGAACACGAATCTTTAGCTTTTGAAATATTAATAGAGCTGGCAATAGAATTCAGGTTGGTTGTGGTTTGGAAAACCTGTTTTTGGTGGTTAATAATAATAGTGCAATGAAATTGGGCTTAAAACATCATTTAAATTGCTATCATTGTTTATGTCATTAAATGAAAATGGTTATTAACTGCGTACATGTTACATACTAACCGTGCCCGCGATTTTTTTGTGTTATGCCGCGGCAACACATTACTTTAATTCTAGCAAACTAAGTTTTTAATCCAGTTTAAACTGCACATATTTGTAAGAGTTATATGTTACGGCTTTTTCAAAATTTACTTGTAAAAAACTGCACAGTTTTTAAAAAGAACCTCAATATGTAGAGTCCTGGCCACATTTTTATAGTGCACTATGTATATTTAAGTACATGAAATTATACCATAAACCAATGTACATAATGTCGAGGTAAGAATGACCAAGCGAGTAGCGTAGTTTTTTGCGTCTATGTGTAAGTATTGTGTACTACCTATACGACAGTAGCGTAGTTTTTGGATGGTTTTTGGCTTCACTTAGATCATACGCCGTGCGCCATCTTTTTCTCTAGGTTTATCTGAGAGTACATAAAAATTCAATTCAGTTGCAAACCTTGGATTCTAATGATCCATGTGGCAATTCCATTACGTTCTTTCACAAAATTCAGTCAAAGTACTCACATACGTCTCAACCCAATTATGGGTTTTTATATGGCTTTTTATGTGCCGTCGTATGGCCTTTTTATTACGGGACGTTTAAATAATTTTACGAGACTACGTTGCCGAAATCACCCCATTTACTTTTTAAACAAGCTCAGTCGGCTTTACGTTGGGTTTAGAGATTGTTATAAGTAGAGATTACATGTGTGTTCTGTATAAACTGCCGTTTTTAATCTATTGTTATCATCGAAATAATATTGCTATGGATCTGAAGTAATACCAACAAAGATTATCAAGGAGTATTCAGGGTGACAGGAAAGGTGTTGCAATAAGAATGTATTGCAGCGAATAAGCTAAGTAATTGATAGACATAAACAACCAACTCCCAGACACTGAACAGATATTTAAATTTAATTATCAAACATCTGCTCAGCCGGGAATTGAACTGGAACCTCCTTATTTGCCTCCTTAGTTTCATTCTGACAGGCCAGGAGGATCTTCAAGTCATAAACAAGTAAGTAAGTGTAGCTTTTTTCATCTTGTTTCTTGCTAAAATACACTTTTGTGTGCGAGGAGGTACCTACATTAAGCTGACTATGCAATCGAAAGTAGAGGATTTCTATTAGGACAACGGTTTGTTGTTGATTGACCTATCACCACTTTTTTCCCGTTCTTCTCCTCTTTAGAGGCGATAATGTGTGTTTTCGTGTTTGTTCGTTACTTCTTCATGGCTAAACGGATGTTCGGATTTTTATGAAATTGGTATGGAGGAAGCTCATACCTGGATTAACAAATAAGTTACTTTTTAGTTTCCCATAATAATTGTCAGATAACATTGAAACACAAACGTACATATATCTCTCTTTCTCTCTCTCTCTTTCCGAATATCTACATATTATAAATTAAATAAATCCCACATGGTGATGGGTCGGTCTTAGTTACTTTTCTCTTCTACTTTGTTTTATTCTTGACGCCGTGTTCGTAAACTTTAGACTCTCTCATGTCTTTTAATACTACATCAACACATCAACATACATACATAGGCTCGAGGTGGTGCCCGAAGGGGCTGGCGCTGTCGGGGCCACGGAAGAGTGCGAAAGCGTCCCCGTAGCCCCGACATTTTGCGCCGAGGTGGAACACCCTTGGGTTTTAGTGGGTAGGCCGTCAGTGGCGGGATTCCCACATAACCACTTTGTGCTTGCACCCGGGCTTTTGGTTCTATCCATAAAGGATTGTCCCAAGGTAAAAAAAAAGGTGCCGGACATAAGCCGAAAAAGTATGTGACGTTTAACAGCGTGCCTACCGCTATCTGCAAAGATGTAGCGTCTTTGCAGTAGCAGAGCAACATAGGCGTATGCAATGAAACGTTGACATTTTGCTCACATTCAGCTACTCATTGTCTCAGAATCGCGACTACATCAGAGTTAGGTTCAATGAGGTTCAATGATTCAGTATAAAAATAAAAAATACTTGACAAGACGATAGTAATAGTTGCGATGCAGTCGCTCGTGGAGGTGGCGAGATATTTAATTATACTATTACAGTATTTTATTTTTTTACCTTACATTGAGTCCAAACACTAGCATAACTATTTCTAGCAAATTCACCCACCTTTAACATTAAAATCAAAGCCTAGTACTCGATCTCATTAATTCTGAACTCGATTGATTCACTGTTTGATAAATAATGAGATAAACACTTGAAATTAATGAGAGACATCGTTACGGTTCCTCGGCACTTACAACAAGTGTTTGCATTCATTAGTTTGATATTTATATTGATTTAGGCTGTTTCAGTGTTGAAGTATCTATGAGAAAATCGTTGGTGGAACCTGGGCGAAGGAATATGGAATTTTAATTTATTTTAATGACTACGGTTGAGCCTGTTGTTGATAATTGCAATTAAAAGTTTTATAAGTTGGCAATTGTCTAAAATAATAGCCAGAAATAAAATTATCTTATCTTATCTTTTAATCATCATCATAATCACGCCACTCATGCTGGTTCTATGGTCCGGGTTGGATCCGAGATATTGAATTATTTCATTTCATTTAAATTTATTCAATTTATATATTTTCCGCTGCTTAAATGTCAACGTGTTTTCAATTGCAGTTCAAATATAGTTCTTATAATAACTATGTAGGAGTAGAAATTTATCATCATCATCATAATCCATGATCCCAATTATGTCTACAACGACCTGTCTTGTGATGTCCGCATTCAGCAGCTTCCCGCGGCCCTCACCAGATCGTCGGTCCACCTTGTGGGAGGCCTTTCCACGCTGTGTCTTCCGGTTCGTAGTCGCCATTCGAGAATCTTTCTGCCCAATCGGCCGTTGGTTCTGCGATAAATATGCCCGTCCCACTGCCACTTTCGTTTTGCAATTCTTCTGACTATGTCGGTTATTTTGGTTCGCCTGCGAATTTCATAATTTCTAATTCGATCTCGCAGGGAAACTTCGAGCATAGTCCTCTGCATCGCTTTTTGGGAGACCTGGAGTATCCTTATAAGGCCCATCGTAAGCCATTACTGGAAACACACACTAGTCGAAGACTTTCGACTTGAGATACTGCAGTATTTATGACTAGAAGATGTTTCGCAACTTTCCGAACGATGCACAGTCGAGAGACGATTAACCTCATCTCATCTCATTTTTGTTACAATAACATCAATTTGTTTATAAACCGTTGAGTTTCCAGTCGTCAGTCTTCCGACTGACACAGCGATGCTTACGGCATTTAGTACATGCGATATTTTTTTTTTAACTTGGCCACCATACTAGTTTTAATATAACTATACTATACTATAATAATATATAATAAATACTAGTTTTAACCATTGATAGGTTATTTACTTTTGGTCATACCCAAACTCAAAAAGTTATTCTTAGAACTAAAATTCCGTTAGATTCATTAATTCATATTTATTACAAATTCGTGTAACTTATTTGCGGTGAGGAATTCTCATAAGTAAAATGAAATTTAGAACTATTCAAAACCGGTTTTGAATTTTATGCTTTTGTACGTTGCTGCCTAATTTGTTATTGAAATTCAAGCATCGATATTTTACGTTTGTATTAGTATGGCGAAAGTGAAATGTTAAACATCATTTACTTTTATTTTCTACAAAGACAACTCTTTGCTTATGTGACATGTTAGCTTAAATTAAAATTGCTAAGCGTTCGTAGTCGCATTTACAAAAAAAAATATAGGTTTAACAATTTCTTAAAAAATTGATGTCCCATTTCACGCATCTAGATACTAATCAAACACGAATACTAATAAAGTTGTATTTTTTGGTAAATATCAGTTTTTTTCCGTATCTTTGGATTTTGAAATTTTGAATTTGGGGAAAAAGTGGATACCTACCTTAATTTTAATGTATTATGTTCACGTAGGTACATCAAGGACAAAAAATATATTTATTGCCAACTTCACCTAGTAGCTACGTTACTCCAAAACCACCACGCATGTATTCACTATGATTTACTAAAACTGTGTCTTATGTGAAATTAGAACAGATAAGCAACTACATAGAACGGTTCTTCGAGTGGTTTCACATAACCATTTTTAATATAATCCCACGGTTTATAATTTCAGTTCATAAAAAATCAGTTGTCATAACTAATCATGCAATATATGCAATAGTTATTTACCATACCTAATATAATTTGGAAAAAAACATTCAATTTACATAAATTAATTTAAAAAATGTTCACTTTAAAAATTTTTGTTTGATCGATTAGTCATGTTACGAATATATTTTGCTTGACCTAGTACTTATTTTGCGTAATATTCGGCATCGTTAAAAAATGTAATGTAATAAATGTAATGTAATAAAATGGCTAGATTAGTTTAACTCAGAACTGTGATAACAAACGGCGCGAGCCGAGCGAGCGCTAAAAAGTAAGTAATGTGAAAAACTTGTAGCTAGGTTAGATTGGGTTAGAACTGCGATAACACACGGCGCGAGCCGAGCGAGCGAAGCGAGTGTGCTGCGGCAACTGCCGACGAGCGCTAATGAGTAACTAATGTGAAAAACTTGTGACTAGGTTAGTTTAAGGTTAGAACTGCGATAACACATGGCACGAGCCAATCGAGCGAAGCGAGCGTGCCGCGGCAGTAACCGGCGAAGCGCTAAAACTAACTAACACAATAAATTGTAGCTCCAAACACTAAGTTAGGTTATGTTTGAACCATTATTCAAACATACCAAAAAGTACAATATTATACAAATTACTTTTACTCATTAAAACAGGCAATTCAGCGAAATAATTTGTTACATGCAATAAAATTCGATGAAGTTACTCGTAAAATTAAATCTAACGACTATTATATCAAAACAATAATAAACCAATTTAACGTAGTATCAAATGAACAATATACCACTAGCTTCTGTCCACGGCTTCGCCCGCGTGGCTCACAGGAAATAAATGACGTTTTTATCTTCAGAAATAAATATTATAAGCGGTCACACTCGGTCTCAATTGAATACACAAACTGATAATCTCCCAAATAGAGCAATAAGGACGAAGTTCTTTAGTTATCTAAACTATCTCTGGAATGAGAGTAATAGTAGTAGTATGGTATCAACAGAACTTAAAGCTTAAGTGAAAATAATAAAATTAGGAGACAACCAAATGCACTCGTAGATAGGTAATCAATATTGTTCACAACGAAAACCTACTCAGTATTTTTTGTAAACCATATTGTTTTCTTTTTTAGAAACACCAGGCTGTTCCGTGAGCTTACTCTGGAGCAGGCAACGTATAACTAACCGTGTGAAAAGCATTTCAGTAAATTATGAGATGTATTTCTGGTCATGGCAAAGCAGACTTTAAGGGGAAACTTTTTTTTTTTTTATCTCGATGGGGTAGTTCGGTGGTGTTGGAGAAATTAGAGGAATCCTCAGCTAAGGATACACAGACTCATTCGGAAACCACACCAGTCAGTATGGTAGCAGACCTTTAGTTAAGACCTTCGAAGCAAAGGCAACCCGTATTGTACCAAATTTGAATTCGCTAGTAAATTATAGTTTCTAAGATTATCAGCGCACAGACATACAGACAGACAGACATCGAAGTTTTATGATAAGGATCCTTTCACCATTTTAGTACGGAACTCTAAGAATGATAACAGCGTCGTTTGTAGTGGGTTAATAACTTTCTCAGCAAAGTTTTCAGAGTTAAAAGAAGCCTTATTAGACTCTGTCAGTGGATGATGATGATGATTTTGGAAAAACTGTGATACACGTGTCTCATAATTTTAATTGAGGAGTATTTCTGCCAATTTTTGAGTCAATCGACCCAAAGAATAAAAAGTTTCATACAAATTTGAACCCCCCATTTCCCCCCTTAGAGGTGGAATTTCGAAAAACCCTTTCTTAATGGATGCCTACACTGTACAAAGAACACACCCTGCAAATTTCATGTTTCTAGGACCAGCGGTTTAGGCTGTGCGTTGTTATATCAGTCAGTCAGTCAGTCAGACTTTGAATTTTATATATGTATATTTATAGAAGATAGAATAATTTTAGTGCAACCGTTCATATATCGAATGAATGTATATGAAACAAAAAAATATGTAAATCAAAATTATACTACATGAATATTTTACCAAGCGTTGTTTTTCGAAGTGAAATTATATGAAAAGTTGTTATACGACGCAAGAGTAAACCACATAGAACATTATCCAAATTAAAGAATTTTCTATTAAAATCTTTGCGGAAAGGTGAAATTTGATATCACCATTATTTTACTACAGTAAAACCTTTCAGATTCCCGATAAACTTATCGGAAAAGAATGAGAACGCGAGCGCGACCCAATATTGTGGTTCGGTACAATCGCAAGGCGGCACACACGACGCTCGTAAAAAATGTGAATGGCATATTGAAATATTTCTCGCGACCCTTTCCCGCCTCGATTTTCCTCCTGGCGGTGAATGAAGCTGGCATAAATCTGGATAGCAGCCCGTTAGAGATTCCATTTGAGAGTCCATGTTGCTTTTGGGGCCTAATGCGAATAGTTTGTACTAGATTTGTCAATGGATAGATTTCTTGGTGGATTTCTATTTTACGGCTTAGATGGCAATTTACTCGTATGTTGGAGCAAATAAGCATTTAATAGCAAAGCTCAACCTTGTGCAATATTTGAAAATTAAATCGGTGTGGAATTTTGATTCTCAAGCTAGCATTCCGTCATTGTCTCCAGTGCTGGTCGCCATGTGCCGCGAAAATTTAAAAAAAGTTACAATTGAAAATACGAGTACATATAGTTATTTTAAGTACTGTCGCCGGCGATAGTATTTAAAATGCCGATGATAGATTCGAGCCTTTTTCTATGTGTGGGTAGTAAAACTTGCACTGACATTCGCATTACTACGTTTTACATTGATTGGGGTGTGCCCACTGTGACCCCAGCACTGTCGCCGCGAGTATCAGCGGTTTTTTTTCTATTAACTGACGTTTTATCTACGTCTTAGGTAATGTCTCCTCTGAACTAAACGCTTCTCTGAACTAGCTTACTTGTCTTTACTGACGTCTAATGTTTCCTCTGTGTATTTCTATAATTTTGTATGTGTTTACAATGCAACCTTTAAAAATAAATAAGGGTACGTGACACACAACGGATATAGGATATATTTAGCTATAAATCTACTGTAAATAAATTACACAAACAAAGTTGTTTTATTTTAAAAGAAAACATTGGGATTCAATCTCAGAGTTTCCAATGCCATTCGTTTTTCAACGTCGAATCCTTTTTCTATTTGTCGCAAAGCAAAACCGTTTTCGAGACTTTTACAAACAAAACATGTACAAAAGAATATTTTTATAACTATTTCACTAATTATTTGTTGTTATATAATTTGATACTTATTGTTATTATAAATGTAGGTAAGTAAATGACTTTGAAAACTGAAATCGCTATAAAGTCATACAGGTTATCTATATATATAAAATTCAAAGTCCTGACTGACTGACTGACTGACTGACTGACTGACTGACTGACTGACTGACTGACTTATATATCAACGCACAGCCTAAACCGCTGGTCCTAGAAACATGAAATTTGGAGGATATGTTCTTTGTACAGTGTAGGCATCCACTAAGAAAGGGTTTTTCGAAATACTACCCCTAAGGGGGGGAAATGGGGGGTTCAAATTTCTATGAAACTTTTTATTCTCTGGGTCGATTGACTCAAAAATTGGTACAAATACTCTTCAATTAAAATTATGAGACACGTGTATCACAGTTTTTCCAAAATCATCATCATCATCATCCACCGACAAAGCCTATAGGGCTTCTTTTTACTCCGAAAACTTTGTTGAGAAAGTTATTAACCCACTACAAACGACGCTGTTATCATTCTTAGGGTTCCGTACTAAAATGATGAAAGGAACCTTATCATGAAACTCCGATGTCTGTCTGTCTGTATGTCTGTGAGCTGATTATCTTGGAAACTGTAATAGCCAGCAACTTGGAATTTGGTACAGATCTAGATAACGGTAGTAGCTACGTATAGTAGGTAAAACGTCACGACTTTACCCTAAAAGGTGTATTAGAACACCCTCACTTCGCCGGACGATATTCAGTCCAAAATGTAATAAGTAGCGAGCCTATCGCCATACGTACACCGGGCTCAAGTCATGTAGCAGATGACATTAAATACGAAGCTATCATTGAATTTTCATATGAATCTCCGTGTAAAATATGTGAACTATATTGCTGACATTCTATCAAATTTCAAACCTACTTAATCAGTAAGGGAAAAATACAAGAATTAAGTCCTAGCCTGTCAGAAGATTACAAACGGCAAGTGAAGAGATTTTCTGTCAATAAAGATCAGGTAGATGAGCTAGGAGATGAAATTTATAATTATGTCTGTCTGATCTTAGAAGCACTATTTAGCAAAAATAGACGAAGTCAATAGAAGAAGCTGCTTTAGTATTAGGAAGACAAAACCTACTACGGGTTGTCTTTGCTTCGAAGGTCTTAACTAAAGGTCTGCCAGCACACTGACTGGTGTAGTTTCGGAATGAGTCTGTGTTTATGCTGAGGATTCCTCTAATATCTCTAACACCACCGAACTACCCCTTCGAGTTAAAAAGAGTGCAGTTTCCCCTCAAAGTCTGCTTTGCCATGACCATAAATAAATCTCAAGCCAAACTCATAATTGACCAAAATGCTTTTCACACGGTTAGTTATACGTGGCCTGCTACAAAGTAAGCTCATAGAGAACCCTGGTTTTTCTAAAAAAGAAAAAATAAATAGGTTTTCGTTGTAAACATTATTAATTGTCAATTATCTACTTTCGGTTGTCTTCTAATTTTATCTTTTCACACACGCTCTAAGTTCTGTTGATACCATACTCTACTGTTGATACTACTCCTACTTTTCTCATTCCAGAGATAGTTTAGTTAACTAAAGAACTTCGTCCATATTGCTCTGCTTGGGATATTGTCAGTTTGTGTATTCATATGAGAGCGAGTGTGACCGCTTATAATATTTATTTCTGAAGTTAAAATTTAGGAAGTTTGAATTCGTCTGCACAAAATGTCTTAAACCAAGGTAAATACTACCTAATGTTTTTAAGATTTTAGTTTATAATTTTTGTTATGTTAGTATAAGGTGTGGATTTTTGTTGTCCGAAATAAATAAATTATTATTATTATTATTAAAAACGTCATACATTTTCTGTAAGCCACGCGGGCGAAGCCGCGGGCAGAAGCTAGTGCACTATATGTGTACAAGTGTACATGTACCTATTTCCACCTACAAAGCTCGGGCATGCAATCTTCACAACATGTCAAACAAGATCAAGACGTAGGCACTTTCCTATATCCATTATTACGATGAAAAATAACTGAAACTATAAAAAATTAAATCTACCTGTATGTTAAACCACAAACGCTGATTGAAAACTATTAATCCGCTTTAATTTAACATGTCGTAGTAATCCTACTTTCCAATTTTTTTTGATATTTGGTGAAAGTTTGTGGACGGATTTTGGTGTGACATCATGGTAAATTATCTACCTTAATATGACATTAAAATCCGTCCACCTGTTTACGCGTGATGAAGTAACAAACAACCTGGATGAACTGGATAAACACATAGGCTAGTTTTTAGCCGCGAGTCACCACGGTACAAAGCTAGTCAAAAGCTAGAATATCAAACTTTCATACGACTATTGTTTACGACAAACAATAATTCAATTCTATTAATTAATTCGTAATCGAAATGACTAATTCAAATTCAAATTCAAAATATTTTAATGCAGAAATAAGGGTTGGTATAGATTATAATTTAACAATGTTTGGTCTCACCGTGCTCTAGCACCAGGGCATGCATTTTTTTATAAATTGTTATCATTAAGTGTACATATTACATTATATTATTACATTCATTCAATGTCATAGTAAAAAAATAAAAATGTCTAACGTCACATGGCTAACGTCATGTGTCCCATTTTCGTTCATCCTACCCATGAGACCTATCCTCCGTCCTGATTTTAAAAACTCACGAAAACGAGGAGTATCAATGGCGGTCGACGACAGTTGTGCTCCCGCTAATTTATTCGAAAATATTGGTTTATCGACTTCTGTGTAAAGGGTTCCCCAGTGCTCTTAGGTGGAAGTGTGGATCCTGCCGGGTTCCCGACGGACTAAGAGGAGATCGCAACGAGTACCCCTTCCATCCAATCATTTATTTTTGATGTGTGACATTTTTCGTGTTCCAAATTAATTAAATATATTTACCATTGCGCATGCAACTACGAGTACTATAGACAATATTGACTGCCTCGGGGGCTCAGTTAATCGTAAATCTGCCTTCTGAACTTTAGGGCGTGGGTTCGATTCCCTAGGTCAAACATATAAGTGATGAACATTGTGTTTGTTCCATGTGTTAATATCTATTGTATAAAATAAATATGTATGTAAACCAGTCTCTGGCAGCCATAGTATAAGCTTTGCTTAATTTGGGGTCAGGAAGCAGTGTGTGAAAAACGTCTGAATTTATTTATTTATCTATGACTTTGAAATATAAGGCATCAACGTATAAATTCTTCTAAGCTTTCTTAGTTTTCTGAGTAGCTTGTCATTTGCGACAAGTTAAACTGAGTCTGCGATTGACGTAGAGCAATTTGTGCCAAATACTTTTGTACATGAACAAAGTTTTGTATGACACTTTATATTTGGAAAATAAGTTCTATAATCAGCACTCTTTGTTTAAAAAATGTATCAAAAGTTTTCAAATTACATTTCAAAACTTTTTAGCGCGATGACACACGCACCTGAACTTCCGGTCAGAATATTCCGGACGGTGCTAGTTAGTTTGGAGTTATATGGGTGTTGACACACGCAAAGCGATTCTGAATTAGCAACTCCTAACGTATTGGCATCATCCGGGATTTTCCGGCCGGAAAATCCGGTGCGTGTGTCATCGTGCTTAAAAATTGTTGGTTATTTGAATTGAACTTGAACTTTGAACAGCTTGTATAACTTTTTACTTATCGAATCATGTAGTTAATAAAAAAATGAATAATTGCATTCACATTCAATACAATTGCATTATAAACTCTAATAACATGATGAATTCATAACCTAGAGAACTGTAACAGAGCTTCAGTGTAAATGGCTGTAACAGTCGAGGACTACCCAAAAGTGTATTAACGAGCTGTGTGAAAGACGACATGAATGAGAAAGAATTAAATTCAAAGATGACGAGTGATAGACACGAATGGGAAAAACGTATAGTGTAGGTACCCACTGTAGTAAATGATAATGATTTATGAAGAGTGACTTCATAACATAAATGGCCACGTTTTTTTCCCGGAAAATATTAAAAGAGGTATATTACACCACCCACAATTCGTCAGCCGATATTCAGTCCCAAACGTGACAGGGGGCATGCCCTTAAACAGCAGGCGACATTTAATACGCACATAATATTCTGCAGGGAAGTGTGGGTGTTATAATACACCTCTGCCAGCTCCTTCGGAGGAAAGATGTTACGATATGTTATGTTATAATAACTATGTTGACAAATTAACAAATGGTTCGTACCTTCTCTAGATTGACAGGCGAGCCTTTTTTCCAACTAGGCTTTCATCGCTTCATTGCACACATAATTTTTGGCATATAGGAACTGTAATGAAAAGTTGGCAGCGAACTATCCACATACCAAATCAACGCCTAACATTGCTGAAACTTCCCGAATGCTATTTCCGTGTAACACATAAACAAAGTTTGTGGTCATAAAGTATAAACTAATTTGTCAAACTTCTCTCTGGCACTGCTGAAGGTACTAGTTTCGCGGTACAGTGAGAATATTTGATGCTCTACATTTTGATTTTAGACTAGTGGCTCTCTGAGCTCGCCGCAGACGTCTGACTTCCTCTGCAGGTCTAAGGCCTAAACCGATTCTGGTGTAATTTTGTGAGCAGGTTACAAATAAATCATATCGCCACAATTTGATAAAACTACAAATCTGACTCGGCAAAATTAAAAAATGCTATCTGAGAGGAATCTCAGGTAGCATTTTTAATTTTGCGGAGTCAGATTTGATTTATCAGTCGAATCAGACAAATCCAGACAGAATTTGGACATACCAAAGGATTTTTGTCGAAGCTGAAGCATAGACGCTTCGCTCGCTAACGCTTGCTCCGTCGATTATTATATTTTGATTAAGTCGCGACAGTGTTGAATAATTTTCGAATGTTGTTCAATATTGGCCCTACGTGAAGAATAAAATAATAATAATAAATTCGGGACACTTCCACACACGGTCGCCTGACCCCAAACTAAGCAAAGCTTGTACTATAGCTACCAGGGACTGATATACATACTTAGATATTTTTAAATACATACTTAAATACATATTAACACCCAGACCTAGAACAAACACAAATGTTCATCACATAAATGTTTGCCCTAGGTGGGAATCGAACCCACGCCCCCAAGCTCAGAAAGCAGGTTCACTACCAACTGAGTCACCGAGGCAGTCGAATATTTTATTTAAAAGCAAGTATCCCAATAACTTTTTAACAATAATACGTTTTAAAACGTTTTCTAAATGGGATTCAAATTCAAAATCGTAAATTTTTTTTTTTTTTTAGATAACAAAATAAGGTTGAAAAGTTGGCATATTTGCATCTTTTCGCCCATATTATAGCCTCAATTAGTTTGCTTAAGATAAGTGGAAACGTTTTAATGTGAAAAGCTAAGAAACAAAAAAACTAAAGAACACCGCTTCATTCCCATAAATAATGTTAGGGCCACTTGCAGAAGCTCGGGTTATCTTTTTAACTCTGAGTTCATCACAGGTTAAGCCAAGAGTAAGAAACTGACCTAGATGAAACATAATAGAGTTATATGTATAACATTTAACTCTGAGTTTTTGACGTGACAACGTCTTATAAATTGGTTTGCCGGGTGACACTTCAAGAAACTGCGTTACGCTCCGCTCACGTTATGCGCTCACAATGAGAGCGAGTGAGAGGCACGCGTCCCTTCCACTCGGGCATGGTTAGCCCGCCTAAGAGCGAGAGAGACAGACATAAAAAGTTGTTGTCACGTAAAACTTTCGCCCGTATACCGACTTTACAGGCAACCAATTTTGAACCCTTCTTTAAAGAATTTAACTCTATCTTACTGTATTTTTTTTATAGTTTGTTTAATTTTATTCTGTACTTCCATTTTCACATGAGCGCCGAACGAACCTACAGCACCGCAAGTCGTCCCACGCCCGCGATAGTGTATCCCAGCAAATTGTTGAAACTTGTGCAATTGAAACTCCAATATTATAATCTCGGGCCACAGCAGCAGTTGTTTTTACCGCATTCGGACATTAAACGGTATCTCGGTCTTGCAGCCGAGAGATGTTAATTAGGAATAAGAAAAAGAAAATAGTAGTTAGGAAGTAATTCCGCTTATGAAGCAGAAAGTTTAATTCTAAGGCATGTAGGTAGAAAACTCTTAACTAACTTAAAAGATAAAGTCCAAAAAAAAAAAAACTAAAAACAAACACTCTATTTCCAAAACTCAGTAAAAAAATAACATAACATATCGTCACGCCTTTCTCCTGAAGGGGCTGGCAGAGGTGTAATACAACACCCACATTTCGCCGGACGATATTCAGTCCCAAATGTGAGAGGGGGCGAGCCTATCGCCATAAACCGGTCTCCAATCATGTAGCAGATGACATTCAATACGCACATTTGCTCACACAATGAACAAATTGGTGCGTGCCGTCGGCTGGGTTCGAACCCGCTCCCTCTGGCTTGTGAGGCAGACGTTCTCCCATCTAGGCCGCCATCGCTTTTAAAAATAACGTTAATAAAATAACGTTTCCCACTCATAGCTTTACACTAGATTTCCATGTTTTGGTGTGTGTGGGGTATAGGTATTATTGTGAGTTTTTTGTGTAAGAATATGTTTCAGTTTTATTTTGTACAACATTTTATTTAAATAGCATTAAATGTACGCCACAGCAGCGTGTGTAAAAAAGGGTACTTAGAGATAAACAGATTTATTAAGTGTAACGTGAACCGGACCTAAGTTTACTTTAAACTGATTACAACCCAAAAAGGCTAAAAGCTAGATAAAATCTAATTGAGTTTGAAGTAGCTAGAAGTGTAGTAAATTTTAAAACATAGCTTTACCAGCTAACCTTCGATCTAACCCAAATTTGTTTGATTTAGCCTCAATATAATACTGTTTATTCCAGAAACATAATCACCAATTTCTTTAGTTTTCGTGTTTTCGATTTATGTGTACCTGTAGCTCGGTTCAAATGGATTAAAAGTAAAATTTTATTTTTTGAAAGTATAAAGTAGTAGAAAGACAATTTTGAAGTGTCAAAGGGTCAATGAAGTTTTTCCTTAATTTATCTGAACGTAACTATTGATCTAAACTTTATAAAATTTTTCCTTTATATTTATTTCTTACCAGAGTTAATATTTTTTGTAATTTTCCTCCATATTTCCCATAAAATCACATAATTATTGTTATATCCTATCCTCAATCCTCATCAATGATCGTTCAAAATATTACGATTTCGTTAATGAACCATTACATCACGCTTTTCTGCACACCATTACAAATTTCAATCTACATCTCCAAAAGTAATGAGTATTCTTGTAAGGTGGTACAAAATGACAAGATCAAAAAGACGGAATGAAAATTAAACTCACAGAAACAGTAGACTTGTTTACTATTTACGTCAGCGACATGCGATACGGCCGGCGGCACGACCACTGACGATGGAGCATCAAACACATAAATATCAAATCATGGCATAAGCAGGACCTTAGGCAGATGAGCTAGGTACTATGAAGGTAGGTATGATGAACTATATAAGTATCTAAATTATTAATTACAAGCTAATTTTCTTTAATGGTTGACTAGGTGACGTTTACCCACAAATCAACTCTAATTGACTGCCTTGGTGGCTCAGTTGGCAGTGAACCTGCCTTCTGAGCTTGGGGACGTGGGTTCGATTGGGCAAACATTTATGTGATGAACATTTGTGTTTATCCTATGTCTGGGTGTTAATATCTATTTAAGTATGTATTTAAAAATATCTAAGTATGTATATCAGTCTCTGACAGCCATAGTACAAGCTTTGCTTAGTTTGGAGTCAGGCGACCGTGTGTGGAAGTGTCCCGAATTTATTTATTGTTAATTTAACTCGATATTATTATTTTGTTTATAACATAATTTGTGAACAATAAAGAGTTTGTCTACGTAAATAATGAATCTTTACATAAAATTTCTCGTCTTCTACGTATGTTTATCAATAGTTTTATATATTGTTAATAATAATGATTGCTGTAATAAGGTCGCATCAGAAGACTTGAGAATCGTGGTCGCCCGTCGTGTTGCCAACTGTAAAAGTCATTTGTATTTCGTAGATTAATAAAAAGATGGAGGAAGAGCTTTGTTTACTAGTCTTATTAACTTTCTTTTGAATAGCTTTTATATTAGGGCTATTTGGGAAATTTGTAAAAATGTATTATTTTTTTGTTGGAAAATATAAATACTCGTTAAGTAGGTAACTCTAGGAATGGCGAACTGTAGTCGACCTGTATGTTTTATATTCACTCGATTACTACTTAGTTCTAACTACGGAATTTATGATTTAATTGTGTCTCCATTTCTTGGCAAAACAATTATTCTTCGCAGTTTCGTTTAACTTGTGATGTTTGGTACTAAAAGGTTAATTTACCTTAACCTCAGTTTACTTGCTCCTACGCTGTACCTAACTCATAACAATATAACAACATTTTGATAGAACCCTAAACAGACGTTGCGAGACTAATATTAACATCACAGAATCAAAAGCACCCTTTCAAAAGTAAAAAACGATACTATTCCCTTTGTGAAAAATTGAATTAGTTTTGTGGGGTTTTGACCAGGACTTGTAGCTTTTTTTTTTTGGTAAAATGCGGAAACGCGCCTGTTTTAGAATACAATGTACATAGTAAATCTTAATATATATAAATCTCGTGTCACAATGTTTGTCCTCAATGAACTCCTAAACCACTTAACCGATTATAATAAAATTCGCATACCATGTGCAGTTCGATCCAACTTGAGAGATAGGATAGCTCAAAACGCGAACGAAGTCGCGGGGTGACAGCTAGTAATATTATAATAGGTACCTATTATACCTACCTACTTTACTACACACGACCCTCTAAACTTTTCAATGAATTCATCATAATAAGCTCACCTGTGGCAGTGGCTCCCCATGGAAATGAAAGTTGCCACATTCAAAAACTAACCCCTCCCTATTTTCTCATACATGCGAAAATCCTTTTAAAACTAAAACACCACACAGCAACTCTTTATTAGCCGGCAACAGGATCCTCTCAATCTCTTTTCACAAGTAGAAATGAGGTAAACAGTATCGAATATATTTAAATAAATTAATTCGAAAAAAGTCTTTTTTTTCTGTTGATCTTATTAAGTTTAGTATTATTACATCTTCTTAATATATTTAAATTACGTGTCACGTTGTTTGTCCGTTAAAGACACCTAAACTACTTAACCGATTTCAATCAAATTTGCACACCGTGTGCAGTTCGATCTAATTTAACAGATAGGATAGCTCACATATATAAATATATAAATAATAAACGCGAACGAAGTCGCAGGGTGACAGCTAGTAATACTATATAGAATTCCTTAAGATTTTTTTTATCAGTTGTTCAGAAAAACAAAGATGTCATGGGAGTAATTTTAAATGATGTTGGGCATTTTATTGTTTTACTTGAGCGACTGTTTTTTTTTTTTGACTTTAGCTCCATTTTACAAATATATTTACTAGAATAAATTTTTCACACAGAAAAATAAGACCGCTCATATTTTGGAATCCCAAATCTTGATTCCAGTTATGAAGTTCGAATCGAAATTTTGTTTATTGTATTTATTAGAATTAAAACCGCCTAGAACAGTTTTTTACACTATTTTTACACCTACGAGTATGCAGCAAGCCGCGGTAGCGAATCGATACTATACAGATGGACAGAAGCAGTTATTGGGATATATTATATTGGGATAGTTATTGGATTATATTTATGTTTCCCATTGATAGAAAAAACCATCAAATCCATCAAAAAGCCTAAGTGGATATCACGAGGTATTAGACAATGTAGTAAAAAGAAACGCTCACTTCTATGGAAATACAGATTGAATCCAAATGCATCGAACAAAGCCAACCTAATAAATTATTCAAAGGTGTATAAAAAGGTCACTAAGCTAACACAAAAAGCACAAAATGATTATGCAATAAAGACGGCACATAACAAGTCTAGGTGCACTTGGAATATAATCAATAACACCAAGCATAGGATACCGAGCGAATCTATCGGTGAAATAAGAGTCGACAGTGAAATAATTACTGATCCATCTCAAATATGTAATGCTTTTAATGATCATTTTATCGACAAAATTAAGTCAATTTCAAATAACGATGAAAAATTTAAATTACTGATACCAGGTAGACAAAATTCAATGTTTCTTTCACCCTGTACTGCATATGACATTTTTAAAATAATACATTCATTAAAAAATACGAATAGTGTAGGCTACGACGGAATTAATACTAAGGTAATAAAGCGTGTTTCTAAATATATTTGTGGACACTTAAGTTATATTATAAATCAGTCTATATGCTCCGGTATCTATCCTAACGCGCTGAAAATTTCGATTATCAAACCGATATTTAAGAAGAATAACAAAGAATGTATAGACAACTATAGGCCAATTTCTCTTATTCCTATTTTATCTAAAGTGTTTGAAAAGTATATCTCCTCACAACTTTACAAATATTTAGAGAAGATGGATATTCTCTGCAACGAGCAAAAGGGGTTTAGACAGAATCGGACAATTAATATGGCTATATACGACTTTTTACTTAATGTTATGACAAGCGTCGATAAAACTAAGCCTGTTTGCGCGATATTTTGTGACATGACGCAAGCATTTGATTATGTTCAACACAATATACTCCTAAATAAAATGGAAGCGTACGGTATCAGAGGCAACACATTAGAACTATTTCGTTCATACCTATCTAATAGGAAACAATACACAGAAGTTGCAAAAATTGACCTAAGAACAAAACAAGAAAAGATTTACCAATCACGAGAGCGATCACCTAAAACCGGTGTCCCTCAAGGTAGCGTAATGGGACCCATCCTGTTCATAATCTATATTAATGACTTACCAAAATCAATTGACCATCCGACGATTCTCTTTGCAGATGATAGTACAGTGACAATTAAATGTGAAAATAAATTGACATACGAATCTGACATAAATAATAGTTTAAAATCAATAATTGAATGGTTGGATGACAATAAATTAAAAATAAATTTAGAAAAAACAAATGTGATGCACTTTCGGCAACGTGCTATTCAAGATAAGATTATGGTACAGTATAACGGTACAGTAGTGAGAGAGGTCGAGTCAACCAAATTTCTTGGGCTAACCATTGATAGTAAACTCAATTGGAAAGCACACATAGATATTCTCAGCAAACGAGTACATTCTTCTGCATATGCGCTATTTAAACTATCTCTAATAATAAATAAAGAGTCCCTGATAACGGCATACTACGGTATGGTCGTATCAGCTCTTAGCTATGGCATTATATTCTGGGGAAACTCCACTGATAGAGAAATTGTTTTCAAAGCCCAAAAACGATGCATTAGAGCTATGTTTCACTTAAAAAAGACAGACAGCTGTCAGCCTTATTTTCTAAAATATAAGATCTTAACTCTACCATGTCTATATATACTTGAAATTGCAACATATGTAAAAGCAAATCCAGACTTATTTACACGGCTGGCAGATGTAAATATACGTAATAGACGGGATAATACTAGACAATGTGTACGAAAATCTAAAACGGCACTTATGGCCAAAAGTGTATTTTGTATGGCCCCCATAATTTTTAATAAAGTACCACGATCGATTAGGGAATTAAATAGTGTTATGTTTAAAAAGAAATTAAAAATACTATTACTTGACAAGTGTTACTACACAATTACTGACTTTTTAGATGACAGGAAATTTGATGCATTATGTTCAACCTGACTTTTGTAAAAAACTTTGACATGTAATACATTTAACTCAATTATTCATTATTATTATATTCATTAGCTCTGACATTTTAAATTATTATTTGTATGCCGCACCAGGCCAGGACATGTGTACTACCATATTTTAAGATCTGTATGCTATCCTGTATGTTGTATACTAAACCATGTTCTCACAAATAAATGAATCTTGAATCTTGAATCTTGAATCTTGGGAAATCACAGACAGATAGAGCGAGATGCAACATATGTACGCAAATCTCGATATGGATGAAATCCGCGCTATCGCCGTGTCGGTATGGACGATATGGTAGGTGTAAAAACTAAATCCGTTCTATAAATCACTATACATACTCTTTTTATAGCACATTTTACATAATCTTTTTATAGCAGCATAGTAAGTAGCTAGCGTGAGTTCAGTGAAGTTATTCGAATTGCTATTCGAACAATTCACGTCAGACATCCCTACGCTCGAGTCTCCCGTGACCCGTAACCCTTGCATTAGGAGCCGATACTTTTACCCTGTAACTGTGACGGCAGGTAATCGAAACAGGTACGTAACGGTAAATGGCTGTTGAGAGACCAGATGGGCTGAGATAAAGAATATGGAAGTGGCATGTTGGTAATTCTGTTTTTTTTACTCAGTTAAGTAAAGGTTTTAGAGAACACTTTACACTTCCGATTTGCGAGTGTGAAGCGTGATCATCGCGATCCTGATATCACAGATTACTAAATAGTGACTGAGTTAAAACGCTAGTGTGATAGAGCTCCTAAGTTTGCTGTCGGCATTTGTATGTATCTGCCTATGTTTATCTATAACTATAAAAATCTATATATATGTGCGTGTGTGTTTAGATTTTAAAGCGGTCGGGGCAATTCTGATGACAAGTCACCTAGAGCGGGCGCAGTTAGTGTTTATAAGGGTCTACGAGTATATTTGTCCGATGATAACTTGAGTACCGTGAATTCAATTTTCATGAAAATTTACGGACTAGTAAGTCTTAGTGCTTTATTTTTTTCAAAAGTTTATTTGAGGGCTGAATTGACCAGGGTGGGCGTTAATATCGAAGTTATGCTGAGCGAGGCAAGAAAAGAAGCGAAGCGGGAAGAAGCGTTATTATTGCTGTTTTTTTCACTCAGTTAACTCACACTTTAAAAAGAACCCAAATAATTACGTATTTTTCAGGACACTTCCATTTTCGTTAACGCATTGGCAGCATGAAAGAGACTCCGCGCCGCTCGGGAGCCTCGCAAATAAATTACCTAAATCCCGGGTACGACCATGTTGATCTACATTGGGGCTCAAATGCACCAATATGTCGCTAGGGTTTTGTTCTCTTATGTGTTTCGACCGTTGTAAATGTGCGTTTAGTACGTTGTTTACGATACTGGAACTATTTTGATGTTCAATCTACATTATCTGAACTAGAGTTTTAATCATAGCTGATGTAGCACTTGTAATTAAGATTGAATAGAATAGAATATGACGTGTTCGTTACCGATCAACAATGTTAAGCAACGGATGAGACGGTCAGTGTTTGGATGAGTGGTCGCAGGTGGCGCTACCGTGGGTGGATGACAGGATGTTAGGCCCTTGTTGTTAGTCCTTTAAGAACTACCGTTACGTCATGGCTTAACAAAAATACTCCGCTGATAATAGCGTTCCGAGACAAAAAAGATCACGTTTATCTGCGTGTGTGTGTGTGTGTAAACTTCAATCGATGCATAACCAAGACCGAAATACTTAATTTACAAGAAGTTATAGAGAGACTATGACGATGACGAGTATCGTAGATCGGTTTAATACTTGGAAGGCTAGAACTTGTTTCTTGGATTAAGCCATTTTACAATACTTTAGGCGGCTATTAAACTATGATATTTAAGGTAGACATTAGGCTTATGGATTGTTTTTTATCTTAACCAAAGTTGTTTTTTTTACCTAATTTGATTACTACAAAGGTTCATTAGTTATTCATTCATCATTTGTTTATTAGCTTAGTGATTTCAACGAAAAATAATCTAGTTGTCTTGTTTGTCAAAGAAAATTCATCCACATCTGATTATAGGGTTAAAATAGCGACGATGTTAACCATCAATAGATCAAATATTCTTCAATAAACAAAACTAGAGCTACCAATTGTATTTGAAAAAACTATTAGCTACATTTTCCTTTACTTTTACTACTGCTGACGACTAAACATACCTACAATAAGCCGTGACGTTATATAGCCTCGGAATTTAGTAAACAGTGTTTTGTATTTTTCTCTCTTGTGAATTTCAACTTGATCGAAAAGAAAGTGAAAAGAATTCTCTGTAAAACTATTCCGAGGCTACACAACGTTTATTAGTAAGGAGGGTATTCTAAAGGATCTACGTACGTAAAAAGGAAAGCCCAAGCACAATGTTTATAGTGTCACGTAGCACGCCGTACTCGCACTATGACGTCATGTCACGGTTTGACGTCACGTCGCACGTCGCATCGTAAAATGTTTGTAACGTATAGCTAGCTATATGTATACGGTTGAACTAAAGTCAGTTTATACCGCTTCCACACAAGCGTACGATTTTTCGAGGACTACTCATACAAGACCTATTGTTGAAATCTTTTGTCTGTTGTTCCAATTTGGCAAAGAATTCAAGTTATTCGTGTGTTTTATGTTTTAGTTGTAGTTTTAAAAAGTAGTGGCGGTAGTGGTTGTGTCAATCTAAAAAATAAGATTAAAATGGTGGAAAATTGTAATTGCAATAATTTATTAAACTCCTATTACTTGTGTTTCGAAAAAGTCAATTCTTAATTTGAAATTTCCAATTATTCTTTTAATTCTTACGATCTGTCTGGTCTTCTAAATGCATACATTGCTGAAAAGAATACAGTTTGATTTATTTCTATGAAAATAAAATAAAAATTACGCCGAATTAAGTACTTCTTGAAGTCGGATATAATTGGTTAGTTTTTAAGGTTTATGGTTTTTGGGGCTGGCTAGAACAAGTTCTCTATAAATTGGATTTGTATGACACCTGATAAGGCAACAAGATTTGATATATTGTTACCTACAACAGGAAAATTATAAAATACAATTGCAGTCGATCTTCTGTAGCAAAAGTAGGTCATTCTTTATTTAGATATTCAAATTTATTTTTTACATAAATAGCCGTTACTTAGTAAAACTGTCCTTGTAATTCCATGACAAAAAAAAAAAAAATAGAAAAAAGGAAAGTAGCAAGATGACATTTTTAAAGCACAGAATACCATATTAGTTTATGATTCAAAGGTTTTTCGCAGTTCATTTTGGTTAAGTATTTTAAAAGTATGCAAAGGTTGCGTGGAAGTAAAAGGTTCAAGCTGCCCTTGTTTTGTTGAATGGTCCATTGATTAGTTTACAACATTTTTTTTTAATTGGTTTATTGGTTGGTATTGGTTATTGGTTTATTATTTTAATACGTAAATGTATTGTTTGTTGTTTTGTGAGATATACAGAATACTCCCTACTCTTAAAAGAATGAGACTGAATATCGTCTAGCAAAAAGTGGGTATTGCAATACGCGTTTTGCAATTGCGCTGCGTGACGATAACGCTGAGGCAAGACGCGCTATAGTCGCTGTAATACAATTCAATTTTTAAAGCCAGTCCAAAACAGTCCCCACATCCTAAACTTGAAGACGAGCACCGTTTGGAGGGTGAAGCCTCACTCGATATTGACAAGCATCATGTCAGGTGAATTCGAACCCCTTCGAGAAAGATGGAGAGTCTCGAGTCGCGGACAATGACGCTTAGCCACGGGAAATGTGGGACCGTCGAGTGTTTTTGATGAATCTTCAACTGCATCGTTGAAAATAGGGTTTTGTTCACCTATTTTCTTATGTCGTTGTGCGAAAAAGGTTGCTGTAAAAGTGACTTTGTGTTCTGTTGTTTTGGATGCAAATTGGGTTGGCTTGAATTTTTTTACGTGACTGCTAAGGATGGTGGTGTTATTTTTGCGTTTATGTAAGAACGTATTAATAGTAGGCTGCAGTAGGAACTGATGCCGCCATAGGCAGCTGTTAAATTACAAGATACCGATAGATTTATGTAGATATGCTTAAAACTAGAATTTCAAACCCATAGAAAAATATTGTCTATTACCTATAAAAAAAAAAATTATAATTATATTTTTTTTGTACAAAACATACCTAATTAAAAAAATTGGCTTTGAATTTTTCATTATGTACATAGATATTTTATTTTGTGCCTACATTAGTCAGTAACAGACGAGCTTCTAAATTTAACGTGTTTTCTCAATAGCAGAACTCTGAGTCAGAGCCACTGTCGCGGGTACTTAAGTATTCCCCTGCGAGAACATTAATGATTATGTATGTACCAATTCCAGCCTTCTACATAACAACTTTGAAGCGAAATACGACCCACTGGACACTAGTCGTAAAACGAAACGGCGCAAACTTATTGAAGGAACCAACTTTATTGCCACTATCATGACATAGCTGATCCCTCATAAAAATATGTATCGGCATTGTAAGAAAAATATTACCAACGCCATCCGAGGTGAAAGGTGCACGCGAAAATGAACATTGGACTCCGCGTTTTATGGGTTCCGTGGCCCAATATCGCCTGGGGTGCTGACTAGGGGATATCGCCGAGAACGTAGTGTGAAATACAGGTGCTAGACATTGTCATAATTTTGTTTGTCGGCTGTTTCGGTCCTTAGTATGTCAAGGGACGAGATAGCACAAAGTCATGCTCTCCAAATAACGTCAGTTTGGCAACGTTAGGGAAAACCGATAGAGATGAACGATTTCAATACGTGACGAGGAGATGAATTATGTGACTTGCGATGCCTGGGCGTATGGAAGTAGGAAGCGAGGGCCTTTTTGAATGGCGATGAAATGGCACAATTGGGACAGTGAGACTTTATGTTTTTTAAACAGTTTGAAAAACACGCGAAACCGCAAATTGACCACCAAAATAATTTGGTGAATAAAGCAAACTGATAAGGAAAAACACTACAAATTTAAGAGCAACAATAAAGGCACCTGTTTTCTTTTGTAATACAATAGTACTTAGCCAACTTCAGTAAATACACGTTGGTTCTGATCAGACAAAATATTCTTCTGCAAACTTTCAAAACAAGCATCTATCTACCTGCTACTACAAACAAAATAAAAAGCATTTTTGGCATAAACCATGTATACGAGTAAACAACAATACTCCCAACCAAAAACCTCAGACAAGCATCTGACCATTTAAACCAAAAGCTGAAATGCAAAACGAGAATTCCTCAAAAGCCAGCACGAAGTCTAACTCAGACGTTTATTTAATACAGCTAAAATGGTACGATATTTATTCTGATCTTTCCTGGGAGCTAGACTGACAAAAATTCCTTAGCCAAGGCAAACACGAGAGCAGCCAGAAACGTGAGCTAGTAAATAATTCCGACGGTTTGGATTCGGCTCATAGTCTAGAAATTGTGTAAACGTACGAGGAAAATCTGCTAAATCAACTTCGCACGTTAAATATTAGCCTTTAGTAAGTAGTTATTATTCTTAGAAAACATAGCTGCAGAGTCCTTTAATTCACACTTCTCAATTGGCACTTGAAAGATTTTTTTAAAACTATTTTAATACTTTTTTAGTCATTTTAGTTTCGTAAGTATAGTTTAGTGTTTAATTTTCAGATTATTGAATGTAAATAAAGTTCGAAGTTATTTTAAGAAACTAACTATAGGTCTGAGGTAGAAATCCCATTCTCGAAAGTACTACTAATATTTAAGGAAAAACATTTTAAACAGAAATCTCATTTCTGTGAAACTAAGTTTTTTGTATCATCTCATTTCAACAGAAAGAGAAAACATTTAAAAAAATATAACTGAGCAATCAAATATAACATAACAAAACAAATCGTCACGCCTTTCCCCCGAGAGGGCTGGCAGAGGTGTAATACAACACCCACACTTCGCCGGACGATATTCAGTCCCAAATATGACAGGGGGCGAGCCTGTGGCCATACACCGGGCTCCAGTCATGTAGCAGATGACACACGATACGCATATATTATGTTCACACAATGAACAAATTGGTGCGCACTGTGAGCTGGGTTCGAACCCGCTCCCTCTGGCTTGAGAGGCAGGCCTTCTCCAACTAGGCTATCATCACTATAGAAACCAATCATCAATCAATCATCAATCAACTATGGAAATTAATACTAACATGATGAAATAGACCGACGTGAATACACAAAAAGCCAAAAACACTCGAGTTAAACTAACATTAGATATTGCTATTTTCTTAAAATTAACTTCAAGTAATGTTTAGCAGAAAAGAACATATTTAGCAACGCACATGAATTTCGTCGTTTTTATAGACTCCAGTTAAATCCAAAAAATCATTACCACTATTTCTCATTGCTTGAAAGTAGGTAAGTACATGAAAAAATGAGCCCTAAAAAATAAAAATAATAAAATAAAAATAAAAATATATTGAGATTTTATCTTCGTTTTTTTTTTTTTTTTAAATTTGAAAAAGTTTCAAATTAGCGAATTAATCATGAATATCCAAATTCATCCATCTTAAAAGTATTTTTATCCCTTACTCTGAAGTAAATAGTTAAAATTTTATCTACCTACAAATTATTTTGCGTCTGTGAAAGTTTTGCTTTGTGCATTTATTTGTGCAGTTTGTCACATTTATCCGTGAACCGCGAAATTTGTTTGTTTCCCGCTAAATAATGCAGTGTTGTCCGTTAATTAGAAATGTTTGCAAGTTCCAGTCCCAAATAATGGATTGAAATAGCTACAAATTAAATATTACGAGAATGCAGATGAATTCCGGTTGAATTGCTCTTTGAGAGATTTAAGTTAAGAAATGCTTTTCACGTTTCACTTCGCCGGAATTGCTGGTACTCTACGAGTAACCTTCCTCAACTATTATAGTTCTATATTAAAACTTGATGCATACGTAGATAAATAAATAAATAAATAAATTCGAGACACTTCCACACACGGTCGCCTGACCTCAAACTAAGCAAAGCTTGTACTATGGCTGCCAGAGACTGATATACATACTTAGATATTTTTAAATACATACTTAAATACATATTAACACCCAGACATAGAACAAACACAAATGTTCATTACATAAATGTTTGCCCTGGGTGGGAATCGAACCCACATCCCCAAGCTCAGAAGGCAGGTTCGCTACCAACTGAGCCACCGAGGCAGTCGGATCTAATTATGATTTCCTCTGATATTGGATCCCTCGATTAGATACCAAAGCTAGCGATCTTGGGGCTTAGTGCGTACAATCCCACATAGGCCGGCTGCACTTATAGCAGCCAAGTATATAAGTCACAAGCAGCGCCCCGCGGTTTCACCCGAGGTTAAAAAGTATCCTATGTGCTATTATAGACTATAATCTTTCTCTGTGCCAAATTTCATCCAGATCTGTTCAGCCGTTCTGGCGTTAAAGAGTAACAAACATCCATCCATCCATCCTTCCATTCTTACAAACTTTCGCGTTTATAATATTAGTAGGATAGACTCCGCACCTTACGTGATCCAAGTAATATTATAAACGCGGAAGTCAAGAATGGATGGATGTTTGTTACTCTTTCACGCCAGAACGACTGAACAGATCTGGATTAAATTTGGCACAGAGACAGATTATAGTCTAGAATAGCACATAGGATACTTTGTAACCGCGGGTGAAACCGCAGGGCGCAGCAAGTACAAAATAAAGTTAGAGTGGTATGAGAGAACAGGTTTTTTTTTTAATTGGGAAGTAGGAAGTAGGATTCAGATGAGCTGCGGTCAAACCTAGGCAGGTTTGACCGCAGCTCATCTGAATCCTACTCTCAACTTATATTATACTAGTTATTTTGCTCGCTGTTTTGATCGCGTTTTATAGCCTTAATTACTCGATTATAATATAGCTTTGTAATGATGAAATAATTTTTGAAATCGAACAAGTTGTTTTTGGAGTTTTTTGTTACAAGGCTTATTTATTTATTTATAAAGATACGCCAACAGTGATCATATTACACTTCCAAAATAAAATTGCTAAACACATGCCTGGAGCTGATATGAAAAGAAAAGGCTACCCTTTTCGTATTTCTGTAAGTTCCTGTCCATCCAAAGGTTACCTGGAAGAAATCGCTTTAGGCGATAAGGTCGCCCTTGTTCTGGCGAAAAATGTATTAAGTAAGTATAGTTTTTAAGATTTTCATGTAGTTTTTTGGTGTGCAATAAAGGTACGAGTATATTGTATTGTATTGTATTGTAAGAATTCAAATCTTTCCTCCTCATAATATTGTTATTAGGATAGAAAGGGGAAAGCTTGTTTTGTGTGTGTGTGTGTGTGTGCTTGTTTGTAACTTTCTAACTTCTTTCACGACATAGGTTACTTTCGAACAGCAGGTAACACCGTGGGGTGCACCTAGTAGTAGGATAATGCAGTTACAAGAATAATACAAAAAAGTAGCAAACAATAACTCACTATTATAAAATGTAAAATTTTTGGTTCATAACTCAAGTTATAAATTATGCAAACGTTTAACCACCCTTTATTTATAGTGTCACCGGCATAAAATAAATTATTTAAATATTCATAAAATGTTAACACAAACCGAAGTTTAGTGGTCATATTTCAATTTGCACAATTTTATGTTGTCAATGATACTCACAACATACCTAATATGTATGTTATTATTGTTTTTACAAAGGAGGGGAAATCCCCTCCTTTTAAATACACGCATACACTAGTGGAGACCTTGTGACCGGCGTCTGTCCTCCCCTAAAGGTCGCATTCATCAACCGATTCTCGTGTAATTTTGGAAGCAGGTTCAATATTTACACAGTTTTTTTTTTAATTTCCAAAAACTACCCAGACAAGTTCTATAGAATTATTGAACCTACTCAATGTCAAGATTCGACACAAAATCGGTTGAGAAATTCGACCTACAGACGAAGACAAAGATCCAGACAGAAATCCGGACATTCAAAAGTATTTTTGTCGAAGCTGGAGCCATGGCTGGAGCATAGAAGCTACGAGTACGCTCGCCAAAGCTCGCTTGGTCGATTATACTTTACAACTAACCTATGTCAATACCTATCCTATATTAAATAGCTAGGTACATTAATTTTTGTTTACATTCCTAAGTATGTGTTAATCTACTCATCATTGATTGGATTCATAACAGGAGTCCAGGGTATGGCAACAGGCTCGCCCCTTGTCACATTCGAGATTGAACATCGTCCTGCGAAGTGGGGGTACTGTTTCACTACATCACTCGTAAAACTTTATGCTGTGATCGGAGAACTTAAGTCTTAGGTTTTAGAATAAGTATGAGCAATCGTATTCCCTAAATAGTTTTCTTAGTAAGTATATATAGCTACAAGTTTTCAAACGTTTTCGACTGAAATTATCTATGCATAAAGTCTAACTTCTTTCGTCAAAAAGTCTTGAGAATAAAAAAAAATAAGGAAATAAGTATTAATATAAAATTACTTACGTAATGTAAAATTAATTGAGTAATGAGAATAGATAAACGGAATTTCTTGTTTCCGTCACTATCCACGGCCACCTCGATTGCTACTCCATAGGCGACTGGATTTCAAAATCAACTGAATGCGAGCACTGCTGTACAGAAAGTAGACTCGCGAATGGCCACCAAGATCAGTCACTATCCATGACCATCTCAATTGCTACTCCATGACCGACTCGATTTCAAAATCAACTGAACCGATTGACAGTGCTTTGCGAGCACTGTTACGCAAGTGGTAGACGTTTCGGTGGCCACCTAGATCCGTCACTATGCATGGCCATCTGGATCAATACTGGACTGGACTAGGACTGGAGGTAGACTCTCCCATGGCCACTTGGATTCGTCATATATCCATGGCCAACTCGATCTTTAGAGCAATACGATTTCAAAATAAAGTGAATCAATTGGATGGTGTCTAAAGATAGTGCTTTGCAAGCGCTGCTGCACAGTGTACACAGATAATTCAACAAAGACCCTAATTCGAGGTAACAGTAACTGCTTCCGAAGACAGTATCTCATGATTTCAAATTCTCTCCCTGACAATGACGGAGTCCTAGACTAGTCTGCTCGAGAGCGTACCGAAACACTCCATATGAACTGGATAAGATCTGTGTCAATTCAAACCAATTCACGTAAAGCAACCCGGAGTAACAGCTAAAACTCTTTTCAAACTCTACTAAATGTGCGTAATTTTAATGCCGAACAATTTGCATGTCAACGTCTCAAACTTCCAAAACCCCAAAGCACAAAGTAGGCACTTACCGCAACGCTTTGCACAAACTATTAGAACACGTTGGCAATACCTTGGCATTGTTTAAATTCGCTAACAAATTTAGTAATTTAGAATATTTCAATTAGCTCCGATAACAAATTAATTATTTAAAACTACTAAAATTATTAGGTTGAGGGTTAATTTTAATGTGAAAACCCGCTAATACTTGTTACTGCAGTACTTGAAAACTTAGACATTAATAACACTTCATAATTAAAAAGTTTTTTCATGTTTCTAGTTAGTTTCAATTATCTCCCAAGCTTCCTCAAGATATTAACATCGTACAATATCGTAATATTTAACAAATACCTCAAATAATCCTGGTTATTCGAGGTATTTGTTATAAATTAAGGTTTGCTACGTAAAAAGTGCTACGCAAAGTCGTAGATCACTCTACACTATACATAAGAATTCAACGGCCTTCCCGTTCTAAGCAACTCAAAGCTTATAATTGAAAATACGACTTTTTACTGTCGTATACCTTAGCTAAAAATATATGTGAAACAATTTATTTTACATCTCAGATCAACCTAGAGGAAAATATAGAATATCTCGCTGAAGCCACTTCTTTATTAAACTTGTGTGCGTGGTAATGTTGCCATGAAAAACATTTACAATTGCAGGAAAACTAATATTAATTCCCAAACTTTACGTTAGATATTTCCGTTCCGTTATTTAATATTCTAAAACTGCACATATTTGTAGGAGTTTAATGTTACGGCTTTTTCAAAATTGACTTGTACATAAACTACACAGTTTAAAAAAAACAACCTCAAAATATATAAGTATATATTTTTTTTATGTAGAGTAGGTCGGCGTTTGACCACCAACTTGCCTGATGTTAAGCGACGTTGTGGTCTTAGATGGAGCACGACGACCTAGAAGGTACTTATTCACTCTAGCCCTCAGATCAATCTAGAGGAAAAGATGGAACACTGCGTTATAACTCGCTGAAGCTACTTCTTTTTCAATGTGTGTGTGTGTGTGTGGTAATGTTGCCATGAAAAACGTTTACAATTGCACGAAAACTAAATACTAATTCCCAAACTCTACGTTAGCCATTTCCGTTCCAATATACAACCTTAGGAGATTTAATATTTTAAAACTGCACACATTTGTAAGTGTTTAATGTTGCGGCTTTTTCAAAATTGACTTGTAAAAAAACTGCACAGTTTTTAAAAAGAACCTCAAAATGAAGTCCTGGCCACACTTTTATAATGCACTACGAGTATGTAAATTTAAGTACACGAAATTATACCATAAACCAATGTCGAGGTTAAAATGACCAAGCGAGTAGCATAGTTTTTTTGCGTCAATGTGTGAGTGTTGTGTACCTATACGACAGTAGCGTAGTTTTTGGATGGTTTTTGGCTTCACTTAGATCATACGCCGTGCGCCATCTTATTCTCTAGGTTGATCTGAGCTCTAGCCTTGAAGTTTTGTCGAGTGAAGAAGTACAAAGACGGCAGTTGAGTGAGGCGCTACAAGTGCGCTATTGCTCAGACCCGTCTTCGGAACGGTTACACCGGACTACATCCCGAAACACGAGTAGGTCATTACACGGCTTGGCCCGGTGGGTGGTAACTAGCCACGGCTGAAGCCTCCCACCAGAGTTTGCTACCCGGTTAGCACTACCCGGGGACCACGTGCAGGGAATCAGAATAGAGTGCCTCCTACGGACGTGGGTAGCTCAGCCCCCAAAAATGTAGTCCTGGCCACACTTTTATAATGCACTATGTATATTTATGTATCCGAAATTATACCATAAACTAATTTACATAATATCGAGGTAACAATGACCAAGCAAGTAGCGTAGTTTTTTTGCGTCAATGTGTGCGTGTTGTGTACATGTACGACAGTAGCATAGTTTTTGGATGGTTTTTGGCTTCACATAAATCCATTCAGGCCATCTTATTCTCTAGGTTGATTTGAGTTTTACATAAGTAGTAATTAAACTTTAGACTCAAGAGTTTTTTATTTAATAGTATAAATGGCTGGATGTACTTTTGAACTTAACAACAAATTATAGGGGCTTATCTAAGATTTAAAACCAATAAATTTGGTTCATTTATAACCCTCGGGCGCCGGATATTTGGGTATTTTTTTATTCTTTTTGTTAAATGGTCCTACACCACGTGCATACAAAATGCAAGTGGCTTAAGATTTATAAAAGTGTTTCATATTCGTGAGAACTAAAACTGTTGATTCATATAATAGTTGAACAAGTAAAAATCAAGAAAAACACTTGAAGAAAGCAAAACAACCTACATATACTTACTTACTTTTCTTTGCTTACTAGTTATTATGTTTTACTGAACCTATTTCTTTATTGAATGGTTATATTACACAGTACTAAGTCACTGAGGTGAACTGTCACTATTCCCCCGCCCTACTGGTCAGCGGGTCACCGCTGCGCTGTCATTTAATTATGCCAGCCCAGCCTAATTAGACGTTAGCGGAATGTCAGCATAATCTCATGTCAACCGTGCTACGCTGGAATTGCAGTCGTTTGACCAACCTAATTATGGAAGATGACGTGATATTAGAAAGTGGGCTATTCTCAGTAATACAGAATACGTTAACCAGTACCTAGTTTAAAAAGTATAATACTTGGCATTTGTGGCATGGCAACACGCATCACATCGTTACAGCCAATGCAACGAATGCAATATGCCTTCGACCTGTGTCGGTAGGACTTAACTTAAAATAACTAAGAAACTTAAAAACTTAAAACTTAGAAACTTAATAAAAATAGTTGGTTCCCAACAATTCTATTTGTAAATATTAATTAGTTAGAAATTAACTATAAATACATAGTAATAATTTACTTATGAAGTTTTTATTGAAAGTCAAGTAAACTCACGAATGCTGCCAGTTCCCAAAACCGAATTTTTCACAAATATGCAAGAACATAAATATAGAGCACGTTCATAAATGGCTCCCACATTTGCTGAAAGAACGCTGAGTTTCGCGTAGGTGTTGCCTAAAGAGGGAAATCCTGAATTATATAATCTGGAATATAAGCAACCTCCGACAAAACAACGGAACTGGGTTCAGAGATGAAGTGGCAAGCAGTAACTCGAGCTTGCGCTGGCAAATCTTTGCAGGAACGCAATTGGGATTTACTGTTTTATTTGTAGTTCTAAATTTAATTTTCCTAAATATTAGGATTTTTTTAGGATGACACTCAAGCAAAAGAGATAGGTGAACTACTTTACAGATTCAGCCATTATACTTCCAGAGGATTAGGGAACTTTTTTGTTACGATATGAAATTTATTAAAAAATATTTTTCTGTCTATGAATAATTCAATCTAAATCAGAATAATATAAGGTCGAAATTGGGGGCACATGTCCAAAAAGAAATGACAAATGATCACAAATTATCCAAATCAAGCTCAGTTAAATCAATGTTGACAATGACAGTACTGTTCGCAGTATTTTGCGGCTATTGACATGTTCTAGGGTAAAAACGGGACATTTGATTCGAAAAAACATACTATCTTTGAAGATCAGGACCTAGAGTAAACATTTCACCAAACATTTGCATGCTCCAATATCCAAGAGTTTACAAAAAGAATGCGAAACGTTACCTGTGTACAGAAGTTATCAGAACTTTGCCAGTTCGAAGAAATAGTCCGACGTTTCATTCGAGTTTGAATGCAGTTCTCTTGATTGAAGTTTCACAAAAGGCTCTTTACGTTTGATTAAATTAAATATTTGTACCAAGATCTTAGGTTCATATTGTACAGGATGTAAAAGACTGTAATCGTAGTTGCAAAGTAGGTACGTTACATATTATTAATTTTGCTAATTAATGAATCTCATTTTTTCTATGTATGTAACTAGAATATAATACTTGATAATAATTGATAGACTTGATAACATTTCTCCCCGTACACTTCGGATATCATAATCATAATATGATTATCCCTTAACTAATATTGTGTTAGCACAGAAGTGTTACGAGTAGCTTATCACTATAGGTGCTGCAAGAAAGTTTAACCTCTGACGAGCAGTTAACTTCGAATGAAAAAAATAACCTGGAGATGCTACAAATGGTCCTTAAACGGTAAGAGATCATAAAAAAACCAGCCAAGTGCGAATCGGACTTGCGCACGAAGGGTTCCGTACGATTATCTATAAAAATTGCAAAGAATCACGTTTGTTGTATGGGAGCCCTTAAATATTTATTTAACTCTTGTTTTTTTTATAATGTTTTTGATTATAGTGGCAACAGAAATACATCATCTCTGAAAATTTCAACTGTCTAACTATCACGGTTCATGAGATACAGCCTAGTTACAGGCAAACGGATAGACTTAGTAATAGGGTCCCGTTTTAACCTTTGTGTACGGAATCCTAAAAATAGATAAGCTTATAATTATTATCCTAACTAATATTATAAATGGGTAAGTGAGTTTCTTCGCTTGTTTATTTGTTTGCTTGTAACGCTTTCACGCCTCAACTGCTCAACCGATCGTCTTGAAATTTTGCATACATGTTGTCTAGGGTACAGAAAAGGACATAGGTTAGTTTTTATCCCGAATAAAATTAACGGTTCCTGGGGGACCGCGGGTGAAACCGCGGGGCACAACTAGTACAGCCATATAAACAATTACCACCAAATAAGTGGGCATTCGAAAGAGAGCTATTTACATCACAGTCAGTTTATTTTGGACTGTCCTTAAGACCCCCAGATTGAGTTAGATGATAACACTTAACTATAGTCCCCAATAAGGTAGTGCGTTAAATTAGAGATTATCTACTCCACCTCAACTTAACGGGTAGATCAATCAACTGTGCTGATACTAAATGCCTATTCTTAAACGGACGCAAGCACGCAGAACTGACAGGTCAATGGTACTATGATGGGAAGCCTGGAGTATCTACGTCACTCAGACACACAGCGTCAGGTGGAAATTATACTGCCAATGTTCAGTGTTTATGGCTCAAACCATGTTTGAAATGATGTGACTACACTACAAGACTGGGTGGGATTATCTTAACCAGACTATGGACAAAATTGTCTTTAGAACTGAGCTCTATTGCATTACCAGCAAGGTGCTCTTTGTGAGCTCAATCAGTAGAGTTTTTTAAAGACAATGATTTTACGGCGAAATAACGCAGTCACTTTATAGGTTAGATAGCCTAACTAGACGATAGGCTGAGTCACTTCTCTACCAAACGTCTGGAGTTGAGACTCTCAGAAATATTTGTTATGTGCAAAGCTATGACAATGAAAACTGTCAAAGTTATTTAATTGAAATACAAGTAAGCCGGCCGAAATAATAAAGTTCACATAGAGTTCTTTTGTTCCTGTATACAAATATTTAAAACGGTATCGATCCAAATTCGAAGCGATTTGTTGTTAATTCAACTAAACTTTAAATCTTCACTAAACTTGGATCAGTTTGGATAGAAACTTTACATTCACAGTTCTATGAAAATGCTCAGCTTAGCTTCAGAAATCTGGTCACATTACAGACACAACTCATGCTACTGTACATCGAGCTAAATAGCTGGTACTAAGCGAAATTGGATTCGATCACCGTGCTGGATAGTGGAGCAACATACCATATTAGGATGCCGAGCGTTCGATGCGTGCTGACTGATTTAGATGCCTACGTGTTGAGTCTATCTCTGAACGTCCGTATGTACGTGAAGTAGGTACCCACTATGATTCTTATCAGAGGTTAGGAGAGAAGTTTTCAATGTATTTCACACGGTACGTTATCCACTGAATACCTACCCAAAATTGCAATCATGTATTAAGTAAGCCAAATGTGAGAACAATAATTATTTTATTGTAATATTTTTTACTATGAGGAATAATTAAAACAAATCTGTTAAGGATTTTATTTTAAAAAAAATGTTATTAGTTTTGCTGAAAACATTCCTTCATATCAGACACAAACAATCGCTACCGGGTGAAAAATACCACACACTTGAAATGTTTATCTAGCACGTGAGATTTTCTTTAGCTTAGTTGGAAAATTTATTTTTTTATGTCTAAGAAGTATTGTGAAAAACTTAGGCGCAAAAATATAGTTAAGTCAGTTATTTATTAGTAACCAGGGCAAATCTGCCAAAATAAACCTCAAAAAATTATCAGTTTCAGTAATTTTCTTAATTATTATCAAAAATATCCAAGTTTCACAACAAAGCACGCAAAATAGAGATCATTTAGGAAAAAAATGTACTCTTGCAGTGAAAAATTCTAGAGGCAATTGACTTGAGCCTTTACCATAATCAAAAATCTTGAATCAATCAAGTTTTCATGTGTTTTGTTTGTTGCAATTGCTATAAATTGTTGTTGTATGCTCTCGGCATTTGATTTTTCATCTTTACACAACTGGCTATTGTAGTAGCCAGTTTTTTCTACCAATTATTACGTAATACTTTTTGTTTTTACTACAAGTTTGGTGTACCAAAGCCACAAAACAAAAAAAAATTTGACAAGAACCTTCGCTTCTGGGTTTTTTTTTACCCAAATAAGCTTTACACGCCCATTGCGGCTAAACGTGTAAAGGTAACCGACAGAGACGCTGGGTACGTTGTCTTTGTTTATTTGTAAGAAGGTACTTTAATCGGCTAGTCGCTAGACGTCGCAATTAAAAAAATGTGTTGGTATCAAAGGCCTCTGTGGTATTTTGTACCCGGTAGTGACAAACACCGAGTTAAACCTTAAAAAGTTACTTATTAAAAGTACTTGTTAAAGGACTGCGCCCCACAGTGTTAGCACAGATCAAATAATACATAGTACTGCGTACAGGTTCACTCTAGAACAAAAGTCAAGTTTAGGTATAAAAATTCACCTACTCTTTTGACCGTTACGCGAAACTGAAACTTATCGTGCGACACGAGCGTTCATAATCCGCTTGGTACCATTAACTCGAAACCGGGTTGACGGCAAGAGCACAGGGTCCCTACTTGCTGATATATAGATGAATGTGTAAATGAAGCAAAAAATATAGATGAATGTGTAATAAAGCAATAAAGATAACAGCGTTTATTAATTTAAAAAAACACAATGTTTATTTACTAAAAAAAAACAGTGATTATTAATTAAACTACCTTTACTAAATTAGTAAGTTTAGTAAGTAAAAACCCTTTAACATACAACACGTGATAACCTATTTGTCTACCTTTTACTGATTTTTAAATTGGTAAAACATTTCTGTCTGATCATAACATTATTGTTTTTGGCCAACAAATTAAATAATTGTATCTCCAGGTAACTACAAACATATGCAGCTAATACTTAGCGTGACGCGGCTATCGCACTGCCTAAAGCCGAGTGACAGCCTCCAGCCATGCTCCTACCGGGTAGGTAGTAGGTAGGTACAAACGTACGTAAACTGCGGAGTGACACCGCCATGGTGTTAGCCGCGTTTAATAACTAGCATATGTGTTAATCCAGAGTATAAGAGATATCCAGAGTCTATCCAAAATTTTATGAAAATCCGTCCATACGTTTCAGCGTAAAGACGTGACAAACATAAGTAGGATTTGCAACTAGAAGATACCAATACTCATTTTCCATTGGCAAACACAGTATTTCGACAAAAACAACAGCCAATTCCGGACAGGCGCTCTACCGGCTCAAAATTAGGTGGAATCTGTTACGCAGTAATACTGTATCGGCACCACTCACTAAACTAGAGGATAACATTAATTCCGGACCCATTGTTTGTTCAATCGAACGAATACTGGGGATTCCGTTTTTGCCACTATAATCTGCTTCGATTTAAGGGTTGGAACGGGACATTCGATACGACTTGAAGTGGGTTAATGAACTCGTTGATTTAGTAAATTAATAGTGTTTTGCCGCGTAAACGTAAACAATTAGCAGGTTTATTTTTACTGGTTTTCTGAATTTCGTTTCATAATCTACAGACTTCGGTATCAGACATAATACGCTCTACCACGAATAGACCAGAATACCAGATGTCTCAATACCATACTCTACCCACAATAACTAGTGGCTCTATAAGACCTGTAGACGAAGACAGGGATCGGGAACTCGGACATACAGAAGCATTTTTGTAAAAGCTGAAACATGCATGCTAACGCTTCCTCGGTCAACAACAATAACCTCTAAAACATCTAGTGTAATCTCTAAAGCAAATTAATGTAAGTAAAAGTTAACGGCAGTCCAGAAAATGGCAGCAAAATCTACACTAGAGACATTTTAAGAAATGTATTCAGGTCGTTGTTGCTATTTTTCTCTGAAACACGACGAAGCGGTCTAATTCTAGTTAGTAAATGAAAAGGAAGACTGTGATCCAGCCGGCGGCATCATTATTTATCGTCTTAACTCTAGAGAAATATATTTTGGCCATGATAGATCGGGTTACTTTTAATTGGTCCCAATTAATTAGTAACATAAATACGACGTTTTTGTTTTTATTGGCTAATACTGTTAATTAGAGTTCATTTTCAAATAAAATTGATTGTTTAAATTTATTCTAAAAATTTAGCAATATGTGAATGAGAAACGACAATTAATTAATTTTGGTAATTCAAACTGATTTATGCAGCTAAAACTGGTTTTGGCTAAGAACATTTCATAGATAAGGCGACGGTGTTCCTTGGCATTGACTCTAAATTGCAATGGGATCCTCATTTCAGTTTCTATCTGGGAGTTAGTTAGTTCTGCTGCTTATGGTTTATTTTGCTTACTTCCACAGCATAATGTCAAATTATGACATTTTGCTGTGAGGTTTAGCTGCTGATTTCTCGCGAATCATTGAGAGATATATTTAAAGAAATAAATAAGTTGACTTTACCATCTTTGTACATCTTTGAAAATTTTATGTACGTTCGTAAAAATATTAATATTTTCGTAATTTCGTAATTTCGTAAATTCGTAAATTTCAATTGAACAGTGACTATCAAAACAATAATACCGGAAATGAGGATAATAAAAAGTTGTACCAAGATTGAGACTAACTAAGTCAAATAAATCATTTTTAGGTTTTTAGGCAACTGCTTTATAATAAAATCCCGAAAAATACAACAGGGGTCACTGAAGTAAAAATTCAAATCATCTGTAATAACTACATTAATGAAAAGAGGATATTATGAGGTTAACAAATATTATGAAGACATAGTAGCCACTAGCACATAGATATAATATGATATTACCTAGTTGTAAGCCAAAATTTGTGAGACAGTTATTTTTATACGCACATTTTTTTATAATCCATTTCAGTTTCTTGCCTGTTCTTCTGAGTAGTGGCTCTTTTTACGAACAAGGCGGTCGACTCTTTTAAATAATTTTGACGTACATAAGTGTATAATATTTTGATACCCAAATTGAATAAAAACATTTTGACTTAGACTTTGACTTTGGGCATCGATCAAAACCGTGTTTGTCAGATTTTGTGTTATTGGAGTTTGCCTAACTTAAAGTTCAAACTATCGGTCAAAACTCTTTAAAACTAATTTACCTAGTTAGTGAAAAATAATAAAACAAAACTGATCCTGCCATTTTTATCACTTCCTGTGCTGGAATAATATAAAACCTAACACATAATCTATTACTATTCTCATCATGTCCTTCGCAGAAATCATGATTTTTATGAGTATAATTGTTTAGCCCAAGGGACAATTTGGTCAAAATTGTTATTAGCTACTCAATATTTTTGAACTTAGAATTAGTCAATTAGTTATATGACTGATTTTTGCAAATAAATTGGTTTTGACCCTCCATGCGTTTTAACTATAGCATCTATACGTAGCCAACTGCAGAAAAAAAGCAAGAAAGTCAAATTAAAAAAGCGCAACAAACAAACGCTTAACGAGCAGCTCTTAACGCTCGCGTTCAACAAATGAGTGAACTTAAAATATTGCTTTGAAAAGGCTTTAAATTGAGCCGTGCTGGGTTTAGGCCGAGCCCGGCTTAGTGCGAAGACAAACGACCGAAAAAAGGCGAAATAGAATGCGACGTGGGAAAACAACGGAATGGGAACACTGACCAAGAGAACAACAGAGGCACAACTCGAGCATCGCATCATTATCATCCTTAAAAAAAACAACCATTTACTCCACCCACTGCTGAGTGTAAGGTCTCATCTTTCATCGTCACTGAACAAAAATTTTGCTGATCAAATCAAATTGTAAAGCAGATTATAAATAGCTGGTTTTTGTGAAGTTTTAACACTGTGCAAAGATGAAGAAGAGGTAGTGGCCACCCGCGAATCTTGTCTCTCAAATCTTTAGGAAACCCGTCTTTTCATCAGCAAATATGCCGACTTTGGAAAAATGTATGTACAACCAAGCAAAAGTAACAGTAAAAGCACGTTTTCGTAGAATCAGTCGGTAATCGATAGTTATGTATAGTGCGTACTACACAAATATGCAGGATGGAATATAACTTTATTGCATACTAAAAACTACAATGAAGAAAACCTTAAGTTAGTGTTATTAAGTTCCTGTTAGTTATTTTTTTTTATTGCTTTCATTTAGTGTATTATTAATTTCTCTTTAAACGCCTTCTCAAAATTTTGAAGTTGTATCACTGTTCCTTTGTAGTCTGCAGTAGGGCCTCGCACTTTACAAAGAGAAAGTTTTGTGTGAAGCGCGTAAAATACACGCTTGGAAAATGTTTTCGGGAGTTAGGAGTTTAATGTTAACTGTTCAGTAATTTACCTCTGCTGCACTTTTTATTACAGTGGTAATCTGATTTAATGATATAGTTTAAAATTCGCACCTAGTGCTTTCATTTTAAGTTATAATCGAGCCAAATAAAATGTTACGACGATGGCGCAGCGTCGCGGCAGCCATCTTGTGGGCATGGATAATATATTATACTCGTAGTTATCCAAATAAAAAGCAAACCTACTTCAGAGAGTACTTCAACATTTCACAACCGGCTTCTAGCATTAATAGTCTAAATAGGGCCAGGTTACGGTAGGCGAAATTTCGTCTCGTGTCTACTTTTAAATTAAAACACACGCACGCAGCAAAGTTTCCGAGTTTTAAGTTTGTTGATTGCACGTTTTTTTGTTTGTTGTTTATACTGCCTGGACAACTGACGTAACGCTGTCACTCTCGAAGAAGCCTACATTTTGGAGAATGTGCACAGGAACTATACGAGCTGATTCCGTCATCTGATTTCCGCCACAGGTCATCGAGACAGACATTCCATCGATATGTCGTCAGCTTTAATAAAGCCTGCACGAAGCGCTTTCAAAACTCCTTCCTATTCAGAGCTGCCAAGTAATGGAACGCACTTCCTGCCTCGGTGTACATCAGCAAAAAAAAACATGGTCTTAACGTCGAATCCTAAAAGGAAAACTGTTCCAGTGACAAATGACTGGGATCCAATAACACAACGTCTGATAACAGATACAGAACACGTGCGATTCGACTTGACACCCGCAGTCGAACAAAGGTGCAATATTTTCTAAACTAAATAAAAATGCCAGCGCGTGTTATCGCTTTGTTCAATTTTATAGGGAACCGGGTGTGTGATGTCGACTTTTTTGTAAGGAGAAAAATAAAGTTGTAAATGACATGTTTTTCTCAGAATTCCTTTTGGTGAAAAAATTTAATAGCCATAATAATACAAAATACATTACAATTATATCGAATTAAATCCTTAACTTAACTAATATTATAAAAGTAAAAAAAAGTAAGTTTGTTTGTTTTTTACGCCTTATCTATTCAACCGATCAAAGAATTTTCATTTCTGAATACATGTTGCCAGGGACAGTTGTACAGAAAACGACATAGGGTATCGGTACCGTATATTTATGTCGAAAAAAATGTACGGTTCCTATAAGACTGCGGGTGAAACCGCAGGCACAACTAGTCTATAAATCAATTACATATTATACTCATAGCTCCCTACTAGGTAAACTTCGCACTAATAACATGAAATGAGACCTTTAGGCAGAAGTGAAACCGTGGATGTTGATCGCTTACCATCGGGCGACCCTTTTGCTTGTTGCCATCTACTATTCGCAAAGGATAAAACAATCCACAAAGCTATCCAAATTTATTCTCTTACTACCTTTCTCCTATCCTAAGTTAGACGGTTCTCCCTTGTTTCAGATAACCATTTTTTACATAATAATTATCACAGCTTATAATTTCATTTCATCTAAAATCAGTTGACATAACTATTCATGTAAAATAATAGTTGTTTACTATAATATTATTTGGAAAAAACATTCATTTAACATAAAGTCAATTAAAATAATTTTCATTTTGAATAAATTTGTTTGATCGATCAGTCACGTGACAAAAATATGCTTGCCCTAATAGTTATTTAGCGTACTATTTTGCATCGTTCTAAAAAAGTAAGTTACAAAACTTGTGGCTAAGTTAGGTTAAATTATAACTGCGATAACAAACGACGCAAGCCGTAAAACAGTAATAAACCAATTGAATATAATATCAAATTTACCAAATGAAATTTAGTGCAACCGTTAATATATCAAATGAATGTTATAGGAAACAAAAATTTTGTAAAGCAAAATTAAACTATATGAATATTTTACCAAACGTTGTTTTTCGAAGTGAAATTTTAGAAAAAGTTGTTGTAGGACGCAAGGGTAAACCAAGTTAGACTCCTACAGCTAGTTTAATCAGATAGAGTAAATTAAAAGATATATAGCGTTAAAAACTTTTAAATATTACAGAAGCTTTTACTAAAAAAATACGAACAAAATTGTATTTTTTCATCACAAGAAATTAAAACTGTAGGTATTTCATTTTCTCCACATTAGCAAAAATTGTGCAAAATGTTTCTATGGTGCGGTTACATTAGCAGCCTTCGAGCTATCGCGACAAGTGTAGCCAGTTAGTTCATCACTCGGCGATGTATCGGATGAATTATCGTTCACGTCAAATCCACATAAAGGCGACGAGTTGACCGCTAATGTAGACAAGCACATTGCCGAGAACCGAACGCAACACGAATTATCGCGCGCCAATGTAGCCGCACCATTAGATTCATTTATTCTTTTCATAAAAGTCAAACGACCGCTTCGGTTGAAATTTTATTTACTTAGGTACTGAAAAAACTTACGTAAAGACTCGTACGTCATTAGAATACTAGTTTTCCTTTGATAAAACAATTTGGAACTAGCAATATTTTCTTTTAATATTAAGTAGGTTTTTAGGTACTTATTCGTATGTATCTAACTATGCTTATAAAAATATTGTAACTCGAAATTGGTAAAATGATTTGCCGTTAGGGTTTCGTGGTCACTCTACAAATAAAAACGTTTTTTTGAATATCACATGAAAAGTTAAGAAACTAAGTACACAAATATTATATATAGTACCTAATTTAACTTTGTTGTGAATATCAGTTACCTGTTTAGTCTTTATGATAGAACGTTTATTAAAACGGAACCCGACCACGTCTTCAGCCGACTCGCTACTAATAATTTTAAAGTGTTTTAGCAATAAGCTTATTACCGAAGTAGTAGTAGATACTTATTTTAAAAGCAAATGTTGATAAAATTTATTTTATGGCTTAAAAAGAGAGCTAAGATTCGAAAACTAAATAATCAATTTATTTTGGTATGTGTTTTATTATCTTTCAAAGAAAGTAAACATCAATAAATTAATATTACGAACAATGCAAATTTAAAATTATTTTGATCTTTTAGTTAATGTCTTCTGTTTCCCAGATTCACTTCCTATCCTCATCAATTTGTCTGTGATAAAGAGCCAACCAAAAAAAAAAAGGAAAAGTGAACACAAGTGAACAAAAAAAAATAAAGAAAATTCAAATAATATAAATTAACACATAACAGTATTAACGAATAGGTGATACTGAGCCGAAAGTACTCTTTGAGAAGACGAAAGACTTCCAAAACCACTAAGTTTTCAATATTTGCACCGCAAGCACTGAAAACTTTGGTTCGGTATTGTTTTACGTTTAATATCTCCTCATAGTTCTTAAACAAGTCAAACTTTCCACTCATGCGCTTAATTAAGCCAACGATCAAAATTGTTTGAACCTCATTCACCGACCAATATGTTCTTCAAAATGTTCCAAATAAACGCGCCGAGAATTTCTAGACAATCAGCTAGAAGCATGTCAGCCGGCGTTCATTTCGTATTCACATAGCTTAATTGGGATGCAATCTTGCATTTTGGATGCAAGCGGCGTCTGTTGCAGTCAAACAAAGCTTAGATTTGTATGAGAACTTTGAAGCTGACTTCTGGAAGGAAACCCTTACGGTGCAAACAATTGTAGCTCTTTCTTTTATCTTTCGAAGGTTTTGGTATCGTTGTGGTACTTGGTGTGGGCACAGAAAAATAATAGTACTACGTGTAATTTCCGTATGCATTAACTTTCGCTGCAGTAAGTTCGAAATGCATTAACTTGTAGAAAATGTTTGTCTGTATAAACTTTACTATTAAATATTGCTGTCATCATTTTAGCTTAGAGCTCTATCACACTAGCGATTCGCGAGCGATTTCAAAGTCCACATCTCCCCAGATTGCAATTATTACAGCGGCGTCATGACGACGAATACGCCGCACAATCGTCTCACTTCAAAATCGCTAGTATGATAGAACTCTTACTAAACAGTTTTGATAACCTATGAGATTTAAATAAAAATGACATACAAAACTATGCTTTAAAGAACAACACCAGGCTTAAAACTCAAATAAATAAAATTAGTGTGAGACAAATGCAACAGTAAAAGAATAGCAATGCATTCAAATTAAGATTAATGAGTACACAACTTGTAAGTCTACGGCGCTTGACGCAATAATAATTCCATCAAAAAACCTATTCATTGGAGATTTTGCATTAAACCACGGCTCTATTCGTGTTCCTCTCGAAAATAGCCTCATGAGCTTTCCATTATGTCGCAAGGTTGAAACTAATCAAGTCCGGTAAATTGAATTTCATATTGCAAGCGGCGCGCCAGCCGTGAGTAGCCACGCCACACCACGCCACACCATGCCACACCACGCCACGCTAGTGGTTGATCAATTTAGTGTTCGCATGAGCATTTAACATAGTAGTACAATAAGCCCAAAGTTTTTTATGTGTAATTTATTGCCAGTTGTGTTAGTTTACAAAAAAAAAAAAACAATGCAATACAAGGCGTTATTATAATATTATACGAAAAACAAATAAGTAGTCATAATATTTCATCCTGGCTAAAAAAGTGTGAGTGGCTGACTCTTAGTCGAGTAAGCGGCGAACTGTAGAATACAAAAAGCCAACCACTGCTTCCAGTGCTCACTGAATGAGTCAACAAGCGATAAGCTGAGAACTAGTAACTAAACTAGTTTTTTAAATATTTGTATTAAATATTGGTTTGGGGAGCTAGAGGCAAACAGTCTGTCGCTCACAGTTTGCTTAGTTTAGACGAAGCCTAAAGGCATATTTTTTTAAATCAAATTAAAAGACAGAAGAATATGTCTATCTATAACTAGATTACTGTTTCAAAAAAAATTAAGAGCACTTAACATGACAGAAAAAAACCAATACCTAGCAAAATGTAGCAAGTGATGGTCACTACATAACACCGCAACGTAGATTATGATTTATGACGTGGCACTTCTAATTTCTGACCAGGATAGTGTTTGGATGGTAATGACGGCCAAATTGATAAATCGGACGGCGAAAAGATTGATAGTTTGTACTGTGCTTTCGTATACTAGCTGCTCTTACAGTAAATATGAGATTTTTGTTGTTTAAAACTAGTTTATTTAGCCGTGTTTTTTTGCTATATGTTTGAAACTCGCAATATAAGTTATAGATCTTTTTACTTATTTGTAAAACTATTTTTAAAATCGGATTAGTGGTTTTGGAGATTAACCCTTACATTTTTTTAACTCTTTAGGATTGACCGACCATGCGCGAAATGTAAGCGAAGCGTCTTCGTTTCGACTTGAGCAAAAATGCTTTCGTATGTCCGGAGGTCCAGCTGTTCTCCTCTACAGGAAGCATTTCTCAACCGATTCTCGTGAAATTTTGTGAGCTGGTTCGACAATTATATACTAGTACCTGGATGGCCGAGCTTTGCTCGGTATTTTTTTTAATTTTTTAATTATGTTTTTTGGATAATAAACAATTGATTTTAGTCTAACCTCAAAGCAAACACTCATTGACTTCGTGTTACTTAACAACGCCATCTGCTGTTGTGTCGTTAAAGCAATTAGTTGCTCACAAAAAATAGTAGTATTATTATTCGCCAATAGATGTCAGGAAGAGTCATATTTTTCAGTTGAGATTGATTATCGATAAAACACGAATAAAATGATATTTTCTAAAAATGATTCCTAGCTAGATCGATTTATCGCCCCCGAAACCCCCTATATACTAATTTGTATGAAAATCGTTGGAGCCGATTCCGAGATTCCAATTATATATATATATATATATATACAAGAATTGCTCATTTAAAGGTATAAGATATAGATTTTTTGTCGATTCAGTTTTTTTTTACCCGATAGCGCAGCAGACAGTAGAAAGAGGGTTAAGTTTTTCGAGTGAATGTGTGTATGTATGAGGTTTCTTTGGCACGCCCTACAGCCTAAACAGCTTGATGTATTTCGACATGTGAGGTGTCATTTCAATTGTCTTGATAATGGAAATGACATAGGGTAAAACAATTTTGCAGTCTGGTTTTTTGTTTTTCTTTTAGTACTGTTACTTGTTTAAATTATTTTTTTCAAAATGGAGGAGATTTGTTATTTCCGCTTTCTTAAAAGTTTCAGCTCACAAAGCGTAAGTCTTAGTATAATGATCCTCTTACAAGGATAAAACAGTTACAAGTATGTTTTCTTAGATGTATCTACACGCCTAGGTATAAAAATGAAGGAAATAGGATATCGTCGACCGCTTTCAGACTAGAATATATCTTGTTAGAATTTTATTTTGTTTTTTCTCAATATTTTACATGGACTTTTTTATAAATCTTCTAAAACAACGAAATGAATTGTCTTCAGATTCACTACATGAAAATAAAACTATTCTAAGATTGTATATCTATAGGTATTGATCTAGGTATATTTACACAATCTCCCTTACTAATAAACGTTGAATATCCTCGGAATAGCTTTTGCTGTCTTTTACGATCGAATTTAAATTTTAAGAGAAAGAAAAAGACTAAATACTTCATAACTATTTTGAGGCTATACATTATATAAAATACAGTTAAGAGTTAGGGAGCTTATTTTTATTCCAAAATTAAACTATTTTGACGATGATGACCTACGATAATACGATAATTCTGTCTGTTGTTTGATTAAAAAAGAAAATTACGAACAAAATTGCGTCTATTACTTAGTTTCAACTAAACCCGTCTCAATGAATCGTTTTATTTCCGCTGGCAGCACCGCATGATCTGTCAAGGGAAATCCTGGCAAGTTTACAGCGGAGGTTGTAACAAGGAGAAATGGTGTTACTCGAGCGAGCTGTATCCTGGTGCCTTTGAAATGTGGACTGGGCTTTATAAGGCACGATGAAGACGTGATTTCTTATTAACGATGGTTGAAATGATAAAACTAAATGAATTTTCAATAACAAATCATTTCGTCACGCCTTTCCCCCGAGACACTTTCACGCTTTTTCGGTTGGCAAAGGTGTACAATACCCACACCAATACCCACACTTTGCCGTACGATATTTAGCCCAAATGTGACAGGGGGCGAGCCTGTCACTGCCACCGAGCTCCAGCCTTATTGTAGATGACATCCAATACGCACAAACTCGTATGTTCACACTATGTACGTAAAGAAATTGGTGCGTGCCGTCGGCTGGGATCAAGCCCGCTCCCTCTGGTTTGAGAGTCGAGCTTTTCCAACTAGGCAACAATAATCTTTAATTATATTCACAACTAACAAATCATCGACCCGCGACTTGCCTTTTCTAGACTATGGCACTCAGTGATTGTATAGCATTTTATTACCAAAAGAAATATTTTAAATAAGTATGGTAAATAATTTTGGGTATTACTAATATCCTGACCCTACATTCAAACTTGCGATCGTTACCTATCCTAGTATTAACACCCTAACTAATATTAAAAATTCAAAGTGAGCTTATTGTTGTTTGTTTATTTGTTGCGTTTTCACGCCTTAACTACTCAATTAATCATCACGAAATTTTGCACATATTTATTGTTATCAGGGATACAGAAAAAAAATGAATAGAGTAGGTAAGTATCTTTCATCCCGAAAAAATAAAAGATTCTCTGGGACCACGAGTCAAACCGCGGGGCGCAGCTGGTTTATTACAAATATTAATATTCTATAGCATAAATGGAACGCGTACAGATGAATTCAGACGTAAATAAGTTTATCTTTCTCTCGCTCTAACTTGCACAGAAGTGTTATTCCGTTCTATTTACGCTCGCATTTTTACAGGCCTGCGAAAAAAGTTCTTCGTTGCTGCAATATTCAATTTAAAAAAACACGTTTAAATGCGTTTTAAAGGCTAAAGTAAATAATTTTCTTATGGATAAGCATTCCACTTTTTCTGACATTTAGTATGATGGTTGGATTTATCGTCGACCAAGTGTGGGTATCGTAAAACACTTCTGACATACCCTTCTTGACTATATGTTATGTTATGTTAAAGATCAACCATGAACTTAAAATGTAGATCACACCGACGCTCTATTTTAAAATTAAACATCATCGTAAGCTAAAAAATAGCTACAAGTAGGTACCCACTTCAAAGGTAGAAATAAATGATGGCGTCAACCGCAAAGCGCGCTCCGTCACGAGGCTTCCAATCCGTCATGTTCAATACAGAATTTTATTTTTCGTATAGTTCTAGCGAAACGAACCCGATAGCTCGATATTGTTCAATCGATAGCTAGTTCAAATGTTTCGTGCACGCTTTCAAATTCTTGTTTCACGTTATGACGTACAAATTGGACTTTGTTTTCGTCCGTTAACTATGCAGGGCATGATACAGTCACTAAAAAAGTTTATTCTAATATCCGAATCTAGACTAGAATAAATCATAGTACACCTAGTATTCTATATATCGACTGAGCGAGCGTTAGTGAGCGAAGCGTCTCTGCTTCAGCTGCGACAAAAATGCTTTTTAATGTCCAAATTCTTTCTGGATTTCTGTGCGGATCTCGGTTTGGAGAGTGCGTCATACTTGATCGAAATATTTTTGTCATATTTTCATTTCAATACCGCTCACTGCGAATAAGATACAGTTAACATGCCGATCCGTGTTAATAATTTTGTTGAACATAACTTTCTTTGCTTCGAACATAATAAATGTTATACCAACGTTTAATGTAATCTTCAACTGAAATAAAATTAGCTTACATAGCATTATTATGCTACTAGTTGCGCCCCGCGGTTTCACCCACGGTCCCACAGGAACTATTTATTTTTTCGGGATTTAAAGTACCCTATGTCCTTTTCTGTACCTCAGACAACATGTATGCAAAATTTCAAGACGATTGGTTGAGTAGTTGAGACGTGAAAGCGTTACAAACAAATAAACAAACGAACAAACTCACTTTCGTATTTATAATATTAGTTAGGATGTCTGACGCTGACCGTTCGAGCAAGGTGGATGATGATGACGATGTGTCTGGTGTTCGACACAGGCGAGGAAGAGCATAGGCTCGGGGAGGTGCCCAAAGGGGCTAGCGCACCGGGGCCGTGGTCGTCTATGAGAGCGTTCCCGTAGCTCCGATATTTTGCGCCGAGGAGGAATACCCTAGAGTTTTTAAGGTTTATAGGGTTTTTGGCGGGTATTCTTTTGCGGGTAGTGGCGGGCTTCCCACATATCTAACCAGCCCCCGGGGTCGGTAGGTATATGGTATTTTCTAGGCTCCTTGAGCTCCCCAGCCCTGAATAAAAAGTAGCCTATGTTGAAGTGAGCGTACCGCTGTAGCGACTCGCGAGCCCTATAGAGTGTAGAGGTTTTGATAGGCATAGTATTTGAAATTCGATCACAATTGGTATGTGTAGTGTATTTTATGTTTATTAATCGGTATGTCGTTTGCGAAAAAACGAGTACATTTTGTCTCATTGAATAGCATTCTTAAGTTGTCATGTATTTTAAAAATCGATCAAATGAGTTTTATTTGTTTTGATTGTTATACCTCTCGATGTTTATGTCAAACGTTGGTATTTCTAGGAGATATCGGTATTTTGAATTGATCATTTAAAATCATGTTTCGGTGATACATTACTTGCCCCTGTCCGGACCTTTGCCTTCCTGTACAAGTCGCATTTCTTAACAGAATCTCTTATTTTTCAAAATTGAGGAGGATTGGATTTTTTTGAAAAAAAAACCAATAAAAAAAACTGTCTAGAAAAATCGGTACAATTATCGAACCTGCTCACAAAATTCCAATTGAGGAACACGACCTGTAGAGAACACAAATGTCCGCCGCAAGGTCTACAGGCAGGCAATGCAGTTAAGCTCAGCCGAGACTTAACTGAACCGTTGATGTTGCATTCGTCATTAAAAATATCGAAGACGGAACGCCTTAGTATCACTAATGTTTCACAAACGTACCAACTAGACTACCGGTGGCACGTTTGGGAAACGTTTGTGATACTGAGCCGTTCCTTGTCCGATTTTTTATGACAAACACAACATCAACGTTTCAGTTTAGCATCGACTGAGGTTTGCTGAATTGGCCCCCAACTCGCAGAGCCACTAGTTTACCTTTGTTCGGAATACATACAGTGTGAAATGGAGGAATTGTTGTTGAATATCTAATTTTTATATACATTAAGAGTCCGGCGACCACTTTAGACTAACTTCGCATTGGCTAAGGTTCTCTATAGCCATTTAATCTAGAAGAAGACTACGAACGAAAAGAGCAAGCAAAATTCCAATTGAGGAACACGACCTGTAGAGAACACAAATGTCCGCCGCAAGGTCTACAGGCAGGCAATGCAGTTAAGCTCAGCCGAGACTTAACTGAACCGTTGATGTTGCATTCGTCATTAAAAATATCGAAGACGGAACGCCTTAGTATCACTAATGTTTCACAAACGTACCAACTAGACTACCGGTGGCACGTTTGGGAAACGTTTGTGATACTGAGCCGTTCCTTGTCCGATTTTTTATGACAAACACAACATCAACGTTTCAGTTTAGCATCGACTGAGGTTTGCTGAATTGGCCCCCAACTCGCAGAGCCACTAGTTTACCTTTGTTCGGAATACATACAGTGTGAGATGGAGGAATTGTTGTTGAATATCTAATTTTTATATACATTAAGAGTCCGGCGACCACTTTAGACTAACTTCGCATTGGCTAAGGTTCTCTATAGCCATTTAATCTAGAAGAAGACTACGAACGAAAAGAGCAAGTAATGATACTGACGAGCCTCTAAAGTTACCTACAGAGTGACAAAGTGCAATTTCAATTTTTTTTTATGACTTTTGCACTTCTGTTATCATTCTTAAATAACTAAGAATTTCCGTTGTGTTATGGACCCATTTAAAAGCTAATGATATAGACAACCTCCCTATGTAAAGGGATTTTTGATTTGCTTTGTCTATCTATTGAGTAAATCAGTCAAAAGTGACCCCATACAAATGCGGATATTTTTCATAGCTCTATTTTCTTTTGAGGACGTTTTTTTTTTAAAAACCAAGAACATAGGTGCGGAGATATAGTTCATTTATTGTACATGCTAAATTTCATCATAATCAGACAAATGGTTTCCAAGAAATTTGAGAAGCGCGTTTGTATGGAAATTTCAGAGCGTTACGGGGCTCTTAAACGTTAAACACGCTACACTATAATACACTTCTACTTGTATGTTTCTTTAGTTTTGACATTTTACTAACATACTATTATTATTATTGTACAAAGATTGCTATAGTCTAGCATAAAGCTAAATCAAAGTGCCGCACATAATTTTGATCTAAAGTTCAAGATGTTGGATTGTTGGGTGACGCCGAGCTAATACGAACAAACGCGGCGCTCATCAATAAAGCGACGCGCGGAGTTACACGCCGTTAAAAAGAAACCTATATGATGTTCTAGACTAAAATCTATCTCCGTGCTAAATTTTCCAGATCCTTTTAGCTGTAAAAAACAACCATCCATCCATACAAACTTTCGCATTTATAACATTAATGATGTTATACAGAAAAATAGTGGTCTCATACACCAGGTGATGGTTTTCATTTCTCCTTACTTCAAATAGATACTTAGCAGCTCGGAAACCCATCGAAACCGCATCACAGTTACACTCAACAAGATAATTGGCCTGATATTTCAGCTTGATAAATTACATTATAAATCGCGCGCGAATCCCCGGCTTTTATGTAAAATAAAAGGTGCCACAGATAAAAGCTTTACAACGTCTGAATAAACTTTAACAATGAGCTTTAATTGTTATAAATCGGAGTTACTTATTCTATTGTTGTTTGTGTCGTAGGGGCGCTGGTCGCAGGCGTCCGGCCTTTAAAAGGTCGCTAATGTTTCCTCTCCGGATTTTCTTTAAGGGTAATGACATTTTTAGGCACCGTCTTCAAGAGTAATGTCAGTTGCAATTTTTTAGCTATATGTGTCATGCAATTTTAATTCACTGTTCCATTCGTGTTAGTGTTCTATAGTTAGGCTTAAAACAACCGAGCCAAAATATATTACGTAGGTATTGCAATACAATACTGAACACAGTATTGAATGTGTTCATCATCATTACAGTCTTCTACAGTCTCGCTATAGCGACCGACCTACCTTGCATCGAGGGTTATTATAAGCCATTATCCACCATGCTGGATTAGTGCGTGTTGGTGAATGTCACATGAACTATAAATTCTTGGACATGTCGGTTTCCTCACGATGTCTTACTCCACCGTAAGAGCACATATCAAATTTGAGTAACATTATTTTAAAATGAAAACCTAACACAACTTTTAAGAGAGAGAAAAAGTTCAGTATTACTATTTTGTGACTAAAATTCTCTTAATTTTCGGTACAAACACGGTTTTAACGCTTTAACATTTCACTAGTACCCATTACTAGACGCTTTGCACTTCATTTTTTAGCTGCATGGAGCGAAAGAAGGAAATTACATCGTTCGTTTAGTGCCACGGTCACTACCTATAGCCTTTTTTGACGATTCTTTCATTTCCTGCTGTCGGTGTTCGTATCTCGATCGGTTTTTTGCCACTGGGCTAGATGAAATCAAAACTTCGTTCCGGACGGCGAGGTACACTCTTGCTATCTCTACTACAAGGTCAATTAACTTTGGCAGTTTTAATTTTGGCAGTTTCATGTTGCTGGCATTAAAAAATACGCAGTCACACTTTTGATTCGAAGATCAAGATTGGTTATCTAACCAATCTTGATCTTCGAATCAAGAGTGTGACTGCGTTATATATTATTTACTATATATATTTTTTATTTATTATATTATTTACTTAGATAAGTAAAATAAGAAGATAAAGAAATTTATTTTTAACACATAAGACACAACAGAGACAGTAACAATACATGATATGACTGCCTCGGTGGCTCAGTTGGTAGTGAACCTGCCTTCTGACCTTGGGGGCGTGGGTTCGATACCCACCTAGGGCAAACATTAATGTGATGAACATTTGTGTTTGTTCTATGTCTGGGTGTTAATATGTATTCAAGTATGTATTTAAAAATATCTAAGTATGTATATCAGTCCCTGGCAGCCATAGTACAAGCTTTGCTTAGTTTGGGGTCAGGCGACCGTGTGTGGAAGTGTCTCGAATTTATTATTATTATATTAATACACATATAATATAGATACCTTGGATATTTTCTAGCGATCTTGTGTAACTGCCGCAAGCAGTGGAGGAGTGACTCTAAGCAGTCTGATTGAGTCAGATTGTATGTAACAGGCATGTTATTTTGACGCTTGAGATGTTATCTTCTAGTAACTCTCACTCCTATCACTTTTCAAACGATAGAGACAAAGACTAGACAATATCTCACGGTAAAAATAGGATCGCAGCACTCAGCCCCGTGGCTGTGCAGTATGCGTGCTCATTTATTCACAATAAAAAAAAAACACACTGTAATAGTTTGTTGCAGAATACAGCATCAGTATCTACTGCCTACTAAAAGGAAGTCATGGTATCAGGTATGATAGATCTCTGACCATTCACACAATCATACATCTACCCTATGACTACTAACTTCTTAACTTACGGCAACTATCTTCAATCAAGTTACGAGCAACTAATCTAGAAATACAAACAATTAGATGTCAAACCACTGCGTACTGGTCACAGGAAAGCTACCAATAATTGCTGACTTACCCAGCGTCGGTTGCCTTCAATTTAAACTTTCATCCAAATAGTTTATTAGGGCGATCAGTGTAAAGTGCGAACATTTATCGGCTCGGAATCGGTCCTGTTCATCAATCAAGCTCTGAGGGCTGGCCCAGTATACATGATTTATACCTCCCACGCCTACTCACTAGTACCTACTCTAGACTAGTAAGGCAACAGTAGGGACGGAGGTGCACTGCGGTTTTGCTGAGTCTCTTGGAAAGTAATCGTCGTCCATTTTACAGCCACTGCAGAGTATAGGTATCTTATATGGGTATTTATCGTATGGTAAAATCTCATCTTTTTGATTCTCTACAAGTTTTATCCACTACGCTTCCATCGCCATCTTTGTAGAGAAAATTAAGGTCAGATTTTCCAAGCCAGCAAAAAGCAAAAGGTTTTTTCAAACATTTTTTGTTAATTTTAAAAACCAAGACTGATTGATTTTTATGGATAAATCAATTATTATTATCAATATTCCCATGCATGGGCATGGGACACAGATATAAAACTTTATCATGATCTGTTTCAAGCTTACGTTCGATTAATGAGGTTCTTTCAGAAAGCTATAGACTAGCTACTGATTGTATCTGTATAGTAGAACGTAGAGGAGCTAATTAATGATCATTGCCGTAATGTTCTGTTAACGTCTTGTACTTGAAGAATGGATGGATATTTAATATCGAACAATTAAAAATAACGTACTTGCTTCGTATTTATGTTATTGAGTGAAACGAATACCAATTCAGATATTTTATAAAATAGACTGTCTATTCGTATTTGGCAGTATTTCTCAGTGATTTTGTAGCTTTATATTAGAAAAAAAAAGGTTTTTTAACTTTAGAGATTACCATTACATGCAAGTTTTATCTCTTCATTGACCGAACAAAAATGAGGTCTCGGATACTACTAGGACTAATCGTAATATTTGTTTGTTTGTTTGAAGATTACAGTGTAAGTTCTTACTTACCGTTGTTGAACCAATCAACATGGAATACTGCAGGCAAGTAGTTCATGGAGTTCCAATTTTTAAATTCAAATATGATTAAGATAATGATGAAGGATCGCGTGATCACAGTCTGAGATGAGTATATAGATTCCTAAATTGATCGACCTATATCGAGCCTTAAGGTTCGCAAAGACCTACAAAGTGTCCATGAATTGAAAAAAATGCAATGTTATCTAATCTACCCATTAACGAAAATAATAAGTAGTCTCTGACACAAAAGAGTTTCGGAACCACTGGTATAAAATATTAATATTTTCCACCACCAAACATTGGCACGAACATTGTTCGGTAATTTCGGTACAGCTTCACAGCTACGCAAAAAACCCAACACTAAGCGTCGCCGTCTTACGAGGAGCACTTGTAAACATCTGTTACTCCTGAGCGCACGACCCGGAGACAACTACAATTACAGAGCGCGAGACAGCTGCGACGAGTCGCCTTAAATGCAATAAAGCAGGTCTAGGGTGCGAGAAACAATGTATGTGGAACTTGTCTTATGCTTATGTTTTGGTAGCTACGTCTCTCAGTTTCAGACGCGAATTTTCAGATTTCCACCTTTGTGGACTGAATTAAAAAACCTCATCATCATTATTCTCAGTTTTTTTTATCTGTTTATGTAGACAGTGCTTGTTTTTCGTTTATTTTTATTTTTTTGATTGAGCTATTTTGAACCTATGCAGCCTATGAGTAAGTTTTAGCACTACTTTCTTAGTCTAGTAAATAAATAAATGCCCACAGCGGTAAAGTTTGACTGGTCAAAGTGATTCATGCCTAGCTTCATTGTCTTCTTCGTGTCAAGTTATGCCTAGCTTCATGAATATAGTTTATTACCGTTATAATTTATACCCTAGCCACTGCAAGGAACGAAAAGGCTAAGCACGTGTGTCCATCTTCGCTTTACAAGAAAATATATGTGAAAACGTCCACTGCATCCCACGAATACGCTACGCATGAATACAAAATTAATGACGTTATTGCTACACGTGCGGCTTACTTGAACATCGCCGCCACGCAACTCAATGCTGCCCACGCTATGCACACGGTACATACACGGAAGCGTGCGTCTGTTAAACAAGGCGGATGATTCAAAACTGTGCTGTGCTACAGTTGTACATAGTCGTGGGTTAATATTCATGTGCAGTGCTGCAGTAGAAACGTAGATCCACGTTGTCAAACAAATAAAGCCACGCAGCTGAAATGTGCCGCGTGGCCGTGTCAAGCGTGCGCTGCGGTGGGCACGCGGCTTTTAACTGTTTTCATAGAGCCATGCTTCATTTAGTTAATCTTTTATACAGGACCAGAAAAATTACTAGTGCGAATAAAGTAACGTAAACTAAAATAGTTTTATACTAAATCTCCTTAGTGAATTCCACTAAAATAGCTAAATTCTTCTAATGAAAATAATTTAAACTCAGCAATTTCTCTAGATTACTTAATTACTTTGTCGTAACTCGAAAACTTAGTAACAGAATAAGTCTAAACAATTTATTAATGGCTCCGTTGAGTACGCGTTTTAGTGAGTAATAAATATAAGGATTGGAGTGAATAATTATTATTTTCAATTAAAATCTAAGTTAATTTAAGTTATTTACTAATTTTAAATAGAAATTAGCAAAATTAGACACATTTTGAAACCAGTGGCTCTGTGAGCTACAAACTTTGCGGTCGACGTCTATCTTTGAAAAAAATAATTCATCTCATATCATCTTCTCATTTATCTCATAACTCCACATTTTGAAAAATGCAAAAACCTCGGCATAAAACATTCTAATTATAATTATTGAACCTACTCACAAAGTTTCAAGAATCGGTTTAGAAATGCGACCTGTAGACGAAGACAGAGATCCGGAGGGAATTCAGACAGAATACATAGGTTTTTTTAAGCAAAGACGCTTCGCTTGCTAACGCTCGGTCTGTCGATGACTATCGAATTGGACACATCACATCAATATTTAAGTGTGGGTGTTTATTTGTCACCTACAACTCACTGAATTGAAATACATATGTACTTTGTGTCCACTGATGAAACATGCGTAGGCAGGGAGTGAGCGCTTACGAGTATGCCTTACAGCTGCCTACGCTTCCATTGCGTAGGTTTTATCGAAATCTATAGCTCCCAAATTGAATTTGTTTGTTAGGTTAGGTTAGGATAGGTTTATTTGTCCCAAATTTTCATTTAATAGAATCAGTCAAAAAACGATTAAATGAAGTTTATGAGCATGAATGAACTTGGATGAAACTAAAGGTTGAATAACAATCTTGACGAGACATGAGTCCTTTGTTCTACACCCACTCTATTGTGTTTAACCTTGTGTGTTTAATCGCGACAGTTGGTAGTATTCTGGTGTGTTCACACGTGTAACATTGAAGCATACCGTCGCAACATTTTTAGAGGTTTTTAGATTTTCTATCTGAAATATTTCAGAAGTTTGATCATATTTGCATGATCGCCTGTATGGAGGTCTAAAGGGCAGACTGAATTAATTACTTAAAATCAAAGTCGGTGATCCATAATGTTAGTTACAAAATCAACGTATTTCTTGATCAACTCAGCTAACCTAACCAGATGTCAATTAGACTGCCTTAGTTTTGCCCTCATCACATAAGTGACCGAATTTCCAGTCACTAACAAAAAAAAAACCTTTAAAAATTAACAAATCACATACCTACTGCATAATGATTACTACACAAAGTCGTTGGCATAGAGTCCCAGCAGACGCAGAGTTTTTATCGGTCGATAGTTTGGTCGGCTTCGAAGAGGTATGCAAATGCTCACATTTCATTAATTATCGGCCGCAATTGCGTTCAAACTAGTACTAGTAGTCCAATCTGACCAAACTATCGGCCGATTGAAAGTCCACAATCTGCGAGGACTCTAAGTCGCAGCCAGTCTAAGTCGCCGGCAACTTGTGTCGCTGCCGTGTGAATGTTTTATTCAAGTTTCAGAGACAACACGGAGTTAAATTAAAATTCTCGGTCGACCGCCGCCTCTGTTATTTAAACTCGTCGGTGGTCAGCTCACCTTTGTCACGAGTAATTCGGAATGTGTGTGGACTTAAAAAGCTCTTTTTTGTATGAAAAGTAAAAACAAACTGTGAAAAACTTTTGCTTTCGTCAAAGTGCTTTTTGTATGCTGGTTTCCCGAGAATTGCGGAGAATTCAAAGGATTTTTTTCTTAGCGTTGATGTTGATGTTAGAAATTTTGTGTTAAAACGTTTTAAGGGTAGGTAATGTTGTTAAGAATATTAAATTAACTGATTTGGAACTGTATACTATCGTTTTATTCGCATTTCACCATTTGGAATATCAGTCCTAATATTAGTCCTACAAAAATTTTTGCCACGGATTAGACTTAATGTAAATAGGTCTTTGACCATTTCACTTAGAAAAGTATTTACCCACTTTTAGAATTATTATTTAACTAGGTATGGTTTTTTATCCGATTATATTTTACAAGTTGTACCGGATTTATTAAGTCAATAGGTTCTATAATGAAATCATTAAAATGTATGTAGCCTTAATTGAGATACATTTCTTTTTATTCACGTGGTTGCAATTATCACAATAAAATAAAACTCTGGTTTGTAAAAAACATTCATTTATTATATGTTGACTTAGACTTCACAATACAATACAATACAAAAACTCTTTATTGACACCAAATATAAAATAAATCTAAACTAAACATTCAAAAATATAGGCGCAATGGGCGGTCTTATCGCTTAAGAGCGATCTCTTCCAGACAACCTTTTAATTACTTTAATAAGATGATCAAAAAAAAATGTCACATAAAACATCTCAACTACGAGTCCCTTTACGTTTTAATTTATAATTCCATAATTAACTAACATCTAAAACTTTAACTACAGTATCTGAACTAGTTAAAGTATCAAATTCGAGTTAGCAACACGCCACGGATGATACAGGAAATTAGAGGTGTGGTAGTTTGTCACGACGAGCTACGTTGCGTTCACCAACTTGAGAATGTTTATTAATCACATTGTCACTGTTAAGGAATATTTTTTTATTTACGGCTCATTTCTAGTACAGACTTTGATACTTAATCACTTTATGAAATCATTTTATGAAGCCAATGATGTAAAAAGTGTACCTCACAGAATGTCAACAGATTTAAAGAATAAGGTTGAATGATAATTGGCTGAATTTGCAAAATTATTACCCAAGGTAGTATTTATAATATTTTATAAATAATTAATTACTCCAAAATCGTACCATAAAAATGACGATAAAGGTATATTAAAGTCTTAGAGGGAGACCTACGAGTACGTTCATTAGTGGTCTGTAGTAGGCTGATTATGACGATGAATCAAAAGTAAACAATACTTAGTAGTTATAAATAAGACTGGGATGAGAAAACGCACTCAGTCATGAATATCGATTTAAAACTTGTTTGACTGAGACTTGTTTTACATTCGAGCCTTAGTGCTTAAAATATCTTTGCCATACATAAGGACGAACTGTCTAAACCAAGTAGAGCCTGGATGCTTCATATAAACGAGATTTCAGGCAATATCACTCTTGACGTCACTCCCATATGATGGGTTGGAGACCGTGTCACGTCAGGGTGTCGAGTGTTCGCATCCTTCGCTAAATTAAGTGAACACTTTCAAATGAGTACTTATAAACATACTACTATTATGTAATTATGATTTCTGTATGTAGGTAGCTTTTAATTTGATTAAAAATTTATGTATATTTTATTTTAGATACTTTTGTATCACAAATCGTAGCGATAATACCTACCCAATTCCATAAAAGAATAGTCAAAACTACATACCTACTTACAAACCTCTATAACATCCACTCTTTTCAAGCAGTCGGGTAAAAAATACTTACGATACTTACTGAAAATAGACGATCAAACTTTTCTCACAGTTTGCATCGGGCGCTGAAAATCGATGCCCGTATAGATTGGAACCAACCTGGCCGGTTCCACTTAATTGCGGTAACAGAACTCCCCAACTCCGTGACTCCTCATCTCAACGAGCTCCCGGAGGTTTTCTTTGCACGATTCGCGTAATTTGGCTGAAAATAGGCCCCCTAAGTTGTGGCGGGTACGTGATTTCACAACTTTTCTGATTTTGTTTGTAAGCGACTCTTTCTAAATGGTATTTGGTTTGACTTACCTGGAAGGCCTGATTGCTAATTGTGGTTTGGCTCAATCACATTAGATGGCATCGGCTAATAGTAGTTTTAGTTTCAATTACATAGTTCTTAAAAAAAATTGGGGACATTTTTGCACGACTTCAAACTATAACATTTTATAAAAATTGTTTTGAACTGTTATAAAAAATTCAAATGTCACAATAATGAATGCGAAAGTTTGGATGGATACATGGATATTTGTTACTCAATCACGTCAAAATTATTTAGCAGATCTGGATGAAATTTGGCACTGACATCGCAGTCTAAAATAGCAAATAGCTCCTTTCAAACTGCGGTTAACGTCGCAGGGCGCTACTACTACTACAGTTCATAATAAAATAGAATGACCTATGTCTTAAATAAAAACTCCTAAATTTTAAATTCTATATTAAACTATTTCAAAACATTGATTGATCAATTAAGGACCATACAACTAAGAATGTTAGTACGAGTAATACGTAAAGATGTTAAGTAACACGTACGACAACGTTTTACTAACATTTTTACTTCCTTACAAGATTTGAAAGCATGACGCAGTTACATGACGTCAATGACAACCCAAAGGTTTTTCTAACTCACTTGACTTCAATACGAGTTGAAGAAAATAATATAATCCAAGTGGGACAGGATAAGGGACAAGCGACCGACGGCCGGTCCTCGTCTCCCCATGACTTTGATTGGGGGTAAAGGGTACCGACGACAGTTTTTGATTTCATTTTATTTTTGCTGGTTCAACAGCCAGAGGTCTTTGATCTTCATTTCTTTTTGTTGTTGAAAAGCTAAGGTTACCTAAAAGCACAACTTTGTGCTATGCTGCATTTGTTGCGTTAAACTCCTTGCTATTGATGAGTACCTACTTACTATTTTATTTCTTATCTTATAGATTACTATTATTACACTATGCATTAAGCCGCAACAATTACGCGGCGAGTTCCATTTTTAAAATTTAAAAAGTTGACATAAATTGGCGGGATAGTAATCCGTTATGTATGTTCTGTGACGGAATTCAAAAAAATAGGTAATAATCTTTAAATAGGTACTACTAATATTATTATAAATTATCAATAAATAGTTTAGAATTGACTGAGCGAAACGAGGTCTCAGAGTCTACTGGGACTTTCGGCATTTATTTATTCGACGAAAACTTTAGTATCGTTGATCTAATTGTCATGAAATTTTGCTGTCAAGTTTGAATATAAGCGAAATAAGACCAGAAATTATGGAAATTTGACGCGAACTACTAGCTAAATTTAACGTTGAACGTTGTGGAAATCACTGCGTGAGAAATCCCTGCCTAGTTCTCTTTAGAGACGTAAATGCGCCAACACATTGCGCTTGCCGTAGATACTTCTAAAGCAAATGCGTTTTAAAACAAAGATTAAGTTTTCATCTTAACCGAACAAACTGTGAGCGACTGACTGTTTGCCTTCTATGTATCCTATGTATTTTAGATGGAGTCTCCGAACAGTGCGTACTCAGTTTGCGGCGTTACGGCGTATCGCTTGCTGACGAGCGGCTGGTTCGCGTTTTGTAAGCTACGCTAACTACCGCTTCTCGGAGTTGAGTTTGCCCAGTACGTGATTTGAAGTTGTCCAACGGACAGTCAGCCGCTCACAGTTTACTAAATCAGGACGAAGTCTAAAGTGCATCATACACCAAACAATAATCACTTTGAAATTGCAATAAATTATTATAATATATCTGTTTGTTTCTCTTATTTTAGTTCTTTAATTTCACATGACAAAGACGAACAAAAAATAAACCTTTAATATGTTTTAAGTAAAAAAGGTAAAATGATTTTTCATATTTATAAAAGGCAGTTCAAAGTGAAAGCAAGGCGAAGAGTTAGTGTTGTAATAAACTCGTTTACGTTTTATTTCCTCAGTTATCATGATGTATTCTGAGTTTTATTCGCAATATTGCATTATTACATTTCCTTTTATTTCGTAAAAAGCAACCAAGTATTTTCGTGTCTTCTCTCGAATTAGTTTGAAGCATCTTTACTGTATTTTTGGTGTGCAATAAAGTTATATTGCATTACATTGTATCAGTAATATTTTACACTCATTACCAGCACCCTGATTTTGTACGGTCCTATCAAAAATTTGGAAAAAAAATATCTGAATGATAGTGAAAGCCGCATCAAAATCCGTTGCGTTATTAAGGAGGAGTTAGCGAATATATATACAGACTGTCAGATGCGGAAAGCGTCTTTGTTTCATACTATGTAAAAAGAGATAAAGTCATTACCCTTATTCTGGTTATAGTCGCCTTCATAACAATGACAAACTAATAATTGGCAAATCATAGAATTAGCCTTCTCGTCATTAGGCCTTTGTAACAAAAGGAAAGCTCGCACACGTGTACCGCAAATCAAAGCTTTGCCTGTTTAATCTATGGCTTATAAATACATTAATGCTACCACAAGTGCTTTCAACGAGTGAAGTTGAGTTCTTAACTAAATGTCTACTAAAACATTAATCTTTGAGCCAAAGAGTTACAAACGGATACCTAAAGTAAACTTTTCCTTTGTTATCCATAATACAGGAGGCGTGTTGAAAACAGTTCATGTTTTCTCCATAAATTGAACGTAAACTTTCCCGCTTTACCTATAAATTGAAAGAACGAGCTGTAGAAAATATATTTTTCGAAATTTGACTTTCATGGTATTTAATACCGCTAATTATTTTGAAGAACATCACTGAGAGATGCACAGATAAGATTTGTCGTTTTATTAATAAAAGGTTCTACATTTATACATTTTTATTGATACATTAAAAGGTTCTTCATAGCTAAATAAAAATAGGTATCGGACCACAGAAATGCTCAATACTGAAATGGATGTGTATATTCTACGTATGTGTAAGCACAAGAAAAGATTAACATGCCATGCTTTGCAATTTTACCTTCATGTTCATTGCTGCTCTCCAAAAAGATTCGATATTTATTTCAAAATAAAAAAGTTAATAGGGTACCAAGATCACCACATTTTGGGTTCGATACTACCATATCTACTAAGAAAAACAAACATTCATTACGGTTTTGTGAAAACTTCATGTTAAACGTACGATTACAAAATTGCGTAAACGTTATAAAAGGAAAAAGATGCGAGCTTAATTTCTTGTTCGTCTCTTCTTTTCACAAACGGATGAAAAGATTTAGATTAAATTCATAACGGAGATAGCTTTTATCCTGAACTAACACATAAGCTACTTTATAATTATCTCAAATAAATAATCAGTTTCCATGGTAAGTACAGCAGATGACACCGCAAGACGCAGGTAGTCTATACCATACAAACTTTAATAACGTACTCTGTAAAACATCGTTCGCAACATAAAATGGATCGATGTTCTCAAATTTCCCCAAGCAAGGATCACTGATAAATCACCGGGGCCGCCTCCATACGGATTTGCACATCTGCTTGACTGATTTATTCAATGAAGGGTTGAAATTTCTCACTAAATGCGGAATTTGGACAGACAGATATTAATCACAATTTAAATATATATTTTTTGAATGAAGTTTATCAATCATTTAGTTAATTAAAGGTACATGTACTCGTAGAACAAAAAGTTTTGAATATTAAAGTAAGTGACTGAGTGACCATGAAGGGCGAGCGTTATCGTCTCGGATTCTCGTACTGAATTTTATGTTCATTAATTTTAACGGCTAAACGGCTGAACGGATATCAATAAAATTTGAAAATTAGTTACAATATATCACGAGAATGGTTTTTGGATCCTATTTCTGAATAAACGTGAACGAAATCCCGGGTAATTTTAACTTGTCTATTTTTGTATTTTTTGTAACATCATTAGGTATGTCGACAGAGGAAAATTTAATGAAATTTAAAACTTTTGAAAACTGAATTCCTTGATACAGGCTTATGACTAGTGAGAAATAAAAAAAAAATGTACAACTTCTTGTCGTCATTACAATATTTTACGTCCCATTTTAGGGACATTGGCATCGGCGACATTAGGGACTAACCTAACCTAACCTATCCTTTATTTTACTATTTTTTTACGTGGGTGAATTCATTTACACATCCCTGCTCCGCCCGGGGGTAAGCGGAGTGGGGTATGCCGGACCGGACTCGGTGCCAGAAGAACCCATACCGACTAAACCCCCACGGTGCCCATCCTCGCCGGCAAAGGCGGGGTCACGGCACCGCTCTCGCATTCTCCGCAACCCCACCACGCTGCTGTCCGCAGCTGGACCTAACTCAGGAAGGGGCTAGTCCCCCTCCTCTCCTCCGAAATGATGCCCTAGACACCAACGCATCGATTCCTCGGGAAACCCTCCCTAATTGGGAGCACCAGACACCCCCATACCCGGCGCCCCTGTGCCTCCTAGCGGAGAAGGAGTGCGAGCCCAACTGGCTCGCCTCCGTGTCCGCGCCCTCCGGAGTGGGAGAAAGAGGGGATCGCTTTCTCTTTCCCACTCCTCGGTCTCTCTCTGCGACATCACCTCCTCGCAGAAAAAGACCACAGCCCCCCAGGATCTCTCGTCGGCGACCATCCTAGATAGGATGGTCGGCAGCGAGAGGTCCGCTTCCACAGCCGTGGCCAGTGCCAGTCGTGGCTCCGCCGCCCCCGGGCATACCTTCAGCACATGATGCGCCATCTCCTCCGCGCAGCCGCTCTAGTGGCATACCGGGGACATTGACCTAACCTACATCAAAGGTGATGGAGTCGTTATCTATCACGCTGCGCTGGCTCACTGTGGGTAGGTGGGTGTCACATTGAACTTTTTGTGTTCAATCTTATTTTGTTTTATTTATTTTTTAATTGAGAGCTAGGTACCAAACTACCTACGCGCTTCAGTCAACTTTACGTGTAGTCTAAGCTACTCAAAACGTTTCCACTTTATTAGTGTTAGAGACCCAGCCCCGAATTTTCATTAGGTAGGAAAATAAACAAATAGGGCCGTCGCGAGCAGGTGTGAGAACCGCCCCCGTGTTGACGCAGCGACTTCTCTCGATTTGGCAACCGGGGGCACATTGAGCGCCCTATTTATAGCAAAAAATGTTGACCACTTTTTAAATATTATTATATGTAGTAAGCAGTAGTTCTCCTTTCAAAGATGTGCACAATATCCCTTTTCAAATATAACAGTAGTTACATGGTGAGATCACGGCCATGTGCACACTTATTATCGAATAAAAAATGTAAGAAACTGAGTATCCAACATCTTTGAGTAAAAAATTATGCAAACTGAATTATCAGGAAAAAGTGTACTAAGCCGAAAAGGGATCATTTTACTCAAAACTTACTATGGAGCCAAGAGTGAAATTCAGAAAAAACTGCTGCTTCATACATTTTGTCGATGATCAATTTACTGTTTGTTAGAATATTAATTGTTTCTCTCGTGGTCTGGTTTGACTTCACAGTAAAAGTTGGTCATATTGACCTCTTTCGGCTTAGTTACAACCTTTCCTGATAACCTTGTATAAGACACATTTTAGCATAATTTCGCCTGTCTCCTGGTATGCATAAAACTCAATAGCTATAAAGCAATTGACGTAACGTCGTATGTTCGCAGCCCCGATAATTAATTTACCTTGAGCGTATCCGTTCTGCGCCGCCAAAGACATTAGAAATGCTTATTAAAATAATTTGGTTGAAAAAACTGCGCTAATTACTAACCAATTTGCGAGTAAGCTTAATTTCTGGGTCGTTGTGGGTTCGCGTAGTTTGTTAAATAAAGTTAGTTATGACTCTTAAGGCTTGTTTATACAGGGTGAGTAACATGGTAGTATGGCTATACAAGCCCATTAGCAAGTCAGAGCCTGGCTGGGTCACTACCCAGTCCAGCTCTGGCTTGCTAATGGACTTGTTTAGACACTAGTTTCCAGTTGGGCTGACTTCGCCTACTCAAGTCAGTTATATTACTCAGACTGTTACTGGTTTTTGGTCAGTTTACTAGCCTTCTAGTCCCGCAGCAGAATAATCTACAGCAATCTGACTGATTGCTAATCTCAGAGACTGGGTTCGTCCAAACTAGACCTTTTGTAAAGCGTTTCTTGGAAATACTCGTACTTAACACTAATTTACCTGTAATTTCATCGCTAGCAATGTGTTTTGAACGTCATTTACTTTAAAAGGCATCGAAAATTAAAATTACAGTGCCTATAAACATTTACAAACTACAAGTACTATAAAAATTAAATGATGGACACAAAGCGGCGCTGAAGTCAGCTGACTGTCATTAGGTGAATGGTTTGCTTAAAAATAAATTGAATTCCTTTCAAGTATAACAGGAAATCCATCTTTTCAATGTCTTTACTCATCAGTCCTCTCACGAGTACCTACAAAAGCGAGCTGAAACAGACATTCAAGAATGACATCCAAAGCTCATTACAACTATTTAGAAGACTAGTTGCGCCCCGCGGTATTACTCACTCAGTGTTCAAAAGTAGTTTAGGTGCTTATCCAGACTTTAATCTATCTCTGTGCCAAAAATCGTCTAAATTTTTTCAGCTGTTCTAGCGTGATTGAGTTACAAATATCGGTCATATCCATCCAAACTTTCGCTATTATACGAGTAATATTAGTGGATTACTGTGATTTTCAAGAAGTACGTATACTCGTAATCAAGTTGTCTTCGCCTTGTTCTACGCGTTTTTGTGCATTTTATTTATGTTGCCTGTATATCTTGTACTTATATCTTCATCTTACCGGTTTAACCGTCTTATCTTATTCCTTCCTTACGTTTTTAACCATTTTTATATCAAAGAAAACTTGTGTCTTTGAGATACAAGAAGATGTAAAGATAATAAAGACTCAAAAGAATCAAAGTCGTCATGTCAAGATTGAACGGATATCGCACCATCTCTGGCTCTTAGAAGTAGAAATAAAAACCCATTACGCTCTTGATTTGTTGAAAAATCTTTTTGAGCTTTTAAAAGAAGCTAGCTGATATTTTTGCAAGCTTATACAAAACGATATGGATTACAGTAATACAGTGCTACATTGCAGTAGACAATATTGCTGACTTTTTACGCTAACAATTTTTGATACAGTTTTATAGTATTTAAAAATAACGTGACAAACAGACAAGATGAAAATATAAAAGTTCAATTAGAACCTTTATTTTTATTTTTAGAAAACAAACTTTTTCATTTCAAAAATAACGTCATTAATAACGTATACCAATTAGGTAATAGCTTTAATGTACTCGTAGATAGATTACTTTGTCAACAAATTTCCCACAACTTCTTGTCGGTAGAAAACAGGCAAATATGTTAATCTAACTCTTACAAATACATAACAAATCTTGTTTATATACTCATTAGCTGTGCTCCGTGGTGTTGCTTGCAGTTGAAAAGTAGCCTATTTGCTATGTTACGACAGACTATAATCTATCTCTGTGCCAATTTTGATTTAGATTCGTTCAGTTATTCAAGCGTGATTGAGGAAGGGTGCTCCTAGTCGGGCCATATTTTCACAGCGATAATTACATAGCGATAAATACACAGCGGCAACATTGTCTGACTGTAGCCCTGCCATCATCAGCAGTGCTAGAATTGTATTAATAAATGGCCCGACCACACTCAGAATATCGGAAGCCTACTGTTCCCGACCTGTATTGCAATAAAAATATGGCCCATCTCATCATCATCATCATCAGCCCGTAATCGCCCACTGCTGAGCATAGGCATCTCTTCTCGTACGCCACTCATCCTGGTCCTGTACCAATCTTGTCCAGGTTCGACCCGCGACATTTACAATATCGTCGATCCAAAGTGTGGAGGCCGACCGTCGATTCGTTTGCCGATATGCGGCCACTATTTCAATCCGTCAACATTTAAGTCCACCTGCTATCAATCTGCCTGGCAACATGTCCTGCCCAATTCCATTTGAGTTTCGTGATCATCATCCCGATGTCACGAACCTAGGTGCGACGTCGGAACTCGACATTTCTTATATGGCCCTAAGAGCAACCTAACAAACATCCATCCATCTATCCAAACTTTCGCATTTATACATTTTGTGTGATAATATATTGAAGAAACCTAACGAAGTAACCCGTCCAAGTTTCTCATTTAAACAGAAGAGTCACTAACTAACAAAAAACAACCTGGCATTATAAAAAGTCCCATAAACTCCCTGACTTTAATAAAATCTCAGCAAATGTCCTCGGACTACTGGCAGGTGTTTTTTTCTGTACAATCAAGAGAAGGTCACCGTTATCTCAGCTTGTAGACAAAGGAAGGACCTTTAGCCTTCCTTTAGCCCGTTGGCTTGTCTTAAGAAGAAAACTGAGTGGATTAAATACAGAGATAGCTCTGAACATAAAGAGATTCTCCGCGAGATAACGGCAGGGAAGGCAAACATCGTTCTGTATAAAAAGATCCACAAATGTTTTATACAGGTAATTTTGTAAATCTTTCGTAATATTTGTTTTCGTTGATCTGAGTGTACTTATTTTTGAGGATTTCTTTTGGTTGGTACAGTTAAGGACTAAACAAGTATCACTATTTAACATACTGACTGCGAAACGTAGCTGACATTAACGCAATAAAAAAAAAAATGCTAAGGACATCATTATCATTCATTTTAAAGATATCATTGTCATCATTTCATTAATATCGTTTCAACTGTTTAGTAGTTACGAGAGGCATAGAAACGGAAATACACACACATAGGAAGAAAATCATTTAATCCTCCTTTTTTGGGTTCGTCGCAGTCGGATAAAAAAGTTGCAATTTGATCACAATTTAACATTTTAACACATTTTGCGAAGTCTCTTTTGTTAAAACCAAGGAATTAGAATTCGCAAAATTATTCAAAATTGAAATTGACGTGTAGAGTAAAATTAATAAAACAAACCATGTTAAGTTGTTCGTGCATAACAATTACGTAAAACAAAATGAAATGAAAATAATTGTAGTTTATTAGTGGCAACAAACGTCACATATCAACATTTTAACAAAAGAAATCTTATTCCTTAAATGTTTAAGACAGTGTTGACTATTTATATCCAAACTTGGAATTAACCTGTGTTTTGGAATAGTAAAACCCTCCGTCAGACGAAAATAAATAAATCATAGAGTTATAGTACAAAACTTAGGGTAAAAATGTTTCTTATCTGTTGCAATGTCTATTAATCAATTGTGTAATTTCGTATTATTTTATAATATTACGTGTATGATTACCATACAATTTAAATTTTGCAGCCATGTCTATTTGATGTAGTATGAAGATTTTTAAAGTTATATGGCTGCTCATGTTAAAAGTTTAAAATGGATTGGGTTTACTGGAGTCCTATTCTGACGCGCGAGACATTATCTTGTCATTGTCTCTCTCGTTTGAAATGCCATAGGAGTGAGAGTGACCATGATAATATCTGACGCGTCAGAAAATAATTCCTGCACATGTCATGATGTAGGACTCTCATGTCATTATCTTTTGGGACCGGACAAAGCCTTGTTTAATTTGAATAAGCCTTTTTTGTTTTAATGATTTTCTGTTTTTTTTTTTTAATTTGGATAACATTTTTAATTATATTTACTACCCGACTGCGGAAAAGGCAAATCCGACCTTAGGTACTCTTGCTACCGCTAGGTGGCGCAACCGATTTTGATGAATGATAAGTTGTCAGATTCGCCTTTAGTGCGCGAGATTTATAGGCTCCATTTTGTATTAGGGTTTTTTTTAATTTTTTGTTAATGATTTTTATTGTACAATAAGAGTATTTATTTTAATATGGAAACTGACGTGGTTTCTACTCATTTTGATTTTATGATACGGGAATAGCACAAGCGAAACGACACGAGACGCAGCCGCGCGCGCACTCGTTTTGAAAAAGACCGTAAGTATGCGGTTGAAACTATAGTCGGAGTAACCGTATTAATCTTAACTCAATTAACTTAATCGTACGTGCGCAATTCCCATATCATAAAATCATACGAGTATTAATTGTTATATTTTAGTGTTTTATGCATTTTCGTACGATCTGGTATTTAAAAACATATGCGAAACCAAAGCAAGTCACTAGTTAGGTTAGTAATAACTAGGTGGAATGATTCAAAAGACCTCGCGTTACTGTCGCCGAGAGTGGCGCCATTTTTCCTTGTTACAACCAAGGTGGTTCCCGCTTGTAAAGTGCTCGGATTTCCCCTGATGGAGACAAATCTTCAGTGTTTATGTGAACAAAAATAAATATCTATAAGAATTGTGAAGCAGGAAACGCTGTGCAGATATTATTATTTGGTACAACTTGTGCCTCGTTGTTTTCCCAGTTTTTTTTACGCTTCTCGGGATAAAATATACCCTGGTGTTTGGTGGTGTTTTATGTTAATGAAGTAAATGAAATATCATCCGCAGTCATAACTTTCAAAACTTTTGAATGCCTCACGTTGAAAATACCACAAATGTAATTGAACGAGAGAAGCCAAGCCTATTAGTCTACTGTGAGGCAAATCGGCACTAATTGTACGTATTTATCTAAATTATAATCTTTGCCGATAACTTGAGTATCTACCGTTGAACACGATCTTCATAACATCTTCAAGACCTGTAAAATCAAAAATTCGTTTGTGCAAAATTGATCAAGAAGCAATGAAAATTTTGCTTAGGGGTTGCTTTAGGTTTAATCAACCAAGTGTATTTGAAGATTATACTTACCAGTCGCGAGCTCACAGTTGAAGTCGAACAGATAATTATTTAAAACCAATTCTACAGAAACAACTCTGAATGGCGACGCAGTTCTACAAAGCTAAGACACTACTACAAAATTCAGTCCCCCGAACTATGATCACTACATTATCACAGTCGGTCCCAAATTAATAGCACAAAGGAAGGAGCTTGCATCTAATACAGGCATTATGACCAGAGAACTAATCAAGTCGAGTAAATTGAATTTAATATTGCAGCGGTCCCGTAGGGAGGACATTCCGGCTTGATTGTGATTTATGGACCGCTGGTTATGACCGAATTTACATTTTAGAGACTGAATGTGGGATATTTTATTAGTCACTAGAAGCTTGTTTTTTTAGTAGAAATTGCAGCTCTGCTTGGCGTAGATTAGTCACCTGTCCAGCTTGCGGTACTTGGCTTGGTGATTCTAACAGTAAAACAAGTGACCGCGAGTGACACTTACATATACTCGTACCTGGGTACAACTAAGAATCTTAAGTTTAAACATAATTTTTAATTACTGCGCTAATCTTGGTTAAGTTAAGCTAAGTTTGGTTTGAAGATTTCGTTTCCAAGCAAGAAAATTAAGGAAAACCGGTAAAGATACAGACAGCAGGTTACTACAGGTTCCAGATAACCTTCTATAGATACTACATTACGAAATCTTTGTTCTAAAACACACTAGAACTGTAAGAAAGTTCGAGCTACGACAATCAAAGCGTTTGCATTAGCTATGCCAATACCACGCTCAGCCACTTCAAACGATGAACCAATAGCAGTTAAAATTCACAAGCAAATATTTTGACTGATGCATGGCACATTTCAATAGTTTCGACTGCGAAATCTATAAAAAATAATCTCTGCTACAGGTATAAGAAATAATCGTAAGCTATAAAAAAACTCTTACTCCATTAGGTGATGTAGGCCAAACGCTTATTCGACGAAAAAACCGGCCGCCATTTCGGGAGCCACTTAATTATACCTAAGCCGCAATTAATATAAGCGTTATTATGGTAACTGTGCGTAGCTGCGTCAGGTGGTGTCACGGGCCGTGGCAAAAATGTGGACATTGCGTTTTGTTGCTCAAGTATACGTTTACGCGCGGTTTCCCTCGGATTTTCAGGTATTTGTTTCTTATTTCGATGTTGTAATAAGTTTTGTATTTATGTTTAAAGCAGTGCAGTGGCGTCACATTGGCAATGTTAGCAACATAAATAAATAATAAATAAATAAATAAATTCGGGACATTGTCACACACGGTCGCCTGACCCCAAACTAAGCAAAGCTTGTACTATGGCTGCCAGAGACTGATATACATACTTACATATTTTTAAATACATACTTAAATAGATAATAACACCCAGACATAGAACAAACACAAATGTTCACCACATAAATGTTTGCCCTAGGTGGGAATCGAACCCACGCCCCCAAGCTCAGAAGGCAGGTTCACTACCAACTGAGCCACCGAGGCAGTCGTCTTGTCGATGTCTTGTCTTGTCTTGTCGAACAATCTTGTCTTGGCCCAATGTGTGTAATCTTTGAACACAAAGTCGATTTTAAAACCAGTAATCACGCAGTAATAAGGTACAGTATTGACCGTTTTATATTTTAGGCAACGTTTGACCCTATATAGTTGTAGTCAATGTGAGGCTGCGGCTTATGTGGGCTACGCTTGACCGAAAATTACCTGATGAAAAATGAAAAACATATTATCTTAGAGATAATCTCACAAAATAATAAGTTATATGTAAAAGAAGTTGTGTGTTTGTAGGTTTTGTAGAGGTTTGAGTTTTGTTTTTTGTAGGTTACTTTTAGTCGCTGAAACAGCTCAACGAATTTAGATGAAATTGGGCTTAAAGGCAGATCTTTTAACTTTAATTAACACAAAATACTATGTCAGTTTTTATCCCGAAAATATCCTGTATAATGGCGGAAGAAACCGCGAAGCACAGCTCGTCCAGCCATATCCACTAAAGTTCCCGTAATTCGTGACACGCGGTCACGTAGTCATCACAAGTAATATCGTATTGTTATCTTCACCAATCTCATTATCACTTTGTTTCTGTATCGGATTACCTTTAATATTATTTCGACGATTTCTTCCCTTTTACTTCTTGCTTGTTTCTGTCATTGATACTTAGTTTCTTTGTGTATCTAATTAATTGAAAACTACTCGTCAATATGTTTTAATTTTTTTTTGTGTGAGTGGCAAACAAGTAGATGGCTCGCCTGGTGGTATAAGATAACCACCGCCTATAGACACCTGCAACACTAGTGAACAATAAAAAAAAGTTTGTACAAACAAGCTTTTACAATCTCATTCTACATTGATTTCTTGGTCTATCATTGTCACCACTCTATTCATTGTCGTTGTCGTTATCATTTTTGAAGTTTATCATTCTTGTTAACATAAACCATGTTTAGTATTCCGGGAGCCAATACGTAATGACGTCACTCGTCATCGTAATCGTCCCTTTCGAACTATCTGTAAATGACGTATTTCGGTCTTGCTTAAGCATCGATTGACGTAACCACGTGTTGCTCACGTGACCATTTTTGACTCGGAATGCTATACCTGGCGGAGTATATTATTATACTATGAAACAAATTTAAAAACATTGAGTAGTACTGTTATGAATTTGGTTTATTAAAAACATAATCACCGTGTCACTGTTAGCTTTAAGCTTCGTCATCTCTACCGCATCGTGTGTTATCTAAGTAATCAATACTTACCAACGAGACCAATGTAACGAGCCCAAATAAGGCGGGACTAACTTGGTAGAACGTGGTTGAGTTCCTATGGCTACCTTCCGAATGCATCATCAGGCCAGCTCAATGGTATCAAATTACGTAATTATTGCAATATCATCCAAACATACGTGAATGCAAAATTTTAGCTCAATCGAACACCAGAAAGTGGTACAAAGCTTGTTGGCAAGTTATTTTTCTATTTTTTTTAACTACTATTAACACAAATAAACATCAAAATAAAGCAAAAGACTATCAAAAGTTAATATACGTTTTACATATTTCAAAGAAAAGTAAAATGTATTGCTTATACTTACTCGTAGCTAAGTTATAATATTTTCTTTTCTTTTTTTGTACCTACACTGTTTGCTTTTATGTTATGCCGCGCTAAATTGTGTTTTTTTAAAAGGATAATTAATATATGGATATACTAGCTGCGCCCCGCGGTTTTACCCGCGGTTAAAAAGTATCCTATATGCTATTCTAGACTGTAATCTATCTCTGTGCCAAATTTCATCCAGATCTGTTCTGCCGTTCTTGCGTGAAAGAGTAACAAACATCCATACATCCATTCTTACAAACTTTCGCCTTTATAATATTAGTAGGATATTTTAGTGTTTCAGGCGCAAAGCAGGCGTACCTACCGCAAAAAACTAAAATAATCACAGTTCATAAAAATATTTTATATTATTCTGCAGTTCTTCAGAATACATCGCACTTTATAAAATAATACAGAACCTGTATTCATATATCTTGCAACTTTATTAGCGCGTTTATTATTATAGTACGTTTAACCCCTCCTGGGTAGGAGAAGCCAAATTAGATTCTCTGAGTTATACACAAATAGAGATGTGAGAGTTTGTGCTTTGGTCGGAGCAGTGGAATTTTTGGTTGCAATATACCTACTAGTAAAACTGCAAATAATGATTATTCATTAATGACGGCAACAGTTACGGGATAAATTCAAAATTGATGTTATTAGTAACAATCAACTGTACAAGCAACTGTAGTCACGATTCTTAGATTGGCTTCAAAGCACGCAGTAGAGGGCTCATCCCGAACGGAAACTGGTCTGTGGCTGTAGATCGCAGGCCCCAAAATATACGCTGACCTCTCAGACTTGACGAGCTTGACTCGGGAGGAAATGCAACAAGCCAACAATGTTTACTAGTACAGTACATAGTTGTATTGACGTTCCCCATCCGCTGGTAGATTTACCGAGGCAATCTGAGCGGTTAGTTGGAAAGTATTTTGGTACCGTATTTTGATTTAAAGTTTGGTTTATCGGTAAATATTTTAAGTATTTTAGTCATATTTATATCTTGTTTTAGTATCATATATTATGTGTGTATTGTCTCAACTTGATTTGTATACAAACAACCTGTGTTTTCAATTAGTAAAACAAAGATATAAAAACTTTTTACAATTTTGTGGGTTTAGATTTAAATCTTATCAACCAGTTGAATATTTCAGAATATGTGAAATTATACCTCATTTCTACAACCTTATAGGGCGGGACCACCTTGGATAGAGTTGATTAATGGGTCTGTAGTTTCTGTTAACTTAACCGGGTTATATCAGGGCCCAGTTTTGGCAGATAATAATTTATGTTGTGAGGTAAAAATGTTCTAACGATGGGTACGATATTGTGTAACACATTTTAGTAGAATACATGGATGACTTATTTTTATTGCGTACTTATTTGTGTAAAAGATTTAATTTGTTTCTGTTTGTTGGAAATTTCTCAAAGTTTCTACTCGTAAAAAATTAACACTGTTTCCAGACCAGTTTCTTTTTGTAAAAAAAAAAACAAATCTAACATTTTTCCATGTTAATTAACACTTACAAATGCTCATCATTCCACAACAACATTGATCTACACAAATTCAAATAAAATATTACAGACAAATCAGCTCAAGTCAGTATGTATCTCCTAAGTACCCAAAGGGCTATCGACGTCACCGGTTGCGTAGGAACCGAATTTTGCAAAGTTAATAAAAATCAAATTAAAAATATTAATACTGGTTATAACACTTAATACTTTGTTTAACGAGATAATACTATGAAGCTTGTGTTCCAAGTGCCCTCACCCAAATTTTCAAAATCTATGTAATTAAAAACATACTAAAGAAACTCTATTTTATATACCATCTATGCCAACAGCAGACCATGAAGACCTACAAAACGGTCAACTTGCTGGCTTCATCAGATTTACCGGATAATCCACTTCTGTATGAAAACTATACGGAACGGATTTGTGTTGCAGTAAAGATTTAAAAACCGCTGTGGTTGTATAATATAGACTAATCTATGTAACATAACCTCAATCCACGTAGTTAATAAGCAGGTACCACTTTTTGTTTTCTAAACACAACTAGCCACCCGCTCCGGCTTCGCACGGTACTATAAACCTTCCGTGAAAAATTATCTAACTGATAGTGAAAATTGCATCAAAATCCGTTGCTTGGTTTAGGAGGAGTTAGAGGATATACAGACAGACGGAAGCGCAAAGCCACTTTGCTTTAAACTATGTGGATAGGTAGAGAAGAGAGATGAATCAAAACTTCTCTATTTATTCTTATTCAACTAAAAATGTCCCTTGTATTTTGAACTATAGTTTTTTAAATTTGTATTTGCCAAACTTCATCATAATCTGACGAATAGTTTTCAAGAAATTTGACAAGCGCGTTTGTATGGAAAATTCAGAGCGTCGCAAAACCCTTAATGTACGGCAATTCTAAGAAAAAACACGAAAACTTATTATAGATACAAGATACTTCTTTTAATAATAAAATAATAAAAAATTCGGGACACTTCCACACACGGTCGCCTGACCCCAAACTAAGCAAAGCTTGTACTATGCTAAAAGCATTGGAATGAAAATTTACTTATAACTGTTTTTGTAATATTATTGATGTGTTAGTAAACTCTTGCTGCTTTCTGTGTCCCAGGAGTATGTGGTGAAAGCATTCATTAAATACCCATAAAAATAATAACACCCAAACCGTCCGCATGACCGCTGTGACTAACGCGATAATGGATTGTCACATCAACTGCCAAAACCCTTGAGAACGAATCCTATTTTATTTACGAGAACCTTAATAGGTACACACTTGAAAATATTTTATTTAATTGAAAAAAAACGACAACTTGTCATCAGAATTGGATATTGTTAACAATTTTTAGATTTTTGTTGATTTTTTAAAACTGCTCAAGTGATTTCGATAAATTTTAAAAGAAATCACCTGGAACCTTTGAAAAAAAAAAATCGAAATCGGTTCAAGCGTCTTCAAGTAAACGAGGAACATACCTACACCCAAAAAAGGATTCCGACGAATTTAGAACTTCTTCCTTTTCTAGAAATTAAATAAAAAGAAATAGGACTTGTAAGAACAGTAATAATTGTTACTTTTGTTTTAAATTGCACTATTTTTTCTGTAGAAGTTATGTAGAATCTGTAGAAGACGCAGCATAACCAGCTCCCTTATTATGTAAGTGATAGTGACCCGAGTTAGTTAGCGCGAGCTGGAAGACACGCAATGACCATTGTCATTATGATCAGTAAGTACTCTTTTAAAATTAGGCTTAGGTAAGCTTAAAACCAATATTTGTATCAATAACAAGATATTTTTGTGGTACAAGATAAAATTATCATATACCTTTATACCCACTTACGAAAGTAAGTATTAAGGATGACCTATGCGTCTGTTATCTTAGGATATATTTGCAGAAATTACCAGCGTCGCTCTTTGAGCATCTAAAAAAACATGCTAGTCTCTGGAAAGGGTCTCGATAGATTGCTATTGTAATGGAATCGTGCAAAAATGTTGATGTTAGTTGATATTTTGACGTGGCAGTTTAAATAAATAACTATCTTGATCTTTGTAAGGATAAATAATAATAAGACTAAACAAAAAACAAATTTCTTCCTTAAAAGATAAATTACTTTTTTATAGGTACTGTCAGAAAAAACATGCAATTTACACATGAACAAATCTTAATAAACGCTTTGTTCTCAAATTGTTTTAAAACACCGTTCGTACATAAGGTTACATAAATTGAACGATTAGTTAGTTATAACTATTTAAAACTATAAATTAGATCGTTCAAACTCACATCATATTATTTTAAGCAATAGGTTAATTAATAATGCTTAAAAGTGTATCCACCTCAAAATCGCGAAAAAAATACTTCCCTCTCACTCAGTTCGTCAAGAATTTACGTAGGTATATTTTACGATTTTTCAGTAAATTTTTGATCTCACGACCCCAAGGTTGACCCAGACGTTAAAGGTATAATATTTTAGAGGTTAGAGGTTTTTTTATAATATAAAAAAAAAACTCTGAACTAATCGCAATATGAGTGGTGAAAACTATGCGTTACTACATGTGTAAATACCTACCTACAGTACTAATCTCGAAGGACTCGGCGCGCTCGTACAATATGCGAAACTCTCACGACAACCTCGGGCCATTAAAGTCTAGGTTGAATTAGTGTTGATGCGCTATGCTTGTCACGCGTTTCTGTCTTCGGAGGTCTTAATAGCTTAAGGTATTGACAGACCCGTGAGCGTTTTTATTAGGTCTGACTAACGGGTAGGTAAGCAACCTCGTGGTTATTCCCGACCACCATTACCATTTTTAGGCTATCAGGGTTTCTACGAGCGTCGTGTTCGAAATATTTGAGGATCGCTGGAAACAAAACTAGCTGAAAAAATAATATTAGGTTAGCTGCCTCTGTGTACGAACAACCTCACCTTCAGACCTTCGTTAAAAAAAACCTCTAAAGTAAACAAAATTTCCGCCAAGTTCGGCGTACACCGATGGAGTTGTCGTAATTAAATTTTAAAAACACCCTTGCGTGTTTAAATGGGGTAATGAAATGAATTATTTTAATGAAGGCTTCCTTACTTGCGTGTTACGTCCATGGAATAATGTGCTGGTCGGTGAACTTTATTTGAGAAGCGAAACAATTGGCGAGAAGAAAAATCGATTTAGTTGTACAACTAAATCAATCTTTTCTTCACAGTATAAATCGTATAATTTGTACTAAATATTAGGAATAAAAGAAATCCATGCCCTTGGTGAGGCTTCTTTAAGTCATAGCTTCTTTTAAAAAAGCAATATTAGATTAATTTTTTAACACAAAATGCTATCACTAAATTATTCATAAATTTTGCCATAGATCATTTTACGATACTTCATTGACGAAAGCTTCAATGATAGCTTTAGCTAGACTTGGAAACTTCCATTACTGCCTACTAGTTAGGATATCGTAATGTGTATGATAAAAATAAAATTTGCTCAATAGTCGGCACATGTTATTTGTATGCTGCCTGTTTTTGGCTTCTCTATTATTTATGACTGATCCAATGCTTATCTCCAACTCGTCTCTACCCTGCCCGTTCAGCTCAGCCCAAAAATATCCAGAAAAAAATATCCGTAGCCTTACTAAATAAGAAAGCCTTTGCCATCTTTCGAAATAATATTGCCTACGTCCTCTTTAAATAACGATCATGATACAGGCTTCCTTATTCCTACTCTTATCTGGGAGTAGATTAGGGGACCCGTTGTTTTTGTTCGGGTAAAACGTTCGGGTCCGTCGTCCCATTATCATTTTCCGTTGAGTGAATCGGTCTGGACCTTCGGTGACCCTCTCGGTTTCAATGTAAAAAAGGTACGTAAGTGGTTAACGACTTGAAACATTTGTGAGGAAGGCGGCTTGGGATTTTTGCTTGTTGCCTAGTAAGAGCGGTATGAATTGGGAATTAATGAGTTTACTTTTAATTTTTTGGGGTCGAGTGTGGGGTTGTCATACAGAGTGTTGAGTCGTTGACATCAGCGGACTGGTAAATGATTAAAAAAATCTCCAGAAAGTTAGCGAATTTATTTGATAACCTTCCGAAATTACTTACATACCTGTTGTCAAACAAGTTCTATACCATTTAATTTTAAAAGGTAGGTAATCCTTAAGCAATTTCCGTATTTGTAATACGAAAAACTTAGTGTCTCCAGTTTGGTCTCCTTGATACCTATAGAGAAATGGAGTAATTTCTAGATGAAGAGGCATAAGTCAGTGTTTTGTTTCTCAACAAATTTATTTTCTTCAGGAAAAAAAATCGGTTCAGTGTGCAGTGTTAATCGCTTACCACCGCATACAGAGTCATTACTGATTACTTAAAGTGTTACTAACTAAAATGTGTCTGCATATGTAGCCCTTGTGATAGCTTAAGACGGTTATGACGTATCTGAGGGCGGCGAGTATTTGTGAAGACTATCACCATCACTAAACTTCTTCAAATGAAATGTGACAATTCATTTCATGGTATTTCTATTTGCCATACATGTACGATATTTCCTAAGCACTGATGCTCATGCGATGCGTGCTTACTCAGATGCCCAGGATCGATGAGAGTATAAATAGCGCTCATCGTTTGAGCAAACACATTAGATGTGAGTAATAGAGCCTGTTGACTGACCTAATAGCCTTTTGGACTATGTTTTTCTGTTTTATTTCAGAGGCTTATCAATTTTTTGCAACAGTAACCTCTACTATATTGAATATAAGTTCTAAAGTTTGAGTGGTTGATTTTATTAATTTGAACAAAATTTGAAAAAAAAAAAGTATTTTACATTATGTCTACGGAAATAAGCGACACTTTATAACCTAAGCCACTAAATCGAAAGAAGCGCAAGTTACCGCTGTGTAAGCTTGCTTCGTTGGAGGTCTAAATTCTGGATTTCTTTTTCAGGACATGGGAGTCCTGATGCTCTTATCAGTAGGACTATTTAGTAGTAGCACGAGGAGGGAGCGTCTTCTTCTGACTCCTTGTTTTATTAATACTCAAGTACGAGTATTTTAATAGGTAAGCGTAAGGGAGCTTACTCACTAGAGTCGCCAGCCTCCACCAATATTTTGTTGTCTGCGTGATGTCTAGATGCCAGCGACTTTATTCTAAAATGAAGGAAGCCGCACGCAAAATAATGACATGACTGCGGCTTGATTTCTTTCGAAATAAACCGTCGACATCTAGGCGTCGTACACATACGAAATGTCTGTCGGTGACTTTTACCATTAGCGATCGACTTACTTGTATTAGTTGAACAAAAAAGATGGAAAAATAATAAAAGATAAACCACGGAATGCAGCGTCTTGCACCATTAAATTCCTATGTACCATTATATTCTATTCCTATGATGCAGTAGCTGAGTTTCCAACCGTAGCGTCTAAATGTTCAATAGCTCTGACTTTATTTACTTCTCAGCTATGAAACATCTAGGCTACGCAAATACTACGCAGCGTCAAAAAAGGTCTTCCCAAAGAGCACTTTCGTACATCTGCTACAAGTGCGGCGGGAGTCAGCAGTAATTATAGCAAGAAGACATCTGCAAAGGGCGACTTGTATGCAATAAAGCAACGACGGTAATGTGCGAAGCTGCTTATTGTGAAGAAGGTACTTTTAAGGTTAATTTATACTAGTTGTGCCTCGTGGTGCTATCCGTGATTTAAAAGTATCACATTGTGATATTCTAGACTATAACCTATCTTTCTGTCAAATTTCATTACAATTCGTTCAGCCGTTTTGGTAAGATTGAGTAACAAACGTCTATTTATCCACACACCCATCTAAACTTACGTGTTTATAATATTAGTGTGATAGTGTGATAAATCAATCATCATTATGAATGTAGGTATGCATTTTAAATAGGCACTTGCACAACAGCGCAACAAATGTTGCGTTATTGTCGAAGTGCCTATCTAAAATGCATACAGTCAATGTGACCGCGGCCGACACATCGTGGCGCGTGTTGATTTGATTATTTTTGGTCTACTTCAAACTCTATTGCAAAACTATAATAATAAATGGACCATATATTTTTTATTATGAAAACTGACGTGATTCTCACATATTACGATTCTATGATACGGGAATTAATTTGGGTCGGTTACTCTCTTTTTCAAGGAGAGTGTGCACGTGAGGCTGCGTCTTCCTTCCTGCGGGCCACCGAGCTACGCGCGACAGCTGTTCGGCCGTTGCGGGCGCGTAGGGAAATAAGTCAAACACTGCGAAGCTAGTCGGAGTAACCAACTTAAATCGCACGTGAGTAGTTGTTACCTTATCATAAACTCATAATGGACTATAAATGTATCTTGTATAATTATTTCTAAATTATTCTTTTAATAAATCTCAAAATTCATTAAAAAAAGCTCTTTTAGAACCATGTCTTAACAAAGTCACAATTCAAAAACATAACTTGTTTTTCATCTCCACAGATCACGGCTCATCCACTACTTACTCCATCAGTGTTTTGTTTTAATTAATAAATAAAGGCGGAATAAAAAGATAAGGTCAGCTTCAGGCTCGTTCCTTAATTAAAGTGAAACTATTAAAATTCCCCCGTGGCTTAGCGGCGAGCTTCGCAAGTTTAAATGTTGCTTTTTGAAATGTGGTACCGCACTCACGTTTGTGGTGTCGTCGGTCATTTTATTGCTTCTTGTAATAAAACTAGTGCTTTCAGTATGATGAAGCTTTAAATTTTGACGCTTTTGAGGTATAGCCCGATATACGAACAGCTTAACAACATTATAAACTACTTTTGACACAAACATCAACCCCCTTACTAATAAACGTTGTGTAACCTCAGAATAGTTATTCTGTGTTGACTTTTTCTTTATTAAATTTTAAACTTGATCGAAAAACACAAAACACTGCATCACTAATATGAGGCGGCTATATTTATTATTAGTAATGGGGCAAATGTAAAAGTTTTTGTGTGCAATAAGAAGTTTATTATAAACTTTGACCTCTTTTATGAAGCCCAAAAGGATAAATATAACGCCTTTGTCCAGTAATTTAACCGCCAAGAGTCTCATGATTTGGGTTAGAGCATTTTTTTTATAAATTGCTGACGGTTAGCTAAAATACAATGCTATTCGTAAAACCATAGTACAGTTCGCCGAGTATCAAATCAACTGCTATTAAGTACTCAATTTAGCGCAAATAGCTTGCTTTATTTATTATTTTACTAGCTGTGCCCGCTGTGTTATATGCGGTTAAAAAGTAGCTATATGCTATTCCAAGCTATAATCTATCGCTCTCTGCCAAATTCCAGATCCATTCAGCCTCTCTGGCGTGATTGAGTAACAAACATCCATCCATGCATCCAAACTGCCGCGATTATAATATTAGTGCGATTTCTAAATTTATATAGTAACTTTGTTAAACTAACACCACAGTCAGCAACATGTATGTCAACTCGTGAATGCAGGCTTCTCTAAACACTGTCTCTATCCCACTTCAATGACCACACTCTCTGCATCTCCTGCCTACTTTAGCAGATGATCTTTAAACTGAGTGCAAAATATCAGGCGCATTTCACCTGCCTACGGTGACATTATTCGGCTCTGAAGACCTCCGGATCCAATTTCCCGTATCACGCGCCGAGCCACGTGGGTGTAATGGCGCCTAAAATAATACGGCGAAGCTGAACCGACGTAGCGCTGGCTAAACGGAATCGCAGATAAGTGCCGCGTTCAAATTTAAACTCGTGACGTGAACTTGCGGTGAAATTGTGCCCCTTTTCAAAATCGATGGTAAAACATTATTGGTATTAGTTTATTGTGGCGTAGAACAAATGTGCTCATAGCAGAATTCTGTTTAAATGGAACAATTTATTTAAAACTGACTCAGCTACAGTGTTCATCCAAGACAGCTTGGCATGTCGTATAATCTAAGTTTATTTTTCGTCTAGTTTGATTCTAGACATTTTACACGCTGTTGGTACATTTCTCAAAATCAATCATAATATTAAAAAATTTAATGATAATAAAACAGCAGGACAAAGTAAACGCCCAGTGTTATTAATATTTCCTCGGACAACTTTCTGTTAAAGCCATTAAAATACTAAGACGACTTAATCCAATTATTTGTCATCCGATAAAAATGCACTCCGGAATCCGCAACAAAGATAATAAAATTAATTCATTTACGCTAAAATTAATCCTCTCAACGGGACATCTTTGAATCGCTAAAAGCTTATCCGGCGATTGTACAAAACGACAAAACCATTCAACCCTTTTAAACCCCAATCCTGAGTGGTTGGGTCGTTAGCAGACATTAATGGAACTCGCTTATTCAACTGTGAAAATAACAAGGGCGATATTTATTTCTGTAGCCGCGGGTGTAAACAGAATTGATGGGAAAGTGATCAGTAACTCGGACTTATTCCACCCCGAAGTGCCGCGCACGGCTTTACCCGGCGAACCCTTTTGCCTTGGGTCACGTGGTGAAATTCTAGCTGTACATTTTTGTACAAAAAATATATATTTTTAATTAAAAACGAAAGATATATTCAACAATAAAAAAGGTTGTACAATATCTTAGAATATTCGACGTAGACATGTTTGCTACGAATAACGTAGCAAGCGCGTAGTATTTCCAGGTAGCTCGTAGCACTACTGGGAGCTCTCTTCCGATTCTACTTATCTAACCAGATGACTTCTAAAAATCCATACAGAACCATCTTATCATGAACATTGGATTAAATGGAATAATGAATACTGAGTCGACTGTGATATTGTTGAAGAAAAGTGATGTAAACCAAATTTGGAAACTTATTCCAAACTTTATTTTTATTATGCCAATACTGCTTGAATTTATATTCTATTACCTGCGCCCCGCGAAGTTACTCATGGTTAAAAAGCAGCCTACATATTAATCCATCAGGGGGGGGGGGGGGGGTTACCTTTGTGAGCAAGTTTACCCCTCCACAGGTGCGAAGGCCAGCCCGTGCCTACTGCCGGAGCGAGATGGTTAATGCTAGCGTGACCCCATCGCACCTCATCTCGGCGGAGGACTGCTCGAGGGGCAGGAATTTAACTCCACCTTAAAAAAAAACTATGAGCTACCCCCATACTAAATATTATACAAATCACTAAATTTTCCGTAAGATAAATTTACAAAAAAGTCATTATAATACGATATATTTTTGCGAAACAGATTGCCGGCCTTAAAAATTAATTATCCGTCCATTCGTTTGTTCGTGAAAAACTAACAAACAAATACTCTCACAAATATACACAAACTTTTGTATTTAAAATACTATACCTTTAAGTACATAGTAAAATTATGATCGTGATAACAATAACTAACCGATTTATACATCACTACTGTCTCACAGCTGTCCTAGCCGACACAAACCATACATTTTTCCGCATACAAAGTAAAGTTGAAGTAAAATTCGCTGCAACAAACAAAACCCCATTTCAGTACGTGTAAAGTCCAGCCATACTCGGCAGTAAACGTTAACACATTAATATGTAGATTTATTTAAAGCAGCCCGCGACTTTGAGGAATGGAGAGCCGTCCGGCTGATAACTTGCGGGAAACATCCGCAATTTGCAGGGAGACGTGCATTCGTTATGAACGCCTTTCATGGCTTCGCTCCGAATTTGAGTGTGAAGCGTTGCATTTTCTAGCTAACGTTTCTATGCAAATTAAATGTAAATCTGTTGTTGGTATTAAGAAGTCTTTCGACGTGCCGGCAGTTGACCACAATGTGAGCAGTGGGCAAGCGTCAAGCCTCGACAATGACACTATAGTACAAATCCAAAAGTTTTATATTTTACTTCTTAAGAAGAGTGGCAAATAAGCAAACAGCCTGCCTGGTGGTAAACGGTAATCGCTGGCTATGGACACCGGCAACACTAGCAGTGCTGTTGATGTGCTGCCAACCCAGACAGACACCCCTTTTTAAAACGCTCCATGAAGTACCTGTATGTTGTATGTTGTTAGTGTGTATTTTTATTTGGCAAAGAATAATAGTTTTTGTCGTGGATAAAACCGCAGGATGCATCTAATGTTATTTAAAACACGTTCAAAATATCAAAGTCTCAATTACTTTTACGATGTGTCATTTTCTTCAAATTTCGAAAAAATATTTCGATTCATCCAACTAGTCATAAACATGAAACAGCGTTCTAAAATATGGTCTATTCTATCGAAATTCTTGTTTAAAAATATAAAATCATCTCTAGAACCTTCAGCTAGGACAATATACTGGCAATAAAGACAGATTGCATTATAAAAGGCTTTATTATATAGGTTTTATAGAATGGAGCTATATTTTGGTAACAAAACATCCATAAACTTTGCTTTAATATAACTAGAATAATATTGTATGCCCCCAGATTAGGTTTGGGTTTAAAATTAAGTTAAGCTTACGCGTTTATTTTATCGTTTTTATAAAATGAAATACCTACGTAATTTCTGCTCTAGATTAATTTAGTGAAAATTACCGCAATTCTGAGGGTTTAACTTGGCTATGAAGTTGAAAATAACATGATCAGAGATTTCATGTAATGACTGAAAATTCACTGAATTAAAAAACCAGCCAAGTGCGAGTCGGATTCGCGCACGAAGGTACGAACATACAGTTATTTAAAAAAACGGCAAAAAAGTCACGTCTGTTAAGTATAAATATTTGTATGGGAGTCCCCCGTATAAATATTTATTTAATTGTTTTTTAGTTTTTGTTGTTATAGCGGCAACAAAAATACATCATCTGTGAAAATGTCAACTGTCTAACATGGTTCATGAGATTTAGCCTAGTGACAGGCGGACAGACAGACAGACGGACGGATAGCAGAGTCTTAGTAATAGGGTCCCGTTTTACCCTTGGGTACGGAACCCTAAAAACTAAAACCTTCTTTTTTGAAACCGCTATATTATTCACTAGAGCGAGTAACATCGCGGGGTGCACCCCGCGATGTTACTTGCGGTTATAAAGTAGCTCGTATTAATCAAGGATATAAGCTAATTCCATACCAGAATTATTCAATTCTTCCACCCGCTAAAGCATGTATAAGTAACAAACAAACACACACACACGCGCCCGCACGAACTTCCACGTTAATAATAAAAGTGTGAAGTGGAATTTAATTTAGGAACAAAATTAATATGTCTTTAAAATGTTACCAATAAACATTATTAAACATCCATGTCGTGTTTTCATAAATCGAGTTCAAACTAAATAAATTAATATGAAAGGTAAAACAGCGTAACTAATAAATTTCATGTTCGTTAACGAGGGAGGCGTAAAGTAAATATTCAGTAAGAAAAACATATTTTTCTATGTACTCGTCCAGTAATGGATTTGTAGGCAGGTAATTTGTCACACGCAGAGTTACCCGTCACTTAACTAATTGACCCCAATGACCGAATCACCAAGAGACCTTTAATTATCGACCTTTAATATTCTACATTCTAAACAAAGTGAAAACTAACTTATGAATATTCTCTACCTATCGCTTGAAAAGTGCCAATCTCGCCAGGGCATGCGCAGTGGCGGATTTAAGGCGGGCTTACGAGCAAGACTCAGTAATTGGCCAGACGCGGCTCTGCTCGAACTGCTCCCGGCCGGCGCGTACCGCCTCGAAGCAGTTTCTACCGCTTTTCGCTCGCAACGAATTCGAGCGTGGCTGCTTAATTCGCTCGCTTACAGTACAATTGTGAAACCTCATGTTAATTGAGTGAGCGTAAAGTTAAGTGGTCGGTCAACTTTGTTGGAGGATATTTTGTGTAAGTGTAGATCGAACTTTAATTTACTTTCTGAAGTGTTGTCGTGACCGATGTGAAATGGATTTTTGGATTATTTGTGAGTATTTTTCTGCTTAATAGATATTATGTAAAATAGTGTAGTTTTGTAGCCTGAAAAACTGTTAGGTAGAACTGAGTGGTTTGACATATTGAATGGATAAAGTACTTTGTCGGAAATAAATGTTGCATGGTTCGAACGCATTGTTGTTTAGGTAATTTTGAGACTTGTAAAAATATTTTTAAGCAAAACAATTTTATGGCAAAATGTTTTGAATTAAATTATACTCAATAGATTGAACATTATCACAATACGCTACGGAGCTTAATAAGATTTTAAAATTGAAAATTAGTTTTTGATTTGTTCAATAAAGTATGATTACTTAACATGTTTTTTTATATTAATGCTTTAGTTTACCATGATGTTTAGTGGCGTGCATGAAACTTTATACTTAAACGATGCAAACAACGTTTACAAAAAATATTACAGCATCTTTAACTGACATCTCAGTTTTCTTTTTATTCACAGGGAGAAAGTAATGAACTTTTTCATAATAGACATAAATTTTAATCTATTTTTATTAAATCATACTGGCCCAGTATTCAAATTAATTTTAATGACTTGAGCTTAACACGATAAAAACTAATTACAATAATGCTCTCTACTTAATTAACATTTTTGCGAGTAATTTTATTCTTTGGTAGAGAAAACAACTTGTAGTACGTATGTAATTTAACGTTGACTACATATTTTAGAGTTATTAAACAAGTATACCTATAGGATTTATCTTTAAGTGACGGACATATACTAGGATAACATCGTACTCATCACTATGACCAACCTTACCTATGGGGCCAACCCTAAAATCGCAAATAAAACAGCTGATCATATAAAAAGTTTATGAATCCTCCACAAAATTAATCGAAAAGCTGTTCTTTTTTCTCGATTTCAGGGTTGGCCACATAGTTGAAGTTGGTCATAGTGATGAGTACAATGGTATCCTAGAATATGTCATAGTTAAAGTTGGTCATAGTGATGGGTACAATGGTATCCTAGAATATGTCCGTCGCTTATAGTTAGCTATAGGTAGTTAGTTAGTTAGTCCCATAGTTACAGATAGTCAAAATGAAAAGCACAAAGATATCCACAATAAATGTCCGTCATTTAAAGATACACTTATTATATTGGTGCAAAATATTGTTTTACAGAGAATAAGAGAGAATAAGAACAAGCTCTCTAATCTCACTCTTCTTACCTAAATTATTCAGCCATCGTGTTGAGTGGATACAATCACCTGAGCTAGATCACAATATTTCATATCACACAAATGTCAAAAACGCGAGTCTGTTACTGAGTGAGTGAGTGAATAAATGAGTGTATTTACTCTGGTGGGAGGCTTCGGCCGTGGCTAGTTACCACCCACCGGACCAAGCCATGCCGTGAAATGACCTAGGCGTGTTTCGGGATGTAGTCCGGTGTAACCGTTCCGAAGACGGGTCTGAGCAGAAGCGCTCTTGTAGCGCCTCACTCAACTGCCGTCTTTGAACTTCTTCACTCTAGTTAACTTCAAAGCTAGAGTGAATAAGTACCTTATGGGTCGTCGTGCTTTATCTTAGACCACACCGTCGCTTAACATCAGGCGAGTTGGTGGTCAAACGCCGACCTATTCTACATTTAAAAAAAAAAAGTATAATTATGTGTGACTGTGTGTCTACCTCATCATTTATATATTTAGATTTTGATGAATTTTCGTATGTATTCCTAAATAAAGGCCTGGTATTATCACAAAATCAACGAAAACAAGATATTTTGTTTACGTCTAGTTTAATGTAATGAATTGTGATGATCAAGGGCAAAAAATGCAGTTGGTAGAAAAACCGATAAAAATCAGTTTAACCAGAGTATAATTTCAAAATTTTGAAAATCACATTGATTTTGGAAAAAAAAAAACACAAAAAGGAACTTCTTATAAAACCTGTTTGATCTACATTTTCGGCAATTACAACACTATTTTTTCGATTACTAAATAGCCAGATTAGTTCTCTAAAGTTTAACCGAGTATCTTATTGGTGTTCTTACTACAATTACTTAATACAAATAAAAACGTCAAGAAAATATAAATTATAGGCACCGATATCATGTTACCATCAAAATATAAGGTATACGATTTTCAACTCCAAATAAAGCGGTTTAAGTAAACGTGTGTGCGGGTGAAAAATTGTGGTAAGACCGCGTCTTAACACTTACTACTTTTTATCTCGGAAAAATGTAATGTTTATTTAAGACTGCGAGTGAAACCACGGTGGGCAGCCAGCTTATAATACTAGGTGAGTTACAAAAACGAATAATTATTTTCCAAAAAAACGTTATATTGAAATAATCAACAATTTTTTATAGAAACAAAAACACTTTAGACATCTTTACTGATCTTTACTGAATACTGATTTACTGAACTACATGAACAGTTTGAAGAAAATCTAGCATAGTAGAATGAATCTAGAAAATCTTGCACTATTGAGCTTACAATACGACCAACAAAGCTTTTGAAAGCCCTTGTCTGCTCGAACAAGCGTTTGCGAAAGCTCGGAGCACAGAAACCATGCAAAGTTAAGTGTAAAGTGATTTTAAAGTTATCTAACTACGCACCATCTCCAGTTACGAGTTCATTACGACTTTTAATGCACTTCACTTCTCATACATATACAGACACACACTTACACTCATACACACACACTCACACCTACCACACCCATCAACTTTGATTTATATTAACAAATCCAATTTATTTTCATTTTATCTTGATTTTATTATGATTTTGATCTAATCTTAACTTAATTTTGTATTAAGTAATTCATTTTATTTAATTTTAATTGTGACTTTCAACTGATTTATTTTAATTTTTTTTTTATATTCTAACAATGCACATACTATTATTAATGGTAATTCCATGTTGTTAGCGCAGAAATAACTGCTTCATAAATTTGCAATCTCTTTCGATCCTCTATAAGTAAATATTGTCTAGATAAAATCGCTTTAGGCGATAATTGTTTCATTATTATACTGCCGAATATTTTTTTATTTCTTGCATTTTAAATTTACGTATGGTGTACAATAAAGATGTATTATTGGTACTATTTATAAAATAACGGTCAACAAACCTTTTTTTCTATTAACGAACGATGCTCACATACTCGTAAGTGACATTGCGTGTTATTTTTGTACTATTAACTTATTTACTTATTTACCCATATCCAGATTCTATGCGTAAGAATACGTAAGTACTGAGATCCATGAGATCGAGATAAATGCTAGAAAAGTCTAGCTCACTACACAAATTCTCTGAAAATAGAGACGTGTGACATAACCTCTAATCAGGGCCTCTATTCTAGAGCGTCCGATATAATTTCAGTCACCTTCACTCTCATGACTTTTCTTACAAGAGGCACACTGACAAATGTGAAATCACACGAGTCAGAATAAGGCCCTTGAAAAATTGTCAGAAAACATACCACCTCATGTTGTTTCTTAGATGGTATTTTACTAAAAGCTGAAGCTAACACCTGTTACTAGTACTGACAAATACAAAATATGATTTTGGTTATACTTTCACACCGATCGTATCGTAACGGATTTAAGAAGAATCGAAGTCAACTTTACATTTAGCGATACGACGAAGTTATAAACAATGGTTATGTTATGAGATTAAGAAATTAAAAAAAATAGGATTTATTGCCGTAATATTCTTATAGATCTCATTCCAGATGGTTTTGATCGTGTCTTGTACCGCATATCGTGTCGCCTAGTGTAAGTCATGCGCAAACGTGCCTTCCAAATAATCCAATTTTGCACTTCCCTACTCCATTCTAGTCCTTTGTTTTCCAAACACGACAATAATCATATTATCCACAATGTAGACCGATCGCACGCGTAGGTGAACCCACAGACATCCCGTCTAAGGCTTCGTGTCCACTGGAGATGTACGATAAAGATGAGCGTTGCGCGAGACACAATCAACTGATTTAGTCCAAATTAAAAAGTTATTAATTAGTTAAAGACAGTACATTCTACTCGTATTATTAAATAACCAGCAAACTGAGTGAGATATATGAGATATCCCGTGTCTTGGTGGCTTGTTCCTTATACCGTCCGTGTCTCGTCAGCGTTTTCAATACCTTTCTGTCTGTCTCAAACCTAAATGCTTAGATGACGATAAGTAAGTTCAGTGGTCCTATTGATGGATTGTGTTTTCGTGCACCACTACACACTACTAATACTACTAATCTTTATTGCATAGATACAAGCCAATTATACATAGGAAAAATAAAAATTACTTAAGAAACAATAATACTCTTAAAGAAGGTAGCTTGTTGTACATATGTACATTAAAGTTTTAAAGTACACTACAGTACTACATACTATACTTACTACATCTTCTACACACACCTCCGGTAGATCCATATCCGATCCGTCCACAGAAACGGACAAAGTGCATGAGAAAAAACTTACCCTCTTAGCAATAAACGATGTTGATGTTTGGTTTTTTCTTTCTTGTAAATTTTTAAACTCGATCGAAAAAGGCAAAAGATTGTGTAGTTATTCCGAAGCTATTCAACGTTTATTGCTAAGAGGATCAGTGTGTAAACACGATGGCGATGGTAAACGTGTGAGCACCCGCTCGCTCGTATGATGCGAGTAAGTTCGCAGGTCGCAGGAAATGGACGGCACGCGATGACAAGGCTTTCATGACTACATAAAAGTCCTTGAGACGGATTTAAAAATTAATTGAAGTAAAAAGCATTTACTGCCAAAAACAAACAACAAAATTACTTACGAAAATTAAAAACAACAACGACATCAATTTTAATGGGAACAGACGTGGTTTTCACACATTATGATTTTTAAACCGGGAATTACTTACGTACGATTTATATATTAACTACCTATTTAGTCGGAATAATCGACTAAATCGTACCGGAGTAATTCCCGTGTTATAAATAATAACGACATCATTAGTATTAGGTTGGAAATTGGGATCTTTTTCGCGATGTACTGCGTAAGCTGAAACCTAGGCAGGGCCTTTTTTTATATCTATAATCTGTCGCACAAAACCGCGCCGGATCAATTCCATTGCTTGTGTGATTAGTTAAATAAATTATAGGTAAACTCAAATATTAATAAAAACCCGTCTTGGATAGCGCTCCCACAGAGGCACTTCTGTGGTTTCTGACCTTGACAAACAGCAATTTCAGTCAACACTTATGCAGAAAACGTTTTGAAATATGCGTCAATCGGAGTATCGATGACGTAAGTTTTAGCGGACCAATCAGCGCGTACCTAGTAATAAATAATTAATTCAGTAGTCCACCCCAGCGTATTTTACATAGCAGTTTGAATTGTTTGGATTCATGTGATTGGCGAAATAGATTGTTTAAAAAAACGAATTGAATTAGTCATTGCGACATTTATAAAAACTAGCACTGCAATAAACTAATCTATTCTTTCCTTAGAGTAATTTCTTCCTAGCAACTATGTTTAGTAATAACTATAATGTCTACCTTAGATTAATTAATCACAAATTCGTTTCTGAAACCAAAAGTACGTAGGTCAATAAGTATTTTAATCACAATAGGGGTATCAAAATATATTTTTTTTCTATAAGGGAAATAAGGCTTCGGATACATATGAGTAGGATTAATGGAATAGGTTCCATTTTTAAATAGCGTTTCTTACGATTCAATTTTTTTTTTAAAAACCGCTATTCCAGAAAACCAATATATTCCTATACTCGTACCTATTCGTAGTTGACATCAAATTTCACAGTATCCACAAAAAAGTTTTGTTCAGCCACAGAATAAAAAAAATCAGTATTTGATACTGTTTTTATACTATATTTTTTTTTTTATTAATTTATTATTTTTTATATTACATAGCTTTAGTTAGTATTTGTAGCTTCTAATTATACAAGGTCACCTGTCACGGTCACTCTGTAAGGTTGCAGTTCCTCAACATGAATGATATTATTGACCAACTGCAACAAGGAGGGGGTTTTCAATGAGACTTTATGCTTTATTTTATATTATCGATACAATGAACAATAACAAACATCCTTACGCGTATAATTGTCAACGCATTTTCTTTACCATCCCACGCAAGAATAAGAACATAATTACTTCCAAAAAAGAATACAATACATATCCTTTAACATAAAGAAAGATTTCAAACATTACTCAAAATTGTAATTAGAATTATACATTGATCAATAAGCTACGCTACTAGTGCTACGTGTAGTTGTGCTACGCCAGTGCTACGCATCTAATGCAGACTACGCTTTTTTATTGAACAGATTCCTAGAATTGCAAAAGCAAAGCGTTTTCACGTGAAGCTCCCGAGTTACTAGGTTCAATACAGCGCTGTGGTTTTGCAATCGCGTTCTCTGTGCAATTTATTCCGCTCCCTACTTTTGTTAGTCCAGTCCTATTTCTACCTATCTGTTCCTATTGCTGCATCGATAAGTTTTGTAGAAAGCTAGAATCAAAAGAGAAACAGAATCAAAGAGCGACGATATGGTTTCAGGATAATGGATCCAAGTATTGGAATATTTAAACTCGGAAATTCTCGTAGCAAAAACTCTTTAAAAATATAATTTTGTTAACATTTTGACCATCGATAGTAATGCTTTTTAACTCTTATGGCGAACAGTTTGTTTAGCGGGCATTTTACGCACTCGGCCACTTGATTGGGCCATTGTGGCGTTTATGGCGAACAGAGGGGTGTAATGTGTAAGTTTTTTTTTGTTTAAAAGTGTGGAGAACGTAGGTACTTAATCTAAACGCTGTCACAAACGATGAAGAAATGGAAATTTACAAAATCGTCTCATTCCTGAGACATTTTCTTCGAAATCTAATGATTGCTGGACGGAGAAGCGGCCCGTAGGAAGCCGGGAGGGTGGGGTGGCTAGTGCCTTTATTAACTAAGCAATTGGATTAGATACCCGTGGAGTATTAAAGGTCTGGAAATAATCCAAAAATTCTCATTTAAATTAAGATCGATTTATAATATAATTGTACAAAATATTAAAAGCAGAGAAGTCAAAAAGTCAAAGTCAAAATGTTTTTATTCTATTTGGGTATGAAAGATACACTTATGAACGTCATAGTCTTTTTTTTTTTAAATAGACCGCTATTTCGGATAAAGAGCCTCTACTCAGAAGAACTGGCAAAAAACTGAGGCGCATTATTTTTTAAAAGAATAAATAAATTACTGTCTCACAAATTTTAGCTTACAACAATGTAATATTTAAATATCCTAGTGGCTTCTTGGCGGAAGTGGAAGGGTCCAGACATCTTTGTCTTCTATCAAACCTTGTATTACCCTCTTTTCATTAATGTAGTTTTTACATGTGATTTGAATTTTCCTTCAGTGAGCTTTCGTTATATTTTTCGGGATTCCAAGGTCAAAGTCAAAGTCAAAATGTTTTTATTCAATTTAGGTATCAAAGATATACTTATGCACGTCAGAGTTATTTAAATAGACTCGACCGCCTTGTTCGTAAAAAGAGCCTCTACTCAGAAGAACAGGCAAGAAACTGAAGAGCATAATTTTTTCAAATAATAAATAAATTACGGTCTCACAAATTTTGGCTTACAACTAGGTAATATCTATAATTACTAGTAAATACTAATATTTTATTTTAAAAACGAACGCAGTTGCCTAAAAATGACTTAGTCACTCTAAATCTCGGCTCTACAGCTATCCTATCCTTATTTCTAGTGTTATTATTATGATAGTCACAGTTCAATTTAAATTTATGTGGATTTTTACGAACGTACATAATATTTTCAAAGATATACAAAGAAGGTAAAGTTAAAATATTTATTTCTTTAAATAAATCTCTCAATGATTCGCGGGGATCTCTAAATGCTACGCCTACATAACACTAGCTATTAAAAATTATAGATTAGTAATAATATAATCTCAAATATCGCTAATTTAGTTGCTAAAACAGCACTAACCTTCGCAATACCATATTTATTTCAGAAAGTTTCTTTTGTATTATTGGTAGGCACTTACTAAATTTAAATGTCCGAAATTTATTGCTGTTTTTTATTAAGAATGACCTTGAAATTGTACATAATTTGCAAGAGGACCGTGGAGGAAGGTTAAGGAACTTTGCTGAAGGATGTTATAATTAACTTTTCATTTACCAAATAAACACTGCCAAAATAGCGCTCCCGCTCTAATAAACCAAACAGCAATGTGGTTTTGCAATCCCGTTCCGTGCGGGCCTTATTTACGTACGTACTTTTATTTTTACGTTTACTATAAATTAGAGCTCACATATTCACAGCAAAATGAACCTTATAACGATATGCTCGAGGTGCGAAGTCTCTTTAGCGCTGAGAACTTTAGGTTTGCGAACGTTCACCTGTTTATACTATTTTCTTATAGCTCTAAACGCTATACGAGTCGCTTGAATGCTCTATTCAGTTAATGCTTCCTAAATTCCTTTATCTGAAGTAGGTACTTGATGAATTTAACCTAAATTCTATGATTAAAAAGGTTTTTTATTCGTGTCAAGTTGTGAAACTAAGTTTGTTGTCTACCTGAGGTACGAGCATATAGCTTTGCGCGACTTGTGGTTGTATTAAGCATTTAAGAGCACATAGTGTTTGTTTTTACTGTTTTTTTTTTAATTCAATCTATAATAAAGCTTGGCTAGGCACGGGTTATCCTACTAATAATATAAAAGCGATAGTTCGTGTGTGTGTGCGTTTGGTAATTATTTCTTGACCCTCAAATAGATGGACGAATTTTGATGAAATTTGGTATGGAGGTAGCTCATACTCTAGATTAACACATAGGCTACTTTTTCAATTAGCACTGCCCTTAACATACAATCAATAATGCGTACTTATTCCAAATTCATCTAAATATTATCGAAACAGCAATAAAGAATACAATAAAATTATTTTCAGCATTAAACATTCAAATAGTCTTATAGTCCTATAAAAGTCGCTAAAATTCGACTTGAATTGTGGCAGTTATCATAAAATCGGTCTCGGAATACAATGCTGAAGACATTACGAGCTGAATAGGCCATTGATTCGTCAGCTTCCGGTACTTTTCGACACAATTATTTATTGTTTAGCCACCAGCCTTGAAGCTGAGGGCTCGCCCCATATTTCACTCTATGCGTGCATGTAGGGTCACCTTCAGGTATTTTTTCCCTAGACTTTTTACTAGGGGTAGTTTTTGTTGAGTTAGCTAAAGAGTTACTACGCTAAACAACATTTTACTTGATTGATGTTATAATACTCATTAGAGGATTGTTTTTAAAGATTTAAGTCTAAAAAAACATTCAGTACGCTAGTACTTCATTATTAACGTTCCTCCTCTTTTCTTCTTAGTTCAGCTAAGATAAATCGAATTTTTACATTTTTAAGTTCCGAATGTTCAGAATACGTTCAGAATCGGATTGCGTTATACGGCAAACTTTATCGAACTGACTCTTACCACTTCCCAGTTGACCTGCAAAAAGTATTCCATTCCTTAATATTCAGAATCTACATAGTACCTGAATAAAGTGAGACATTACTCAAACGGGCACCTTATCTGCAGTGAAACTAAACCTAATCATTGCCAGAGTTATTTAATTACTCATGATGATTGGCCTTATCTGCAGTTTAATGAAACTTAATCATTGCCAGAATTATTTAATTACTACTGATTATTGCTGTATTTTCGTCAATATCCGGCCGGCATGGTGAGCGCGTGGCGTGCGTGTCGCGACCGTTGTACCGCACACGCGAGCTGACCCGGCTTTGTTCAAGATTAAGTGGTACACTTTGCACGTTAGCCGCCGCTTAATACACAGGATTAAACGTATTTGTTAGTTACAAAAAGGCCATTCAACGCAATCGTTAGTTGGAATTAGGCTCATGTGTAGGAAGGGGACGATTCTCCTAGCCTAGTTAAAATTGAACTGCTTTATAACCTTTCCCCGAAGAGATCTTTCCGCCGAGACACAACATGAAGTGCTTTAAGAAGGGTGTCTACTTACAATTTTTTTTCCGGGTTGGCAACCATCAACAGTACCGCTTGTGTTGCAGGCGTCCATAGGTGGCAGTTACCGTTTACCTTAGACGGCCTGTCTGCTTATTTAGCACTGTTCTTATTTAAAAAAACCTTATTAAAGTAAACCGGAATTTCATTCTATATTTTTACATCGCTCTTGTCAACCTACTGTCCATCCGATTTTAACTCTGTGACCACAAAGGACCACAAAATGTAGTAAAAACAGCCACAAAAACACTCAAAGTTAGTTCACAAACAATATTGCCTATTGAACTGCACAAACACTAAATAAAAGAAACAAAGGTCTTTCATTTCTTTAAAGAAAAATACCGCGTTTCACCACATAAAGGCATTACCTACATTACACGTGAGTGTGTACAAATGTAATTTACGAATGAAAAATTACATTCTGCTGGTGCTTTTGTGATATATTGTGGAGTATTTTGCATTCCCCTATTTAGTAAGAAAGCTGCTGGTTTTAGGAATGTGTGGGGTTCTTCAAAGAAGTTTAGTTTTGATATCGATATACAGATATTTTGATGCCAAGTATAAAAAGGTTTTGCAAAAAAAAATATGAACCCCCTGCCTTTACTGATAATCGTAATATAGGCTCAGAATGCTTTACTAGGCATACAATGTTTTGTGTTTTTCCTTCTTTTAAATTTTGAACTCAATCGAAAAAGACAAACTTCTGTATAACTATTCCGAGGCTATACAAAATTTATTAGTAAGACCCTAAGAGTGTAAATATTTTGCAAAAAATCATTTTGTTATCAGAAGTTTCGAAGCAAAGAGTGCTGTTGGAAATACAAAAGACTCAGCTTAAAAATGTTTGTTCGTGTCGTGCGAACCCGTTACCCACCCCCAAGTCGACACAGGGTTTTATTTACAAATGTAGAACTACGTATATAACATTGTTATCTCTGTCATTACTTACTAACAAAAAAAATCATAGACCTCTTTGTAAAACTTGGCTTTGAAAAACTCACGAATTGAATTGTTTACTTATAAAAATCTATTCAAAAATGTTGGTCACATTGATATAATAATATTTACAAAAGTCTTGTGAATTATAATTCACATGACTATTGAAAAATAAAGATAACAATAACACAGCTCTACAAAAAGTTCTGGCCTAAATTGAAAACACAAAAAGACGAAACGAAATTTGTGCAGACTTAACTTATATAGCTCAAATGTATTATCAGAAAAAAACTACCGAAATTTCCAATAACACAGGTAAAAATAAATGTATCCAAAATAACATGAATAAGTATAGTTTTATTCATTGTTTCAAAACCAATTTTACTCTGCAGTATTACATTACAAAGTTGTCGCAAATGTAAATACTTTAACAGTTGCAATACTTTAACAGCTATATGCAACTTGATCGCTACTATATCTACGTTATCAGGTTATTAGAGGCAAATAAGGCAATTTACAAAGCAATCAACCGTACGATAAATACCTATAATGAAAACATTTCGTACCTGCTACAGTTTAAAACGTAAGGGGGAGAGAGAGTGCATTGAGGGTAGAAGCGAGCTATAAAAGTTTAGTGGAATTTTGTTCAGAACTACAATTTGCTACTGAAAGCAAACTCAGCTTGCAAGAAGTGCTATAATCACGCCTATAAATTAGTGGTTCTATGAGCTGAAGAAGGCCTCATGAGTCTGTGCTTGCATAGTTTAAAATTGCTAAAATATTAAAAATATATATAATTTTTTATGTTATCCCAATCATTGCACTTTTACAAAAAGTCAATTGACAAAAAAAAATATTATTATTGTAATAATGGAACCTGGTCATAAAGTTTCACGATAATCGGTTGAGAAATGCGACTTGTAGAGGAGAACAACTAGACATCCGCTGGACAGACATACTATAACATTTTCCCTAAGCTGAAACGGAGACCCTTCACTCCCGCTTGGCACTGACTTGGTCAATAAATGCGTAAAATAAAAAGTATATGCAACATTTTGTACGTAGCTAAAGAGTGCTTAGTGTTAAAAGCATTTTAGTTATTATTTTATTGTTTCTAGTCCTAGTATTTATTATTATTTTTTTTAATAAAATACACAGCTCTCAATAAAACACAAAATAAATTTACAGATAAACTTACAGCTAATAACGTAAAAAGGTAAAAAATCTAAGTAAAAAATATTACTTCATTAACAATTATTGTGATATGTTTTGAAAGCGAGTTGTAAGTTTGAAAGAGTGTAAGTCTTTTATTGTTTGACATTCATTGAACTGTGACATGAACCCTCGAAGTTATCAATATATTTTGATTTCTGATCTATTTATACTACGAGCAAATATAATTTAAACTAACAAAATATGTACCAACTAAACTAAATAAATAATTAATTAAAGAAACGTGCTTCTAACTCTTAATGGTGTGCCCAAGGGTACGCTGTACGCACGTACTCCGCGCAATAAGCCAAGCAATACGCAGCGCGGTATTAAGTACGCCGTTTTATACATGCTTTAGCTTTCATACTGAAACCTAAACAACAGCGCTATTTTCTTTAGTATCGTACTGGGCCCGACCGCAGTAGTTCCGGCTCATATTAACCGTTATCGCCCCATCTTAACTGCCCTGTTCTCGAAACTATAGCCTTCGTTGAAAATGATACACTTAATATCAATCAACGTGAAAACAACCTTATTTATTTAACCGTAAGGTTCCGTCTGCTAAACGAACCTCAGCCCATTATTTCTCATTATTAAATTGATAAGAAAAATGCGATTGGGCCGGATTACGTTTTGAACCATATCGCTGGATGGTAGGGTGTATTTTTGAATGGGCTACAATGTTTTAAGGTTCTGAAAAGGAAAGAGTTATTGTGAATATAGATAGGTTTGTGAACCCTTGTTTCAAACAATGACAGGAGTAACGCACCTTTTGTTTGTGTTGATCAAAAATGAGGACATGTGGAATCGTTGATGTCAAATGGCTTCGTGGGTTGATAACGATTCGAAAGCTTTTGGTAATTGTAGCTCGACTACTGCTGACAAATATTGAGCATTTATTTCCTAAGCCAATGTTAAATAATTTAACTATACTGACGTATACATGTATCGAAGTATATTCCTTCTGATTAAAAATCGAAAGTTGAAACAACTAAAAAACTAGTTACATGGATAGATTATAATTTGCTACATATTAATACGTCACTATTCTGATAAAAGCCTTGGCAATCTATTACTTCACACTAATGTTATAATAGCGAAAGTTGGAGCATAAGATGGATGCTTGTCACTCAATCACGCCGGAACGGCTAAACGGATCTGAGTGAAATTTGGCACAAAGATAGATTATAGCCATACTTTTTGATCACATAAAACCGTAAAGCGCAGCTAGTATGTTAAATTTACCTCATGTTTTATTTTATTTTTATATTTATAGTATTTAAAAAATCACATTTACTAGCGTCATTATCACCTGTCGTAGCCTAGACATTCCTAACGACTCTTCACCAACATTACATATTCTATATCCGATACGACTTTAGTTCCAAAGTGACGTGACAAACTCAAGTGCGTGTGACAAACTGCTTTACCCTAATTTCCTCCCAACCGCACCGTCGCTCACAGAATCCTAATAGTTTAACCCACTTGCGCGGAGTGATACGCGGAGGTAGATGCTTTCGAGTGATAAAATGGTGCTACGTGATGGACAAATGGGAAGGTTACGGAAATGTTACCCCTTGATTTGCCGATATGGAGTCTAAAATATCCTTGGACACGTAAGTGACAGATAGTGACTTAGTTATTTGTATTTGTGGCTTTAAAGTTAAAATAAAAAGCATAGATAAAGGCATAAAACTTAGCTGTAAAAACAAGTACTAACAGAAACAAGGTCAACGATAAAGGCCAAATTTTATCTTCTGCCATTTTGATAATATCTATACCTTTCAAGTTCAAGTTCTCTTTGATGACTAATGGATGTCTAAAAATGAACATTGATTTTTCATCAAGTCAAGTCTCTCAAAGTGGTTTTTTTTAACGATTTTTCCTTTCTTCTTAAGCATTGAGCAAGCACGTAACTTTTTTATTGTTAGTAATATACGTGTGTACACGCAAGAGAAAACTTGTAAAATTACATTCTATGTCACGTCATGTTGCTTTTATGGTATTGCAGCAAAAATATAGAGACACAGGTTTTGCAAAAAAAAAAGCAAGCTCCTCAGCGAAAAAACAAAACGTCAGTCATATTAATTCAGCACCTTGTTTTCGATATCGAATTCTTCCTCTCAGGAGTAGATAAACACTTATTAATCACCTGTCAATGCTAACAGAAACTTGTGCGAAATTCTGAAAATCTAAAGAACGCCGTTGAAATCCAGCAAAATCATCAAAACCTCCCAATTTTGTGGATGGACACCCATCGAGGTCAGATGCCATCTCAGGTATTTCATAAATTTCCATTCCGCACAATATGAAATCCAATTCCGTTATCAATCCTAAATTATGATCCTCGAGTCAACCCATCTCGATCCCGGTAAGTGAAACCCTATGCGAGCTCGGGCTTATTACTCGATGTCATCCGCATGTTAGTAGAAATTTCGAGAACCCACGGTACGCGTCACGTTGTCAAGTGCTCATATCTTTTGAGATTTGCTCTTAATAGGGAAGGAATTTCAATTTAAATATTTTAAAATGGAACGTTGGGTGGTGGCCAAGGCTTCGCGTTGTCAGCTTGATTTCAGTGTTCTCAGTAGGTACTAATTTTAAACTAGCAGTATCTGCGACTATTCGCGCTAGTTTTTCTAACATGCTTAATATTTCTTTAGATTCTAATTAAGTGGTCTTTGGTCGTTAAAATGTGTAGAATAACACATCAACAATAACACAGGTAAGATAATGTAGAAGGCAGTTTACACAACGATGTTTTGCATTCTTGCGAAATTTGTAGAGGTACTCCACTAGCACAGTACGAATAAACCATGGGGCAACCTAAAAATCGAAAAAAAGCAGCTGTTCCTCAATTGTTTAAATACCTCTACAAATTCCGCAGGAATTCAAAACAACACGTTGTATAATTACACAAAGTACCTACCTCTGTGTGCACAGGCCCTTTTTCAATATCTCGGTCTCGATCCTTCCTCACAATTGTCAAACTTCAGCCACAAGTTGGTTCGCACAAATCGCATAACAGATCAGGAAATTGTGGTTGCGAGGTGGAAAACCGTGCTTGATCTTTTACAAAAGCTACCTAACTAGGACTATGTGTTTGTTCAAGTCAAAATGGGTCTTGGTGGCATGGCACAAAACTCAATTTCATTTGTCCAGTGCTACTTTCTGTTTCTGACGGCGCGATGTTCGCTCAAGATGGTTAACTGAGCGGTGATGACTATCTTTATCTTTCTATTCTCTCTATTATTAGCTTCTATCTTTTTATTAGCTATTAATTTCATGAAAAAGAAAAACGAAAAGTAAACCTTGAAATAATATAACCACGTTTTTACAGAGACACCTAAAAATAAACACTCATACAAATTACTACTAGTACAACAAAATAAAAAAAAAGCGGCAATTGCTCGACTAGAAAAACTAGAATTAAAAAAAGTCCTTTTTTTGTTAAATTTATTATTACTCATAATAAGTTTTAAAATCTATTTACTAACTCTAGTCATAAAACTAATAACTAGTAGCTCTAAGGTTTATCCTCCTCAACAGATCGCATTTCTGAAACGATTTCAAAATGGCGGAGTTATGATATTTTTTTAAAGAAAAAAAAGGACATAATATATCCGGCATTTTGAAAGACTCCCAAGAACTGACTATGCAAAAAGTATCTCGATAATTATCGAACCTGCTCACAAAATTTCAAGATAAGTAATCGGTTACAACCGATTATCTTGAAATTTCGATTTCGGTCTTCCTGTACAGGTTGCATACATGCAACTGAAATCGGACATACGAAAGCATTTTTATTAAAGCTGAAGCAGAGACGCTTCGCTCGCTAACGCTCCCCCGGTCGATTACTCATAAAACAGTTTTTAAACACTCACAGCATTGTTGCATGGAAGTAGTCAGTATCTACTTACCCTTACCTTTACCATATATTAAGTTTTGAAAACGTTAATAAGTTACTTACGTGTAAGTACATAATAGTTTTAAGTTAATACATATCATCACGCTTTTACCTCGAAGGGGCTGGCAGAGGTGTAATACAAAACCCACACTTCGCCGGACGATATTCAGTCCCAAATGTGACAGGGGGCGAGCCTGTCGCTATACACCGGGCTCCAATCATGTAGCTGATGACATACAATACGCACATATGCTCACACAATGAACAAATTGGTGCATGCCGTCCGGCTAGCTTCGAACCCGCTCCCTCTGGCTTGAGAGGCGGACCTTCTCCCAACTAGGCTGCCATTGCTTCCATCCATTCGCTGCATTCGCTTAATACATGGAAGCGATAATAACGAAAGTTTTATGTTAAACCGATAATCTGTTAAATCGAAAAGTACCAAGATTAAGTACTGCCAATATTTTACTCTGCACACGCGGGCGACATTTGGCAGGTTTATCGAGAAAGTTCCCTTGTCCACAGTTGGGAACCGATATTACCCGGTTACGGATACAATTTTAACTAATATATTGTTGGGAAAATGTATGAGAGTTGTTCGCAGTTGGTTATTTATTTGCCGTGTTGCTTCACTGATGTTTGAACGTTTTCCAATAAAGATAAGTATCTATTGACGTTATTTTATTACGTCTTAAGTAGCAATTTCCTTTCCTATCAAACTGCAATAAAACATACTTAATTTTACTGAGTCAACGGTGTCACTCTGAAATAAGTCTTGAACGTTAGATAACAAAAGATCGTTTTCTGTTTCAGTGCTATGTACGTCCCTAAATCTAACGCTTGATGCGTCCAAAATGTGCATAAGGTTCTTATTCGTAATTTTTTTAACTGGATGGTAGGTACAGGAAAGCTGATTTTTTCTTATTAACACAATAATTGTATTACATAAAAAAAAGCCAACATAATATTTTAAAAACTTGAACTAGCCAACTGAGAAACATTAATTTTGAACCTTGTGCACATTTTAGATCTAGCTCTCTTACGCCAATCAGCCACATACAGAGCTTTTGCCATAAACCGGTGTCACATCAAAGGTGTTTGAAATGTTCGTGATAATATTCTGATGGATTTCTCAGAAACGCTACGTTCAAAGCGGATCTTGCTTCAATCGTACGACAGTAGTTTCACCTCAGCTTATGCATTTTTCTTCCTTTATTATCTTCGGCAAATAGCTTCTTTCTCTCCGTCGGTCTGAACAAAGTTATAACTGTAAATAATGTAAAATATCTAGAATTTAGAAAATCGAATATTATAAAATCGAAAAAGTATATTTGTCTGTCTGTCTGACTGTTTTTAGGCCTTTCCCGGCTAAAGAGCTGAACGGATCTTGACTTTTATTTTTATTTTTATGTAGAATAGGTCGGCGTTTGACCACCAACTCGCCTGATGTTAAGCGACGTTGTGGTCTAAAATGGAGTACGACGACCCATAAGGTACCCATTCACTCTAGCCTTGAAGTTTACTAGAGTGAAGAAGTACAAAGACGGCAGTTGAGTGAGGCGCTACAAGTGCGCTACTGCTCAGACCCGTCTTCGGAACGGTTACACCGGACTACATCCCGAAACACGACTAGGTCATTTCACGGCATGGCTTGGTCCGGTGGGTGGTAACTAGCCACGGCCGAAGCCTCCCACCAGAGTTTGCTACCTAGTTAGCACTACCCGGGGACCACGTGTAGGGAATCAGAATAGAGTGCACTCCTACGGACGTGGGTAGCTCAGCCCCCAAAATAATGTAATGACGTAATTTGATAATTAGTTACAGTACGAGTATTTCACGAAGAAAGTTTTTGAAAACTATTTTTTCTGAATAAACGCGAATGAAGTCGCGGGTAACAGCAGTACATAATTATATTCTAACTCAACTCTAAGTGAAGAGAACTCAAATAAAATTAGTACTTACTATTTTCATGTTATAACTCAACAAAGTGACGTCTACTATTTATTTTTACTAATGCTAATGATAACAAAATGGGTACGAGATGAAAATCTTTGTTGTTGTCCATGTTTGTAACTGTCATCCGGTCATTCATTCCTACCTCTCTTTCTTTCGTAGCACTTTCACTTTATGCAGTCAACAACGCTAAAAAGGAAAATGTGTATAAACATTTAAATATACTTTGAACATAATTTATTTGTAACAGCTGCCACAAATAGAATTAATCATAATCCTAACTTCGAATTCTAATCTTATCTTAACCATTATTACTAGTAGCTCTGTGGGCGGAGAAATGATTTTTTGTGAAAAAAAAAACATATACTCGTATTATCACAAATCTATCATCTATCGTAGTCACAAAATTTCAAGAGAATCGGTTAAGAAATGCGAACTGTAGAGAAAGACAAAGGTCCGGACAGAAATCAATACAATTTTTTGGACATACGAAAGTATTTTTGTCGAAGCTGAAGCAGAGACGCTTCGCTCGCTAATACTTGCTTGATCGATTAATGCGAATTGTTTATTTGTTACACTTTAACGCCTTATTTACTCAACCGACTTAAAGCTGCATTTCCACCAGAGATGTGCGAGAAAGCGTAGCGAGGGATGTGTTTGTTGAAAACCAAGAGAATTGCTTTATTTCCTAGCTTCGTAAAGCGCAGTTCTTGTGTAAACGGCTTGTCGGAGCAAGGTTTTTGCACGTGCAAATTAAACGAGGGATGGACGCAAGGGATGTGTGCTAGGGATAGATGCGAGCGACAAACTGCTAGCATTCACTTATAAAGGGAATTTGTTACAAGTAGATGTGTAAAAAGCCCGTCATACACATCCTCGCACTGCTCATCTACGCACTTCTTCACTGTGTCGCTACGCATCCTCGCACTGCTCATCTACGCACTTCTTCACTGTGTCGCTACGCATCCTCGCACTGCTCATCTACGCACTTCTTCACTGTGTCGCTACGCATCCTCGCACTGCTCATCTACGCACTTCTTCACTGTGTCGCTACGCATCCTCGCACTGCTCATCTACGCACTTCTTCACTGTGTCGCTACGCATCCTCGCACTGCTCATCTACGCACTTCTTCACTGTGTCGCTACGCATCCTCGCACTGCTCATCTACGCACTTCTTCACTGTGTCGCTACGCATCCTCGCACTGCTCATCTACGCACTTCTTCACTGTGTCGCTACGCATCCTCGCACTGCTCATCTACGCACTTCTTCACTGTGTCGCTACGCATCCTCGCACTGCTCAGAGGTCTAGCATATCTCTGGTGGAAACACTCACCTCACACATTTCTAGTGGAAACAAAAAGCATAAAAATGAAATCTCATAATATGTATTGTTTATTGTTAATGTATTGCTTATGCAAACTTCAAAAGGATCAAAATATTTTTTTTGGCACAATGTCGTGGTATAATTTACTTAACAGATTCAGATTTTCATAGCTATAGTCAGTTATTTACACGTTATTTCATGCCTTAAAAATAATGAAATGTTCAAGTGAGATGATACGAGTAAATGCCACAAAGTTGGTGTCTTTTCACGCTAGCGTTTAAATTCATATTTTCTTTTAGTTCCAAAATTATTCCATCAAATATCGTACTCTTTACTCGAGAGCCTTCAAATCTGAAAACGATAAAACAGGCAGTAATCCGCAGCCCTTCGGAAACGTCACTCGAAATCCGTAGATGGGGTGTGTGTGACGTCAAGTAATGACGTATTAGAGATGGGAGAAATATGAGTTAATCAGTGGCCATTCGAATAGCTCGATGTCCAATTGTTCGAATGTGGCGTTAGTGCTTATAAGATCAAGGTATTACTAAAGACAACATCATATAACATCAATCCAACTTTTTTTAAAATATTTTTATGTGATATTATTTTCAATGTACAAGTAGGTCCTTTATGTACTTCATTATTTTAATAACTTGAACTCAACTACTAGTGCAAGCCGTTTCTAAAGTAAATACCGGTAAACGTAAAGAAGGCACTGCGGCCAAGTGAAACAACATTATACGCAAATGAATACCTAAAGTAGAAGATTTGTAGCGTTTAAGGAGATGCTTTTTTTTTTTTTTTTTTTTTTTTTGGGTGGGAAATCATCAGATGACTTCTCCCGCTCTGGGCTGAGCGGGAGGGCATGTCAGACTTCTACTGACTAAAACCCACCCGTGTTTCTTCCATTACCTGTGTGCCAGGGCCGCGATATCCCTTTCGAAAAACTCGCAACCCTGGCAAGCATTGGCCCTAACGGACCCCGTCAGTTGGTGCTGACATCTCTTTGAGGCGCGCGTGAAACACAACGCGCCGTCGACCCGGGCCTGGTCCTTGTCGGACGGCGAGCTACCCATCGCTCACCGTCCGCAGGCCCGCGCCTACGGTGGCCGGAAATCACTTCGTGACTCCCGACGCCCGGGGCGTCTCCTGCCGCGACTAAGGGCGTGAGGGCGAGAACCCTGCCTCACCCTCACACGTTCCGCCTCCTCCTTAGCGAGCATTACTGCTTCGCAGAAGGAGGTGACGGCCTCCCATGCACTCTCGCTCCGAACCATGGCCTGAACCAGGGCCGGACGCGAGAGGTCGCTGCTGCCGATCGCCTCCGTGAGGACACGGCGGTGCTCCGCCCAAGCCGGGCAGACCTCCACCGTATGTTCCACCGTGTCCTCCGGGCGATCCACGCAGTGGTGACACCCGGGCGTTTCCTCCCGCTTTATCCTGAACAGGAACCTCCCGAAACAACCATGTCCGGTGAGGACCTGCGTCAGGCGGAAGGTGAGGACGCCGTGGCGCCTCTCTAGCCACTCCTCAAAGAGGGGACTTATCGCCACAATTGTAGCGTGCCCAGCGCTGGGTTGCGACAATCGCACTCTCCATGCCGCAATGAGATCCTGCCGGAGCTCCGTCCGCTGTGTCGTGATTTCTCGCGGCAGCGGAGTTTCACCCCGGCGTTTCGCCTCCTCGCGCCACTCCCAGAGATGCGCAAGGACTTTTGCCTCCAGATCCCACGGCGGCAGTCCGGCAAGGAGGCTCGCCGCCTCACGGGAAACCGTGCGGTAACCCCGTACCAGCCTGATAGCCATGACCCTTTGAGACGCGTTCAACCGCTGGACTGGTCGCAGCCTCACAGAACGCGCCCACACCGGTGCCCCGTAAAGGGCCATGGACCGCACGATCCCCGCGTAGAGCCTCCGGCAGGAGGCGTTAGGACCCCCTAGATTGGGCAGAAGCCGCTTCAAAGCAGCCCCGGCCCTATCCAGTCTGGGAGCCAAACGTCGGAAGTGCTCCACGAAGTTCCACCGGCTGTCGAGGACGAGTCCCAGGTACTTCATCGTCGACTCGACGCCAATGTGAACCCCTCCCGCCGTTATCTGGGAACCCGACAGTGGCGCGTTCCGACGACCATAAAAACACATGGCCTCGGACTTGTGCAAAGCCACCTCGAGTCCCAATTGCCGGATCCTATCGACGATTGTCGCAACCCCACGTGCCGCCAGTTCGGCCGCCGCCTCATGCGACCTTCCCTGCGCCAGGACCAGCGTGTCATCAGCGTAGCAGACTACGCTGACGCCGTTAGGGAGGTCGGCGCGCAGCACCCAGTCGTAGCCGATGTCCCACAGATGCGGCCCCAGAACCGAACCTTGTGGGACACCGCACGACATCTCTCGCCGGTTCCACACTCCTTGATGACCTGGGTAGATGACGGCCCTGTCCGTCAAATACGCCTCGACCACGCGACAGAGGTAGGTCGGCATCCGGTGATACCGAAGTGCCTCCCTAATGCAACTCCAGGGCAGGGTGTTGAAGGCATTGGCGATGTCAAGAGACACCGCCAAGACGACCCCACCACGGGCCACAGCATCCCCCGTCGTGAGGGCTCGAACGCGCATGACGGCATCCACCGTAGAGCGCCCCTTGCGGAAACCAAACTGGCTCTCCGCTAAATCCGGCCCCACCCGCACCAGCCGCCTGACGAGGCGGTCTGCAATTACTCTTTCAAAGAGCTTGCCCACCTCGTCGAGCAGCACGATGGGCCGGTAAGCTGACGGAGAGTCCGCCGGGCGCCCTGGCTTCTTAATGAGGACCAGTTTCCCCGTCTTCCAACGAAGTGGGAACTGACCCCTCTCCATGCATGCGCTTAGGAGCCCCCTTAATCGAGGCCCAAGAGCCTCCAAGGCCAGGACCCAGGCTTTTCCAGGCAAGCCATCGGGTCCTGGGGCGGTATTCTTGGCATTCAGCCTACGTACCGCCACTCTCAAATCTACCTCGGTCACCTCCGAAGTGTCGTCGTCGTCATCAATGGTGTGGTCCTCATCGGGCACTGCAGGAGGCGGAGACATAGGCGGGGGAGTATGTTCCCCTCGTGAAGGGAAAAGAGCGCTCACCACGTCCTCCACGAGCTGAGGCCGGAGACTCTGCGTCAGCGGGGGAGCCCATGGGCGGAGTTTGTCGCGCACCCATTTGTAGGGGCGCCCCCACGGGTCTCTGTTCAGAGTCTCCAGCGACTCCTCGCGGGCCAGTCCTTTGGCCCGCTTAATCTCCGCTCGGAGAGCGGTCTTCGCTGCTCTGTACCCCTCGTACAGCTCCGCCTGAATGGCTTCTGTATCCGGAGGGCGGATACGGAGCCTGCGGTGCCTGGAGTACCGGTGGCGCGCAGCAACGCACGCCTTGCGTAGAACGGTCAGCTCACGCGACCACCAGTACACCTGGCGCCGAGCTCGTCCGGGCTGGACCCGGGGCATTGCCACGTCACATATTGCGGACATGGCCTCCCGGAACCACTCTGCCTCGTCGTTGATGTCGGCAGGCCTGTCCGGTGATGACACCCAGGCCTGCACGATCGAGGCTTCCAGGAGGAGCTCCCGGTCCAGCTGCTTCAGCGCCCACCGCGGACCACTTGGGGTCTGTCGGACCAGCGCGCCCGAGGTCTGGGCGGAGACGTCAAACCGGATGTACCGGTGATCAGAGTAGGTCTCCACCCCCTCCATGACGCGCCAGTCAATGACACGCGGCGACAGAGCAGGGCTGGCGAACGAGATATCAACCACTGATTCACCCCGCATCCGCACACACGTGGGGACAGAACCCCGGTTTAGGACGACCAGACCTGTCTCCAGAGCCCAGTCCTCCACCATTCTGCCCCGTGTGTCCGTATACCGGGAACCCCAAGCCACGTTCTTGGCATTAAAGTCCCCGAGGACGATCACGGGGAGGGCATGGTACCCGACGACGACGACTCTCAACTCCCCAAGGGAGTTGTGGAACTCGGCGAGAGTTCGGTTCGGGGAGAAGTATACTCCTACCACAACAATCTCCCCAAACCGTGCTGCTACGCAACCCTGTCCACTCTTGACGGCCTCGAGGGACGGGGTGCCGGCGGCGGCTGACGACATAATGGCCACTGAGCCGCTCAGGTCCTCTACCCAGTCATCCCTGGGCGGGACAAAGTACGGCTCAGCGACCACGGCGATGTTAATCGACCACTGCGCCATGCTTTGGAGCAACAGATCCTGAGCGGCGGCGCAGTGGTTGATGTTCGCCTGGAGGAGGCGTAGTGGGGCCATTTATTGGCAATCCATTTCAGCCCCCTCCTGGGCCCCCTGTGAAGGCCTTGCCGCGGTGTTAGCGGCGGCATCAACGACGGTGGAGGCGGCAACGGCGGCTGCGGCGGTGACGGCGGTGGCGGAGGGCTTGCCCCTACCCCTGAGTTCGCGGGGGGGAGCGCAGGCCTTGCTTCCAGCCCGGTGATCGGCCGGCTTACCAGCCGCCGCACATGCAAAGCAGTGCGGCGGGGCGTCGCAGGTGCCGGCCTTGTGACCGGGCTGACCACAGCGGAAGCAATCCTCGCTGCGGTCCACCTCCGCGGTGCAGCATGCTCCCACATGGCGACCCACCTGGCAGCGATAGCACCTCAGAGGTCTGGGTTCCAGCAGTTTCACCTGCGCGGAAACCCAGCCCACCCGGAGCCTTTGGCCCTTACCGGATATTTTTTGGGCCGCCGAGACGGGGCAGCTCACCGTGATGGTTTTCATCCCTGATTTGTCCGGTCGGAGGGTGCCTGCCCTCACCTGCTCGGCAGAGCACTCTCCAGTCCTAGCCACGGCAGCCACAACATCTTCCGCCGTCACGCAGTCGTCCAGGCCCAGGATGCGCATGTCAGCGCACTTGGTGGGCCTGGAGACTCGGGCCTCCTCCGCACTGAGGGACGCCCTGAGCCTTTCGGCCAGGGCATCAGCGGTCGGGCCGCTGGCCGCACCGGGGATCTCCAGCATCCGAGCCCCCGTCGCAGTGACCTTCATCCTGAAGCCCTCGGCGACGCCGATCTCCTCCAGGTTCACTGCTGCCCACGCCTTGGCAAGCACGTCTCGGTAGGTCACGCCCTTCTTCTCCGCTTCCGGCTGTAGTGTGATAACCACAGCTGCGGATTTCGGGGCGCGAAGCCTACTCTCGGCGCTTCGCTTTTTGCGCCGTTGCCGCTTCTCCTTTCGTTTGGCCGCCCTTTTGGCCTTACCCGCCTTCCTGTTCTCCCCGGCTATTAGCCATTCGGCGTCGGCCGGAGAGGAATCAGGAGGCGGGGGCAGGGGCGACCGTCCCGCTGCCAGGGCTGAGGCACTCAATTTCTGCGCAGCCGCCTGCGCAGCCGTCCCGCCCTTCATAGGCTTGGGCGGCGCCACTTTCGCCGGAGGTTGGGGTTTGGCCGCGGGCTTCACCGCAGGCTTAGCCGCGGGCGTCGCCGAGGCAGCCACGGTGGCGGCAAAAGTAGCCGGCCTGCTCGCCGCTAGCGGGGGGCGCAGGACAATGCCCTCCAAGACGGAAAACCGTCTGTGGAAGGCAGCTAGCTCCTGCCGCACCAGGGTCAAAACCCCGTCCTCCGCAGGCACCGGCAGGCCCTGCCCATGCTGCGTCCCTCCCTGGGCCATCTCCCGAGGGCCAGCTCCTCGGAGCCGGGCCAGGTCCGCTCGGAGCTGCTCGTTCTCCTTTCGGAGAAGCTCCATAGCGGCCGTCAAGCGGCCGACCTCCGCCCGCATTTCAGACATTTCTTCCGACGGAGGCCCGACCTGAAGGGCCCTCGCTGCCGCCATAATGGAGGCCGTGGCAGCGGGTATGACCTTGTCTTTAGAGGATTGAATCCTCTTCGAGGCCACACCCCTGATCGCGGCTACTACGACCTCCTCGAAACTGCTTGCGACTCGTTCCGCCCTAGAACCGCCAGCGGCGTCCGGCTCACCACCTGAGGTATCTGAGAGACCCTCCATTGGGAGCCTCTCGGCTCGCTGGGCCGGCTCGGCTGGGCTAGCATGGCTTGGCTCGCTTGCTTCCTGGGTAGTGAGCCCTCTGCCCACACCCTGCCCTTGGCACCCTCCCCGCCGGCCAATTTTTCTCCGGGCCGTGCTCAACCCTCCGTCAGAGGACGACCCCTGGCCGTCCCCTGGTTTGGAGCGCTTCTTCAGCAACTTTTTGCTGTTCTTTGCTGCAGCTCCCACCCCCACGGGCTCCGGGCTCTTAAAAGAGCCCTTCACCCCAGATGCGGCGTCGGACTCCGACCCCACATCACTCCTTTCCTCTGCGCTTGTAGCGCCTTGTTTGGGATATGTTTTTAATAAATTTTCCATATTGATCCCACGAGTGTGGGGGATGTAAAATGTCATTCCTAGGTTTACCCCCTGTGCCCAGGTAAGTCAATTACATTTGTTTCCCAACCAGGGGTTCGACTGGTCCCTGGCTGGGGGTGCGCTAACGACTGATGTGCCACCTGCAACTACAAGTTACAGATGGCACTACTCCTCAGCCATTCATACCCTCGCCACGCACCAAAACTTGGTATTAGAGGATTTTTTATAGAGGTTATCGTCCTCGCGATCCGGGCGATTAAGCCAAGATCCTCGTCCCGTTCCGAGTCACAGAACATGATCTCTTTCCGGATTACGATTTCGACGGGTGCAGTTAGGAGAATCAGTTCCCTTGCTGCCAGCTCGTTGGCAGAGTGAGTTTAAGGAGATGCTGACACTCGGATATTAGCTGTAATGGATAAACATTGCTACCATAAATCACTCGAATAATAATAATTCGAATATCAGTGTTATTATTACACTAATATTTGTCAATCGTTCATATCTATCGCTTACTCAATACTCACTCAACTGAAAGTTGTAGAAGTACATACCGGATGCCGGTTTGAGAGGCACTCAGACCCTCTTGACTTTACACGTCGTCTTCGGGAAAATTTAATCCGAGTGGGGACAAAATCATTCGGAGGTGGAAAACACCTTTTTGTGCCCATTTTGGGTTTGCCAAATAGTTTATTCAAATTGCTGGGCAATGATTTGATAGTCTTGTTTACAAGAAATTTTTAGACCTCTTAAAAATAAACGTTGTAGGTACAGATATCGAATAGATCTACGATACAGTGTATTGAATTTTTCCTTCTTTTAAATTTCTAGCTCGATTGAAAAAGACAAAACACTGTATAAAACTATTTCGAAGCCAGACAATCTTTACTAGTAAGGGGGTACAGTTACTCGTATGTATGCCCAAATATTTATATTGTAATTCTAATGTGATTCTACTCTCATAACTTTAGCAATATAGTTTTGAGATATTGGAAAAATAACCAGATATCCATAAATTTTCTACCTTGGTAATCCTGGTAATATTTTAAATGCGAAAGTTTGTAAAAATAGATGGATGTTTGTTACTCTTTCACGCCAGAACGGCTGAACAGATCTGGATGAAATTTGGCATAGAGATGGATTATTGTCTAGAATAGCACATAGGATATTTTTAACCGCGGGTGAAACCGCGGGGCGCAGCTAGCATATGATAAAAATTACAAATCGTAAGGTTGCGACTTGATAAATACTATCTATGACAGTAACATTGGGCTTTATTACTAAAAATTGGTAGAAATTTCTAAAAAAGCCGGGTGGATACAAATATCGTGTATAATTTCGACTCATTATAAAATCAAACGTTTCTTTAGCTGTTCAAAGAAAATTTAATTCATGATTAGACAAAAAATTCAAACACTCCGTATTCGTTTTGAATAAATTTAATTACGGATAATTAGAGCAGGCCGTTATTTTTACCATCACTAATTTTAAACCAGATCAGTAGTTTAATAGATAATTAAACCTAAGTAGTTTTATTAACGAAATGCCTTGTAATTAAATTTTAATTTTTAAGTTAGCACTTTTTTCTTCCTAGTATAATTGTAAAGGCTGGTAATGGTTCTAGCTTGATGAGAATTGATGACGATGATGCGTAGGGTGATAACGGGGCTGAGTAGTTATTTCATTATGAGTAAAGAAAAAAAAACTAATTAAATAGCTACGTCAATATCGATGTAGGTAGTTATGTTCGCGTGGTATTTCATTGTTGGTTTCTTTGTGTGCGTAGAGTCCATTCAAGTATAAATGAATAACTATGGCAGTCTATTAATAAAAAAAACAGTACTATGAGTAAAAAAAAAATACAAATTAACGAATTTAATAAAAATTATGACAGATAATTTTGAAAACAATATCTCAAAATTATTTCTTGGCATATATTACTTTAAGTGCATTTTTACTAAAATTTAAAAACCTACCTGCGGCATGCGGACCAAAATTGACATAACGAAAAAAGTGAACAAAATCTTTCTCCAAAATCTTAATAAGCCCTCAGAAACGAATGTTTACGTCTACAGAATGAGAATAGCAAAAATAAAATGCACACTTACCTTAATTTACTACCAAAGGAAGTGCAATATTGTAAATGAAATTCACAACTGAGATAAAGATCACGACGCACGAGAGGGTGCGGCTGTCTGGCGCAACCGTTCAGTTGAAAAGGTTGAGACACACTGGTAGAGTTTTTTAAAATATATATTTTTTAACTTGCTCATCTTTTCGTGGATCTGCTGATGCTTTTCAGTCTATTACACTCAGCTTTCTATAAGTTTAGATTCGTGAAAGCTTCTTTTTTATGTGTAGTAGTTCCTGATCAGTACTTCGCTCTTCAGACATACAAACTTTACCTCTTCAATTATCTTAAAATTAATCAAAATTAAAAATGGTAACCCTACTCCCTTTTCAGTTTCAGTGTAACCCGTACCTAAGCCAGGACCCCGTAAAATTTTAATAATAAAAAAATAAGTAACCGTAGGCAGCAGAATGCCTCCAAACATCCGCTGCCAACGTGGGCATACTAAAAAAGTAAGAGGAATTGATGAGCGTCGCGAGTTGGTGCAGTAAAATTATTAGCAGTAAGGGAACTGGGACATACATGAGTGTATCATCCGACCCATGTGTTTGCAGGCCATTCAATTCAAGGTCTTAGTTTTCTGTCGTCTAAGGAAATATACACAACAGTCGCCGACAGCCACCAACATCAAGGTGTCGTCGTACAAATAATAATAATATCTCGGGTTGACTTTGGTGTGTAGACTTTTTTAGGACAACTGTTACTGTCGAGCTGTGATAGATGTGTTTAAACGGTCTAGCTGACGCCAGGGCTACTCACTCGGCTTGTACCTGCAATAATTTATTGAGTATTTCAAATGGAACTGGTTTTGAAGTGGTCAAATTTTTCTTGATAACTTAGGTTACACAAAGGTGTAAATGTTACTCACTTGTAATTTATTAAAGTATTTTGAAGCTTTTTTTTTTGTTAAAAAAGTTCGCTATTATATATATGAGCTATTAATTTGGTATAAAAGACTTACAAAACTACTATCTCTATCTCTACATAGTATGAAACAAAGTCCTATTCCGTGTCTGTGTGTCTCTCTGTCTGTATATCCACCAACGCCTTCAACCAACCATGCCCGATTTTATAGGGTTTTCACCATTAGTGATAATTTTTCACGGAAGGCCCCGTGCACAGCCAGGGCATTATGTATCCAATTATTCAATTTTCATTTTCTGATAATTACTGATTGAACAAAATGTATCAAAGTGAGTTAAAATATACGCGTTCAATACAATTTACCTAAGTAGGTATGTTTACTAACAGATGAATGCTATATATACACCAATGTATTATTATTTTTTGTCGTTACGGCATTGTTTAAAAAATACTGCATTTTTTTACAACTGGACAATTTACGGTTTAATTTTAAAGCACTCGTAAAACTTTAGTTCAATAAATACTTTGCCACATTTGTAGCAAGATTTCGTACTGAGTGTGTGACCCTGGTGTATAACTTTGGCGCCTAATATCAGCGCCGAAGAGAAAATGGCAGAATATTCAGTACAAATATGCCTATATATTAAAGTCTAATACTCAAGCGACGGGGTTTGCAACTTTATATGAAAAGTTTTGTATCTCACTGGGTTAAAGTATAAAAAACTTTTGTAGATATTTTTTTGTTTTATATTTATTTTGTTTACTATAAAACTCTGTTATTAATCTCTATAGTAAAAATCAACACTCATAGTTGCTATGCGCAACACATACAAACGGCTAGACATAGATTTAGCTCAAACTTTTTGTACACAAGGCTTGAAGCTTGAGGTTGCTCGCTCTATCTGGCTGTAAACCGAAGACTACACCGGGTACGCAGTCCCGGACAACGGCTTGTTGATCATAATTTTGAATTAGCAATAACTTTCAGCAAGTTTGCTCAGTTGCATTAACTTAAAAGTCGGTTAAGTTAAACTTTTTTGTTTTAAAAACATAGTTTTTATTTAAATGTAGAGACCTGTTAGGGATACACAAAAGCCGCCGGCACGATATTGGCACCTATGCCGATTTTTCACGTCGGGGTCATATTTTAAAACAAATCAAGCCGCACATTATACTCGTATGTCATGGCCGGCAGTCTATGTAGACGGGCCGCCGACTTTGGTGTGTAAACTCCTTTATAATTTCTAAAACAAACCGATTTTATTTTTTGCCTTTGAAATTTTTTTTTTTTTTTTTATGTAGAATAGGTCGTCGTTTGACCACCAACTCGCCTGATGTTAAGCAACGTTGTGGTCTAAGATGAAGCACGCTATCGTAACCACTATGTGTACAAAACCTAACAACTATGTCAAAGAAATACATATCATAGCTACCTAACGCAAACGTTTAAAATCGCTCAGCGGTCGCTACGCAGATTCTTTATTAGGTGTATCCAGCGATGGCTCAAAGTGGGTTGCCATTATTAAAATTCTCGCAGCGGAGCACAGCCATAATAATATTTTCAGGCCAGTAAGCTCACGAGAAAAGAGAAAAAACTGCGCTTAAAATGGATTTAACATATTTTATTATAATATTAAGCCGTACAAACGATCTTAAAAATGAACGCTGCCGGCAACAATTTCGAAGTTATAAAACAAGGTGGTACACGAGATTAATGAAGATTTATGCTGCAAGATGAATTTATATACGGATATTTAAATTAAAATCTCTTTCCCGCAGCGCAATGCAGTGCTCTAGTGGTAATGCATGTATATTTGGCTTGAAGCGCTCTTCGACACAACACCATCTAGCATTCATATTTTTTTTTGCGATATCTATCTATTTACCAGATCCGTGATTCTGCGTGATTTTGTGTGATGTTTTAAAGGAATGGTGAAATTTTGCAGCTTTAAATATTTTACCCAAAACAAAAGTACTTTTATGGTGAATTATTTTTAATGAGCTACTAGTGGATGTAACACAGATGTTATATTATGCGTAAACGTTTTCAATGTTTTGTATTGTACATTTATTGGCGTTGTCTTTACAGTTTAAAATATTTTTTCTAGTACAGGTTTTTCTTACTGTTTTATTCTATATAAATATATCTGTACTAACTACGTTTGGTATTATGTGTAGAATAATATCAAACGTAGTATCCTACATCACATTCGAATCCAGAATTCATTCATTTCATTTCATTTCATTTCATTTCATTTCATTTCATTTCATTTCATTTCATTTCATTTCATTTCATTTCATTTCATTTCATTTCATTTCATTTCATTTCATTTCATTTCATTTCATTTCATTTCATTTCATTTCATTTCATTTCATTTCATTTCAGAATTGAGTTTAAATTGTGATTTGTACTAAGCACTTGCATGCGTACATTTAAAAAAACAACTCTATTATGTTGTGTCATACATAAAGCAATAACTATAAGTAGGAGTCAATTTTTCAAGTAATAGTTTACGTGGTGATGCATTGATCTACACAACATGAAGCATACCACTGGGCCAGTTAAAAAATTAGACAGTTCGAAAATCGAAATTTAGTATGGAGCTTTCGAATTATCTACAAAACATTACATAACAATATGGTGACGCCTTTCACCGAAGGGGCTGGCAGATGCGTACAACACCCACACTTCTGCGGAAGATAATCAATCTGAAATGTGACAGGAGGCGAACCAGTCGCCATACAACTGGCTCCAATTATGTAGCAGATGACATTAAATTCGAGTAGTCTGTTTTAAAATAAATGCTCTAAGGCCCACTTGGAGAAAGTACAGAGTTATCTAAAACGCAGAATTATTTGACTCAGAGTTGAAATTATATAAGTGTCACTAATACTGTGTTATAACTTAAGTTGTCAAGCGATGACAGCCTTGGAGAAGGCCTGCCTCTCAAGCCAGAGAGAGCGGGTTCGAACCCAGCTGACGGCACGCACCAATTTGTCCATTGTGTGAACAAATGTGCGTATTGTATGTCATCTGCTACATGACTGGAGCCCGGTGTATGGCGACAGGCTCGCCCCCTGTCACATTTGGGACAAGTGTGGGTGTTGTATTACACCTCTGCCAGCCCCCTCGGGGGAAAGGTGTGACGATATGTTAAATCAAGTTTAGCTTCTAACTCTTGGTGTCGCAAGACAATTTATCAGTTTAACCTCTGATGAGCAGCTAACTCCGAGATAAAGAAAACTCGAGTTTCTGCAAGTGAGCCTAAGAATATTACAATAATGTTTTAGCTTTGTTCTTTTATCCTATCTACATCAAAAGAAACAACTAAATGAAAGGAATCTCACGTATTTTCCTTTTTAACCTAATTCAAAGGTCTCGGTTCTAAAAACGTACTTACTTGAAGAGCGCGCCTTTTTCAGCATTAATTTTATGATATCCGTTTCCTCACTAAGCTAATAAACCATTTTAGAGCCATCGTTAATACGGTATTTTATAGGTGGTAGTATTTTACGAGATTGTCTGTCTAAATCAGCAGCTGCGCTTTGGAATGGAAATAAAGTTGATCACATTAATTTCTGACAGAAATACAAATTGAAAAAACAATAATGATCGTAATTGACATTATTATGTTCGACCTTAACCGCGTTAGGGTTAAAAATTAACTTATTTTTCACATAAAATTATAAATGCGAAAGTTTGGATGGATGGATGTTTGTTACTCAATCACGTCAGAACGTCTGAACCAATCTGGATGAAGCACGGAGATAGATTTCCTACAGTCTGGTAAACATTTAAAATATAGTAATTTATAAACACTAATATTATAAAGAGGAATGATTTATTTGTTTTTTTGTTTGCATTGAATAGGCTCCGAAACTACTAGGCCGATTTCAAAAATTCTTTTACTGTTGAGAAGCTACACTATCTCCGGTGAACAAAGGCTTTATTAAATTTTCAAAAAGTTAGGGATCCATACTAAAACTCCAATACTGTAACCCAAGGTGTGAAAAAATTATCAATAAACTTTCTTACATCGCATGCGCTGCGAAAACTATTGATAATAGAACAAAATAATGTACTACGTCTTTGCAGAACATATAATTATCTACAAAAAATATTGCGACAGCATATTTTATGTCTAACTATTATAGTGATGTCACAATAAGTGTTTTTTCATTTAAAAAAAATATAAAAATTTATACTTTGGAAAGAATCCTTATCAAAATAAATGACTTCATATTTAAGTCTACTTCAAAATTATTATGTAACTATTTGAATTATTCAATTTGTACATTATGTTCACAAGTTTAAAAATGTACTGCTCGTTAATATCGAAGACGCAGTCCATTATCCCTAGGAGTTTCTAAACTCATAAAACCCTTCTGGACTGCAACCACATGAATTGACTTTAAAAATTAGAATTGCAATTAAGCTTTTGAGGAATTTAAGCCCCCCAAGCATGTGCAACGGGACGAGGCTGCTTATTAAGGAATTGACGGAGGACAATTTAGCTGTAGCAACCATTACCACCAGCCCAGCAGCTGGTCAACTAGCTCATATACCGAGGATTCCGATGATCCCAAGTGATCTGCCAAAACCATTTCAGTTTCGAATTAGTAGGGATTGACCTATGAAAAGAATATTTTACTCATGGCCAACTGTATGTTGGTATATCGCGGGTCGGAGGTCCTAAATATCAATTTAATTTGCTGCCACATAATACATTAACATCAAATATTGTTCACAGGGAAGCTCTAACTCAATAAATTGATTTTCAGGAGCAGAGAAAGTAAAGTATATACTCGTATAAAATGTAATTTCATATTCGAATGTTCTTCATTTTACTCTTTTTAATGACCCCACGCAAAAACGAGAAAGTACGTACATACATAATATGTATGGGAGAGTGTGTGTGTGTGTAAAAAATTATAACTTTTGAAATGTTTGTTTAACACCCGTGCGAAGCCGGGGCGAGCAGTGATTTAATATTATCATACACTCATCTATGGTTAAATTTAACAAAAAAAAATATAACAATTAAGACTCTTAAACTAAAATATTAAGAACTGTAAGTTTATATTATTAAAAAAAAAATGACATTATTTGACAAACTTTGTACCGGCAAACGCGTTAATATTACGTAAAGAGCAACAAACGCGCCTTTCTTCTGTCTATTGAGTTAGACACGGACTCCCATCGACCTGTTTTCAAGTAATTCCAAACTACCGCCCCAAAACCCACTCCACCTAATATCCACACACCATCAAAACAAACGCGGCCGGACGCTGGGTTCCGCAGTAGATATAATTTTCGATTGCGGCTAAAATCTAAAGTGCCGTTAAGAAAATAACCTACTGAATATTCAGTAGGCTAAACACAGGCTGGATTGCATGGCTTGTTTTCATTAACATGATTGGACTGACCCCATTAAAAGCCGGCCGTTCACGACCTCACGTACTTGTATTAGAATTTTTTAATAAATAAAACCAGTAAAAAGCGGTAAAAACGGTTTTTTTAAAACGTGAGCTTATTCGCTTAATGAAAGACGTAACGATACGCTGCTACCGGAATTGGATTGAATGTTTGTGTAAACGAATATTTCCATATGAATGAGGGATCTGTTTCGTGATGGTGTACGACTGACAATTATCTTTTTCGAAGTTTTTTTTTTTGGTTGAAATCGAGTAAATAACGCACCTTTGTTTTGTGTGTCATACGCTGTGCAGTTATGAAGTTTGGAGTTCGCGAGTGAGGCTGGTCCACTCCGTTTGCCAAGTCTTATCTTAATCCATTTTTTTTAAATTATAATTGCGAAAGTGAGTGTTTTCATTTATTAATTACGCTTTCACGTCTTAATTACTCATACTATCATAATGAAATTTTACATACACACTGTCAGGAATATAGAAGAGGACATAAAGTACTTTCATCCCGAATAAAAAGTTCCTGTTCGACCGAGGATGAAACCGCGGGGCGCAGCTAGTTTTGTTATAATTTAAATTAATGATCGAAATAATGTTAGATTAACAATTTATCCCTTTTTTGTAAGTTACGTTATTGTTGGTACTTTTATACCAAACTTCGGCCAACGATAAGGCAGAGCCACGTGTAAACACAAGCCAAATTTTCAGATAAATCATGCCAAAGCAAATCAAAAATCTTAATAAACACGAATATCCTTCGAGAAATGAAATGCCTATCAAATAAATTTCGATAAAACTTTACCTGATAGAAGTCTGTCATATTTTGGGAAAATCTCATTTAAAATGTGTTAGCTTTATCTCACGGTTCTACCTGTATTACCTACTAGTTTTTTTTTTTTATGACTAATTTGTGTGAGTAAGTAATTCAGTTTACTTAAAAGTTTGTAATCATGTACTTGATTAGTTACGGATCCTTAATTACGTTGATATTATAATTTTTTTTAATCAAGAATTAAATAAAACCAATAAATTAAATAAATCAAGTAAGTAACTTTTGTAAAATCAACATTTTCTTTGGAATTATCTGCCTTTTAGTAATAAAATCATTATTTGAATCTGTTACTGTACCTATCTGTTTGTATAACTGTTACTTGGCCTCCTATTCTTACGCGTTATTATTTTGGTCATTGTCTCTCTCGTTTGAAAAGTCATAAGTGTGACAGTGACTAAGATAAATCTCACGCATATGAATAGGCCCCCTGATGTAGTCTTATTTTGATTGTATTTCGTCTTCCTTTACCTTGAGTGATGTAGACAAACGGACAAACTTTCTCTTATATTATATTAATGTCAGAATAAATACATAATACTTCGCCTACTTAATAGGTACTCTTAAGGTAAGTATTGGAAAACAAGTAAGCCTACGTAATCCGGGAGTTAAGGGGGATGTTCTTTCGCTTGATTTAACTACTTACTTCAATTCTCGTCTTTCTCTTTGATCCAATGACTTTATTCGAATATTACAAAATTATCTAACGTGGCTTTTAGCGTTCGTCTTTTGCCATGAATCGTTAAGTTGCTTGAAGCTGGTTAAGTGGATGGTGAGTTTGTCGTTTAGGTTTATTTTTAAATTTGTTTTCTCTAAGAAGCGGGCGGTCAATTTGAGGATAAGAGTTTTTTCAAAAGGTTTTTATTATATAATCTGATAGATGTAAATTGATCGATTTGAAATGTTATTTAACATAAAATCGAGGCCTACACTTTCGTAGGCTCTAGTTGTTTGTCCTATAACAACAATTGTAAATCCATGACTGAGGCCTTCAGGCCTAATAACTAAGACACCAGCCACTCGACGTTTTCGATCTTACTTCTTTTAGGACAGAAAACATTACCTCAAAAAAAATTAAATCATTATTACTTTACAGATCTTTCAAAACCAGTCGCTAGTTGCGAGCTACCTACGCTACATGGAGCAAACAGAGGATTTACAAAAACCCCTTTAAGTCAGTATATGGGTGGCAAAATAAATCACAGCATACCCCTTGTAACACGAAAATCCATACGAGAGAAATCCGCGTGATTTATGCTATATTAGTTTCAGCCAGTGACCTTTGTTCGAGGTTTTTTGAATATTTCCACCAAATCAAAGCTTATTCTAGTAGTATGAGCTATTCTGTGCTCAGGAATGGGCTATATTGGCTTTTTGTGACCTAATTTTTCAAAAGGCTTTTGCGTAAAACTGTTCCAACCAATAGCTTTTAAAATGTTAAATACGTTACCCAGTGTGTTAAATTTAAGACTCAGTTTATTTTTGAGAGTTGGAAAGGGAACTTTATTAAAGAGGTACCTACGTTATTAACTAATTTTGACTGCCTCAGTGGCTCAGTCGGTAGTGAACCTGTCTTCTGAGCTAGGGGGCGTGGGTTCGATTCGCACCTAGGGCAAACATTCATGTGATGAACATTTAAGGTAATATCAGTCTCTGGCCGCCATAGTACAAGCTTTGCGTAGTTTGGAGTCAGACGACCGTGTGTGCAAGTGTCGTGAAAATTATCATATAGAATGCATATTTTAGTATGTATATGTTTAGTATGTTGTTTTCGTGTATTGACTATTTAAGTATGTAAGTTAAAAAATATTTAAACTTATTATTTATGCGTCTCTGGCAGTTATAGTACCAGCTTTGCTTAGTTTGGGGTCAGATGACCGAATGTCCAAGTATAGTGTCCAAGTGTAGTGTCAAAATGTTCCGAATATCCTATATACATATTATTTTTTACAAACTTTGTGATGAATGCGCTGATATATTTTTGTCGCGGATAACAACACATGGCTGTGTCCATTTTGCATGGACGGAATGCTAAGCTCCTTTAGAACACTGGGCACATTAACAGATGTTTACAGTGAAAATCTTCAGATAAGCCAATCACGTTTAAATCATAGATATGTTTATGCCATAGAATTAAAAAATATTAACTAGGGATACCTTTTCAAAATTAACATTGTATTTCATTTGAATAGTCATCCAGTGTTTTGTCTTTTTCGATCTAAAGGAAAGAAAAGACAAAAAACTAAAACTAGTTCGAGGCCTTACGTTTATCATTAAGGGAGTACAATTACAAAATAACCTAAAATCAATCAATCAATTTCTTGAACATTCCCTAGCAAAAATAAACATCATGATGCTACAAAATATAACGTTAAAAGTATAAGGTGTGCTATAAATACCGCTTGTATAATAATAAATCCAAGACTAGAATCAAAGCAATTTGCGCTCGTCAAGCGGCGCCTCTGCGGCTGACAGCTGTATTTGTCTAGCGCTCTAAATGAAAGGAAACATGGCATTAAATCACACTAATATTAAAAACTAGCTGCATCTCGCAATGTTACCTTTCAAAGTAAACATTTATTGCGCGGTGGCGTAAAGTGTACTAAGGTAGTGTAAAGTAGTTAGTGTAGTTGATGGAGCGAAAATAGTGATCCGCGGCAACATCACGTGTTTAGCGCTGTATAGTGCGGTTTATATAATTATATAAATCGTATAAACATAAAAAAAAGAAAAAGGCAAAACACTGTAGGTATAACTATTCTGAGGCCATACAACATTTATTGCCGTAAATGTAAAACTACGTTCACACTAAATTTCATTTAAATCCGCCCATTTGTTTGAGCGTGAAGATGCGTTTTTACTTTCTTTACAATTACATCAAACACATAAATACAAACAAACTTTTGCATTTACAAAGTTATTAGTAAGATGCCAAAGTACGTTATTAGTTTATTACTTCCTCACACTCAAATTGATGGACGGGTTTCAATGAAATTTGGAACGGAAATAGCTTATAGGCACTCTGTATCCACACTAATGTCATCAAATTGAAAGTAACTGTGTAGGCTTTTTGCAGCTAAACGGCTTAATAGATCCTGTTGAAATTTCATAATTAGTTTTGGCATATCATGAGGAAGGTTTTTTCAAACTATTTTCTGAATAAACGTAAACAATGCAGATGTAGTTATAGAATTTGTGAAGACTTGACACAGTTATTTTATCCACGCGTATAAGTCCGTGTGTATCAACTAGATGGTCATTAAACCACCTGTTTGAGGCGATGACAATTAAATGGTAGGCCTTACATTTCAGTATAATTATTGGTTTACATCGTAAATACGAGCCCTGGTTGTGTTTCCTAATAACAACATCCGCCACGCCACGTCAGAGGTCTTCAGGCGGTCATAATACTCTATCATTAGCTGGCCCCTCAAATTCGACACACGCATTTTCATTCTCATTGACATTAAGCCTAGAAAACTACCAGATCTCTAAAACTGAAATTTGGTAGGTAGATAGTTTAAATAAAATAAAATAAACAAATTTAATATGTACTAAAAGGTTACAAACGTCTTTCTTGTAAGCCCTGCATTAAGAAAATCTTGTATCTCACGATCGTCTGGTACGAATTACACGTTAGAGGTACCTACACGTTAGAGGTAAGAGAAATGAATTTACTATAGTGCCAAATAATGAAGGTGCGAGGGTAAAACTGCAGGGTGCAGATCTTATAAAAAGAAACTGATCTACGCATTCCAGCAGAGTTCTCAACATCTAATGCAAATGTACATAACAAAAACTGAAATAGATTTTCTAATCGACCAAGAGAGCGTCAGCGAGCAAAACATCTTTGCTTTCGTTTCGACAAAAATGGTTTCGTATGTCCGAATTCTGACTAGGTTTCTGTTTGGATCTCTGTCTAAATCTGTTTTCCAAAAAAAAAAACATTTCACCGCAATTTTGACAAATTACCGAAAAATTACTGTAAAAAACTACAAAAAATCTGTATAAGTATCGAACACGCTCACAAAATTTCACGAGAATCACTTGAAAGAGTGAGACCAGTAGAGGGGGACTGACGTCGACAGCGACGTCTACAGCTCACAGATGTGACCATAAATATTTCCCTGTTTTTAAATCAATGGCTCAAAAACATTAAACTTTATTGATCGGAATCACTACTTGCTTTTATAGGTATATTCTTACGAACCATCATTCGGTACGTAGTATGTAGCTACGGCGTAGCATCAAATGCTGTAGCTTCTTACGCTTACGCTTCACAACCTTCGTAGCACATGTTTGCATTTTAGCTTTTTGTAGCACTATTGCTTCACCGTAGTACATTCTACGGCGTAGCTACAAGAAGCTACTGGTCTCATTTCGAGTATGTTTTCCGAGGTTGCAATTTCTCAAATGGATTATTTGTTATAATAATTAGTGTTGTTCATAACAGCGGATTGTTCCAGACACCACAGCTTTTAACATAAGAGCGTACCTTCAAAGGAATTATAACCGAATCCAATTTAGTTGTCTACATTGAAACGTTTTGATGGAACGTAAGCCACGTTGATTGAATGCGTTCTTGAAACTATAGCTTAGGAGTAAGGGAATGATTTACTAACGAATAAAACATTTTAAAGACTAAGAAAAACAATTTATAAATATTTTTCAAATTAAAATTTTCTTACTTTTATGACTGGTTAACATTAAATCCGTATTTTTATCCAGCATTTTAAAGAATATACTTCTAAAATGATCTAAAAACTCATTTCCAATCAAATATAGCACCATTTACGCATCGAATTTTCATTAATAAACCAGTCAATATTTCACAACATACGCATCCTAATAAATCAAAATTAATGGGCATTCAATAACGTACGCGCAATTAACTTTGACATTACCAATTTTCCGTCACAAATTTACCATTTAAACTAAATCAGCCAACGTCTCCCAGACTAAGGCTTTGAGCTTTCGCTACATAACAAACAAATGATTCTGTCGCGACCAGGTGCGTGGGTCGGAGCTTACGCAACGAATTTTCGCGGTTCCCTTACGACGCGGCTACACTACGCAACCTACATACACCTTCATAACCTCCATAATATATATTCTTGTGGATTGATGTTGACAGGTTAAATGTACTGGATCGCTTTTGGTTAGGCCTCCAGTTTAGAGGTTACTTATTTAGTTTGCTTTGAGGCTTGGTTTTCTACTTAAGCATGATTTACTTACATTATTTAACTCTAAAAGTGCAAAATAAAGAAAAAAAAACATTTTGTAAATATTTTGTAGTATTATGTACTAAAAATTAATATTTGATTGTATTCTTACTTGTATGAGTTATTTTATTTAAGTATAAAAATATGGTATCAGTTATAAATTACATAGACTCAATTTTTTTTAAATATCGTTGGTTAAGGAAATTCAGTATTGTAAGTATTCCATAAACATGATTGTCAACAATTAACTTACTGAAACATGTTGCTGGCTACAATTAGACAGCTTAAATAAATAAGTTACTCTACAAAAAAAAAACATTTCAAAGACAACTCAATTATCTTGTTTCCAAGGCTCAAAACATAAAATTACTTAACAGAATAAACAGCACGTCACATCAAAGCCTACGAAATCATTCGCCTAGTTAGCTTGACAAAAAATCACAGTGTAAACGCGACCTTACATAACTAAGGTATCTATACTGCAGATGTAGGGCGGAACAAATTTGTCGCTATTCGAACCAACGTAGGCAAGTACTCCTTGTTAAGATCATCGGGAGTTTCGGGCGAGAAGTAAATCATAGTTACGAGATGTTTACAGGTTTAGATATTACAAGCTACCCGTTGCGGTGACGCTCGCGTTGCGATAATATCTTCGGGAATATTTGGGTTAAAGTTACAAAATACCGAGCTGATATAGAAACTATAGTTCGGTTCAGATGGATTCAAGGAAGAGATCGATTTCACGGGTTTTTCAACACCCAGTTTGTTTGTTAGTGCCGAATTAACAAAAATGTAAATAAACAATTCGGAATTTGAATTGTAATTGAATTTGGGGCCTAATTGTGGATTGAGACAAAAGTTCATTGACCTTTCGACCGTCTGATTAGGATTTGTAGCACACATAATTATGAGTATTTAAACATTAGCACACAAATCATTTTTAATAATAATCATTTTAAAAATGGAAAAAAGAGAACGGGAAAGACCGAGGACATATATTACATTTATAGACTATAAAAAAGGAGAAGGCAAACGCTAGTCATACAAGGAGGTGATAAAACTTTTTAACAAAGAATGATCATAATTTTTGTTTGCTTTGTTATTTGTTCGTCTCGCACACTTCTAATATTAAAGTAATCTTCACAACCGTTTGATCAATCTTGTTATTTTTTGATCTAACATATTATATTGGCTTGAAATATTCTACTTGCTTGCAAAATTCATGAAAATCATGTCTACCGTACTCAGAAACTGTCAGATAAATGTTTATGTACGAGTATATGTACAAACACCAAATCACCCCAGAATACTCTACGACCTTAGTCTTCTTCACTTTATCACTCTTCACTTGTTCTTCTTCACACTTCTTCACTTGGTCAAGTAACACGCACACTTGCTCAACACACCTCATTTCACTTCAAGCCTACTACCTCATCGTTAAGAAGTTGACAACGATATTAACTCAAGACTCTCAAACATTAATTTACTGCATTCAAAACACCTAACGAGTGAAACTTTTTGTGTGACGTTCAGAAGTCGTAATTTAAATGAGATTGCTTTTTCAACGAGCCGAAGACTTTGTAAACGGCCACTTCCTACACAGAGTTATTACGTAATTTTCTGCACGCAACGACAGAAGTATTGTAGCATTGCTTTCTTTCATGTTCCAGGTCGATCGATGCGTGTATAATTGGACCATTTTTACCTTAAAAATACGGTATTTAAGGTTTAATTGTAAGGGTTTTGCTGGAAAATTGAGGGCATTATTTTCACGAGTTTTCGTTTCGTTAAGTATCTTATGACGGTTTTTAAGCATTGCAATGTAAGAATGAATAATGATATGTTTAGTAGATTTTTAGTGTAGTTATCGGTAGTTAGTGTGGGGTTGGTTTGTTTTGCTTGGGCTGAGTAGGTGTTCCCGATAGCTATAAGCTGGGTATCTTAAGGTTCTAGTGAATCGGTTTCTTTAGCTGCGCCCCACGGTATTACTCGTGGTTTAAAAGTAGCATAGAGGTAATTTCAGCCTCTAGTCTATCTTTTGCCTGATTCAGTAACATCCATACATCCATCCAAACCCTTACATTTAGTTTAATAACATTAATTTGATTCATGGTATTTGCAAACGTACTTTCTTTAATTATTCTGACTACAAGATACTCTTTTCAATTCATTTAGAAGTCCATTTTTTCTTTACCTAAGTACGCACTTTTACTAAGTATGCCATGGTTAACTAGAACAATTGACAGTAACTGGAAAAGAAAAGGGAGGAATCAAACTAAGTGACGTGACGTGGGAGAAGCCAATGTGCCGTAAGAATCATATAATAAAATAAAATAAAAAAAATAAAAAAGCCTTTATTTCCCATTTCCCTTAAATAACATTGTAATGTAAGTGTTGATTATTGTTTGTTAGTATATAAATTTAGGTTTTAATCTAGGTTAGTACGTTCTTTGGGATAAGTTTATTTGATTGATTCTTAACTTTGGTTAAGAATCATATAGGACAATAAAATTATAATGATAGACGTGGGAAATATAATTTTATTGATTCAATCTGTTACAAAATTTGTTAGTTTTTTCTGGATTTGGGAAGAACCTTTTTTCGTATAACATAATATAATGAATATATTTATTCTATTTTTGATAGGCCGCTTAATGGGTTTACGTATTCAAGTCACTATCCAGTAGCAATACGCAAGCAAAAAATACCACCATTTAAATATATGATTCAAAGCAAACAAATGATATTTCCAAGCCCATTCTTCTATAGAGCTTTAATATAACCAGTAGCCGTCTCTATTTTCGCGCTGTTCGCATAAAATTTCGTATTCACTTCGGAAAATTCCGGCGTTATTACTATTTGTCTTTCAAATGCAGTTCTCCGCAGAGATTCTTCCTAGTTTGATGTTTGAATTGCGATTTAAGGTGACTAGCACATTATCAATAATTTTTCTCTAGTCAACAATAGTACTTATTCTAATTTGACTACACAAATAATTTTATTGTAAAAGAACAGTTTAAATCATAAAATTATCTTATATCTTTAAATGAGCAATTCTTGTATATATATATAGGACCTGGATGACCGAGCTTTGCTCGGTATTTTTTTTTTTGTGTTTTTTGGAAAATAAACAATTGATTTTAGTCTAACCTCAAAGCAAACATGATTGACTTCGTGTTACTTAACAACGCCATCTGCTGTTGTGTTGTTAAAGCAATTAATTGCTCACAAAAAATAGTATTATTATTCGCCAATAGATGTCAGGAAGAGTCATATTTTTCAGTTGAGACTACTCAAACGCCTCGTTTTTGTTATTTTTCTTCCAAGTTTATGTTTAAGTTGAAAATCGATAAAACACGAATAAAATGACATTTTCTAAAAATGATTCCTAGCTAGATCGATTTATCGCCCCCGAAACCCCCTATATACTAAATTGTATGAAAATCGTTGCAGCCGATTCCGAGATTCCAATTATATATATATATACAAGAATTGCTCATTTAAAGATATAAGATATATATATAATTGGAATCTCGGAATCGGCTCCAACGATTTTCATACAATTTAGTTTATAGGGGGTTTCGGGGGCGATAAATCGATCTAGCTAGGAATCATTTTAGAAAATGTCATTTTATTCGTGTTTTATCGATAATCAATCTCAACTGAAAAATATGACTTCCTGACATCTATTGGCGAATAATAATACTATTTTTTGTGAGCAACTAATTGCTTTAACGACACAACAGCAGATGGCGTTGTTAAGTAACACGAAGTCAATGAGTGTTTGCTTTGAGGTTAGACTAAAATCAATTGTTTATTATCCAAAAAACACAATTAAAAAATTAAAAAAAATACCGAGCAAAGCTCGGCCATCCAGGTACTTATCATTATATGAGCAAAATATTTTTATTAAACTATAGTGTTTAGCGTCAGAGTGCAGACCACACGCGGTCCGCGGGCTTTTCTGGCTAATGATAATAATAATTATAAAAATCACCATCAAGTTTAATTTGCATCGAACTAAAGCATGTAGCTGCTATAAAGCATATAATATATGAGATCTAACAGCTCTAAAACTTTAGAAAAAAAAGGTGAGCACCAGTCGGTTCAATACACTTCAATCTAAACCAGTCATCAAATACCTACAGGCTAGACGGATTCAAATGGAACCAGTAGCTTATAGGTAGCTAGAAAGACAATCAAGGTTGAAGACGATTGCATTGCGTGCAACAAACGAGTTTTCACCTCTACGAATATCGCAATCAATCTACGTTGACGCCTCAAACAATACGAACAAAACTTCAATGGCACGAACCGTATTTTGAAGAAAACTCCACTTTACTGTAGCTTTATAAGGAAATGTCGGGATTTTCACAGTAATGTGCCTATATTTATTGATAGCGTTCGTTATTTGTTTGCTTAGTTCATTTTGTAGTTTTAAGAAGCTGCAGCATATAAGCAAATTTTGAAATTCTTAGAAATTGTTCTTACCTTCTTACACAGCTTGATATTTACAACACGACTATCGACTATTTCATAAATTATACTTTACTCTCTTTCTTTCTCTCTCTTAACTCATAGCTAGGGTTACTCGATAGATTATTAGCGTTGCTTATAAATAAAGTTACAAAAACTATCTCCGACATCCGAATTATATCCTCAAAACAAAAAATGAAATTGATAAAACACTAACTAACAAATACTAAGCATAACAGAACTATCATCCTTATTCCCATACCCTAACTTATCTTGAGATTTACAATCTTGACAACATCCACAAAGTATTTTCAATTCATCGCGAATTCTATCTCTATAAGCCCTGTTTTAAAAATATATTATAATATTAAAATACATTTCAATAGGTAGAATTTGTGGAACATTAAAAGTTACAAAAGTACACAAAGTCGGTTAGTCATAGAACGTCAGCAAACTTGTAAAGCCGTTAAACAATATTTATTTAATCTTGATCATGCCTTCCCTTGAGAGCTTTAAGTGTACCTCTGAAGCCACAAGGGGAGGCCGTAGCTTTCTTACATTTTTAATAACTGGGGACTTAATGGCTCCGTACTAAGTGGGCCATTAGGGAGATAGTAGACTGCGTTGTAGAGTTGTAAAGGTCTTACTAGGTCTATTAAACTAAGGGACCTTAAAAATATATAGCAGCTGAATCTATCACTCTAAGAAATAACATGCTTGTAATATGTATTCAAGACGTCTTTAAAAATATATCAAATGTTAAAATTGGGTTAAAATTTTAAAATTGGGAGTCAAACGGAAGGTTATCATTTCAACAAATAAAAAAAAAAGGTTTCTTTATAGTTACCTCTTTGCAACAGAATCCTAAAAGCAACTTTGAAGAACATTGTTAATTTATTATCTTAATTATGAAGCAACATTTTGCGCATTTCAATGTTCTGCAATCAATGATCAAACATTCAATTAACTTTATTCCAATTTTTAATGTTTACGCAAGGGATAAAAATGCGTGTTACAAAGTAATAAGAGTTACCTACTACTAGCTCTTCTACTCGTGGCTTTGCTCGTGTTTCAGCATATGTCACTCAGGGAAATTGGAGCTTTCTAGTAGTGAAGGAATTAAAAGAATCAGTTCAGAAGTTTCGGAGATTACCGCTTGCAAACAACTTTAAAAACTCAGAAATGTTACCTCTATGTAATATGTTTCGAAGTAATAGTAAGTATTGATTTAGGCAAGTATTACAAAATCTGACAAATGTCAAGATTATTTTGAAGAACTTTGTTTTGAATAAAGTTCTAAGTAAACGCCCACATTCCTCTTATTTGATTGAGCAACGATGGCGTCAGAAGAGCAACATAACACTTTAAAATTTCTCATTTGGCTTGTTCTTATCTCTAGAATTAGTTGCTATGCTATAGGTGGCAAACAAACTAATGAGGCACCTGATGGTAAGCGATAACAGTCGCCTGTTAATACTTGTAATACTAGGGACATCACAAATACGTTGTCAACCCTTAAGGACTCTATGTATTAATAGCCCTCTTGAAGAACTCCATGTTGTAGCTCCGTCCTTGAGGGAATCATACGCATACTCATATTATTAACAGCTACGACGATTCCAGGAAAAGTAACGTATTAACCCATTCTCTTAGCTATTAGATACATATACTATTTCCAGAAACTAATCAAAACTAACAGTTCCTCCAATCAAAATAAATATTAGTCAAAAATCATTAGCTAGCTACGAAATAACGAGGAACAACGAACCATTCACTCGCGTGACATGAAATATGAAACTCTCTCGATAAATATTTCAAATACACTAATGGAATCGTCACTTTCACGTCCCTTTCTTTGCTTTGTGTACCTTATCTTTTACGTTTTCATCAGTGGTTGTTTATTATTGTTTAGTTTAATTTTTATTGTGTACCTATTCATCAACTGGCGTTATTATTTGTTGTTTGGGTTTTTAATTTGCATTCGATTTAAAACTATCTTCTGTTAGGGGGGTACATTCATGCAGTTGTTTTTTGAAGTAATAGGCACGGTGTAGAGTATGTCAGAATATAATACACATTAATACCGACTAAGATTAACTACAGTTAATAAGACAAGTATAGCAGTTAATCGTGAGTCACGCTATCTTCGCAGTGTCCTTTTTCTCTCCCTCTCCCACGCGAGCGGGCGTAGTGATGTCCCGGCGCGCTAGTGCTGTGCCGATAGTGAAGCATCAGTCGATTCTCGAGAAACCGATTAACACATGAGGTGGAAGTTTAAAACTGCATCAACTAGTTTTATTTAGATCACTATTCAATGAAACGGAACATGTGTTAATATGATCCATAACGAGTAGCTCTATGAGCTAGAGACGTCGTGACCGGTGTCCGTCCTCCCCTACAGGTCGCAATCTCAACCGATTCTCGTGATTTTTTTAGCAGTTTCGATAATTATACAATACAATTTTATCCAAGTTTGTTTTTTGGAATTTTTAAAAGATTGATTTAATAAAATGTCTCCGCCATTTTAAAAAATTTTTAAAAACTGACTCGAAAAAAAAATGTTTTCTCTCTCCGTCCGTCTAAGATCCGGACTCTGTCCGGATCTTCGTCTACTGGACCTCTGGGTCCAGACAGAATTCGGGCATACGAAAATATTTTTGTCGAAGCTGAAGCATAGACGCTTCGCTCGCTGACGCTCGCTCGCTCGATTACAATCTTGTAATTATAATTAATATTAATTGTAATAATAATTATTATTATTATCTTTGTAGGTCACTTACTACTTGCACTTTACTCTCCGATTTCAATAGCTAAATATAATTATGCATCTGAGATCGCTTACACAGTTAGAAAAAATATTCACTGTTGATTGGTTTCCTTCGAGAAATATACACAAGACTAACCAATAGTATTTGGTACAGTATTTAGGTACCTTCTCACAATAACGATACGTAGACATGTATTATCCAATTTCATGATACGAATAATCTATCCAATTACTTACGCGTGTACGTATTTATGTAGGACAGAAACAAACTCAAAGCAAAAACTAACAAAAGGCCTGAAGAAAAACTTTTACAACAATCCATTTGCCTACTATTAGCAAAGAAAAAATACTCTTATTTTGCACACGTTTCTTAGAGGTGGGATTTCTAAAATCGGTACAAAGGCCCCGTTTCGGCAATTTACCAAGACGAATGGTTATTGTCAGGCCTTCTTTGGGAAATATGAAGATTGATCACTTCGAGTTAGCGGCCCATGGCTTATCTACTGACCTAGAGGCCATATTGTTCCGGTAATGGTTTTAATGAAAGCTGACTTCGGATGGATAATATTGTATTATGGATTTTCGTTTCCTGTCTAAAGTGAAACTTGGAGTTGAAGTTGGTATCTTTGATAGATAATGGATAAAGTTTGCATTGGTTAATTTTATGGTCGAATTTTAACTGTATTATTAGTTTAAGCGGTTTGGGAGCGAAATTTAACTAAAAATACTCAGAATCATGCGCAAGTTTAAATCAGATTTAACTTTCTCAATTGATGGCTACACAACTTTTGATACATAATAGAGCAGGCTAACTGCTAAAGATAAAACATGCGAATAAACATTAAAGGTGAATTAAGCATAAAAATGACAAAAATACGAAAATGCTTTTTTTTATAAGACGAGTAGCAAACAAGCAAACGGCCCGCCTAGGCTAAACAGTAACCGCTGCCTAGGCACCGACAGCACTACAGGTGCAGGATGCATTGCCAACGCGGAAAGAAATTTGTAGACACCCTTAAACTATTTATACGTTATCTCATCATCGACGTCGACAATTATCACTACATAGTATAAAACAAAGTCGCTTTCTCTGTCCCTATGTCCCTTTCTTTGTATGCTTAAATCTTTAAAACTACGCAACGGATTTTGATGCGGCTTCTTTTAATAGATAGAATGATTCAAGAGAAAAGCTTATGTGTAAAATAACATCCATTAAATAGTGTAGAAATACATTTATTTTTGAGGTTTCTAATGTGATGTCGTTACTTATCTTTTTTTTTTTCGCTTACATTGCAAACGCAGGACGCGAAAGTTTGTAAGAATGGATGGATGGATGGATGTTTGTTCCTCTTTCACGCCAGAACTGCTGAATAGATCTGGCACAGAGATAAATATCTAGAATAGCACATAGGATACTTTTTAGCCGCGGGTGAAACCGCGGGGCGCAGCTAGTCTTATAATAAATGTTGAGTCAAGTAACATGTAACACTCTACATTGCAGACCATACTTTAAGACACAACTTTACCTTTTGTGTTGCCAACTGAAAAACTTTATAATCTTTTCGAAAAAAGAAGAAGAAGAAAGAAAGATACATTTATTTTACAAGACACTACAAAGACGATGACAATACTTAATACCAATACACAAATTAACGAAAACAGTGCTGCGAAGAAGCCTTTTATAATCAACACTCGATCGGCTATCCGTAAAATTATGAGTATCCTTCAAAACATTGGAGAGTTCTCGAAACAACATTAATGAAGACTGGAGGGCGCGGAAAGTTTTCAATTTTGCTCTCTAGGGATCTCAGTTAATAAGGATAAAGGTTCGCGATACTTTTGTATCGGTAAGAGATACTTCCTCGTACTTGTTTCTTGTGTTTGTTTAATTTGAGTGTGTTTTACACTAAACATTGATTATTAGTTGTGATTGCTGGGGGCGCATGCGTTCCTGCTTTTTGTGTGTAAGTTAGCTTTAAAAGTGTCTTAGTTCTACCTGTTGTTACAATTTTAGATTTTTGACATCACAAAAGAAAACAAAAACATAGAAAACTAAAGTAAGATGTAATAAACTAACCTAGATTAAAAGCTCATCCAATTGACCACTACCAGTAAGCATCGTACCCAAAATGCTAGCCGCATTGCCACGTTGAATTTTATTGTAATACTCACTGATTTTTTTGGCAATTAACAGACCAGCGTTTTGGTCACGAAATTATTGAAAATGTTCGAGTTAATTTGACTAAGTACATAATAGTCCGCGTTAACAACAATATTCTCAGCGATAACCCCAATATTTGAGTTATCGTACAAGTTTATCTACTGCTATCCGTATACATATAAGCAAATAAAACCTATGGATTTTTCAAATACTTTGTTTCGATTGTATTCTAAAAAATTAATCGTTAGTAAGATTATTGACTCATTTTTTAATTGTGGTCCGTTAACGTTGAAAGAGTTTTAGTGCAAAATAAAAATCTAAGTTCTTCAGTTCTTAAACTGGGACATATTTTATAAAGAAAAAACATGTTAGCGTTCCGCATACAAAATAATACATCGATGGTTTCCAGCCAAAAGATGATAAGCGACATTTTTTGGCAAATGGACTTATATATATGGTTGGAATCGTCTTTTTTTTCTGCGTCGAATGGTCTAGGTGACATGTCTCTAGGAGCAACTTTGATGTCGCTTAGGCGGTAGAAAAATCAGCGATTTTAGCAATTTTTTTCGTTATAAACGCCAGAAATTTTACACTTTTTCCTTTTTTGGGGGTTACTCAAACATTTTTTTTTAAGAAAAGGAACTTACGCTATTTGAGCTTTCTGTTACGTTTTATTGTTTGTACCTTAACTAATTTTAGCTGGAAGTAAACATTCACAAATTTGCGTTTACGTTTATTAGCCTCTCAATAATTTGTTTTGTTATTCCGTTTAGTACTTTTTGCCTGTTATTTCGAAGACTATATTTTGTCGTTTATAGCTATTAGGCCGCATTTTTAAGCCTTCATTTGGTGTTTAGGGTGTCATTCCCCGATAATAAATAATTAGCCAATTGGCGGTTACTACATAATGCACTTACAAATATTTCACAATAGTTTGTCGCTTATCCCATTTTTCCCTCCCGATACTTAAATAATTTTGGCGCTTAGATAAAAAAGTAGGTCTAAAAGGTATCGGCATTTGTCGTTTACCTATTCAAAAATAATTGAAAATGTCGGGTACCTACATCGGTTTTTTGGAACTACGTGAGCAAGCGCCACGCGCTCTCGCGAGCCATTTTGACGCGTAATATTTTTTTTTTGTTTTATGATAGATTTCTCATCAGGTAAGTGAAGTTAATGTTTTTTATACATTTTTACTAAAGTTATTCCATCGAAGTACAATCTAAAACTAAACTGTCTCCACCGGCATGTTATAAATTTCAGCTACCTATGTCTAAAGCAAAACACGATGATTTACTTAAACTTTGTCGAACTAATGTGATTCCTCCTATTTTTCATAACGAATATAACAGTCTTACGGGTTCTAACAATGTTAAGGATACACTTCCTGAGACTGATGTCGAAGATGTTAATGTAGGATAAGTGGTAATTTTAGAAGTCCTTACAATGATACTGTGGTTGACATTTCGTAATATTTATAAAAAAAGTCGAAGACATAAGACGTTTATTGTGATAAATTGTTCGCTAATTTTAAGATAACATTTTTTTTTTTCATTTTAACTTGCTTGTACTTTTGTAAGCTTACATTTTACAAAGTAGATCGATGAACATTTGTACTCAATTTGACATTTCAAAATGTTGTACGCTGTTCTATGCTGATTCGATCTCTGTAACTGTACGTTATAATTTATAGTAATTAATAGTAATAAGAGATTTTATTACGAATGTTTTTTAGTAAGTAATTAATATATTACATTTTATTAGCATGTGCCAAACGTCAATTAATACAGACTGATTCGATTCCTACAAGTCTGTTGTTTTAATCTTTAATTACTCCGAGACAAACCTGAAATCGTTTCAACACGTAATTAAATTAAGGAAGAATTAGCACATTGAAAATACACTGCAGACAAACTTTTCTCATTCAAAATTGAACTTAATACAATTTTGCACTTTGTCAATTTTTATTCAATAGTTGGTTGTCCCATATTTCTCTAATTTTATTTCTCAAAAACTTAAACTTATGCCATTTTTCTTCAATTTAAATGATACATGAAATGCAGTTACGCAAGTTTTGCTGGAAATGCCTGATCATGTTTATTGATTTACGTAATTTTGGCTGTTTGTAAAATTAAGACCTACTGGGATAAGCGACAATAAATAATGTTTGCAGGCTGAATTTCAAAAAAGTAATGATGCCATTCAATAGAAACATTAAATACTATAATATAGCAACATTTCCAGCTTTTCGGAAGCTATACTACGTTTTTTATGGCCATTTTTAATTATTTTTTAACTTTAAATCACTCTCCTGTAAAGTTTGTATAGTGGCGCTTATCACCTTTTGGCTGGAAGCCATCGACATGTTTATATAGGAAAGTGCTTGCCCATCAAAGTAATAATTACTTATTTTTGCTGAATTTTTGTAATGTTATTCTCAGGAACTACTGCTTACTTATTACTATTTCTATTACTATTTAGATTTTGTTGTAAGTAACCGATAAAAAAAATTAAGTGTGCGAGTGTGCAAATTGTGCGCCTTGCCTTTTTTATATAGCTGAAGCCCAGGAAGTATTCTTCGGCGGCTTGATTTTTGGTTGGTTAAAGCCACGACGAATGTTTACGCAAGTGAAAGTGAACGATTATTTTGTTTGTTGCAGGTTTGTCGAGTGTAAGCCGCGATGCCAGTGAAGTGTCATGTATTCAGTGAAGTGTACAGTCGTGAACAGTGACAGACCGTTGAAGATGTAAAATGGAGTGGGGTGTGCGCGGCCCCGGTCGTTCGCTGTCCTTCTGGGGCTTGGTGCTCGGCTTCCACGTCGCTTACATGGTCCATATTGCAGGTCAGTTATTACATACATTGCAGCGATAACTTGGTACTTGTACTGATGTTATGACGTACCTTATATAGGGGCCGTGGAAGTGGGGAGAGAGGGGGCAAAATGCTTCCCTATAATAATAATATATTATCTATAATAATAATCCCTTTGAAAATTGTAATAGGCCGCGGCTTCTCCAAATTAACTATCTCATACCTACCAAGCGAAGGCCGAAGATTGAAGGAAGAGAGTGACCACTGTCATTGAGTACTTCCGTGGTGCCTGAAATTTTAATGTACACAGGCGAATAAAAAAATTGGCCTAAATTAAATATATTTGAAAGTGAATGGAAACATAATCTGGGCAACATTACAGTAATCCAATGAATACATTCAATAGAGTTTTTAATTAATAAAAAGAGATAATAATGCTTGCAAATGATGTTCAAAAGTACACATTACTAGACCATGTAGAAAAAAAATTTAATTAAAACAAGCGATAAGTACTCCAATGATATTTTAGCTAAGTAAGCCAGGGTCGTTAGTAATAATATCCCTACTATACATTAAACTTTAAAATACCCTTGGTTGATAACTAAACTTCATTAATCCTGTTTTAACTTAAGCACTTTGTCCTACTTCAGAAGTTTTATCCAACAAATCAAACACATAAACTATAAATTCTAAATTCTGGAGTACACAACACACACACGGTGTTTGGTATGGTTTGGTGTTCTGCAGTTTGTATTTGTGTTTACCCTTAAAGGGCGCTAAAGTTGCGGAAGCTTTGATACGAGTTAGGTTAATGTTTTCTCATTGAGAGATCGTGAACAAACCCAGATTTGATTACAATTTGTTAAACGGAAAAAATATATTTCAGCCTATGAGTAACTTGTTTATACTAGTGTGCGTGATAGGTACGTCTTTTACTAGGGTTGCGTCATACGTTTTGTTTATTTAGAACCTAACAGTTGGCTGTTATTTTTTGGCCCGTGCAATGTTTTTTCAGTCCATATGGACATAATTATCATCTATCAAATTTTGCAGATTTTTATGTATCAAATACCTAACTCACAAGCTCGCCCCTTGTCACATTTGGAACAAAAACCGGAAGAAACCGGCGAAGAGTGGGTGTTGTAATTACAACACCCACTCTTCGACGATACAGATCTGGAAGAAAGGCGTGACGATACTATATTGCAAAATATACTGTGTGCGTGTGTGTGTGTGTGTGTGTGTGTGTGCGTGTGTGTGTTACTCCTTCACGTTTAAACGGGTAGACAGATTTTAAACGAATTTGGTACGGAGGCAGCTTATACTCTGGATGAACACAGGCTACTTTTCAACCGCGGGGAGCAGCCAGTCATTAATTATGTTCGTCGCCTAACAAAACACTCTACATGCATTATACGTACATGTTTGAATTATACATGATATGTCATTTTCTGTTCCAATTACGAATGTAGTTCAATGTAAGCCACTCCAATTATTGGTTCAAAATGTCGAGTACCGTGCCTGTAATTAGTACCTACATGAAACGCTCGTGCCACGGCTTAACCAGCCGCCCCGATCTGAAACTTTTTCAACCATCAATCATTGATTTTTGAATAGGTTACTGTTAGGATGGGATGTAGTGCCGTTATTGGACGAGAGATACATGATCCAAACAAACAAGCGCTAGCATTCAAGGAGGTGACACTGAACTACGTCACTTGCCATCGTCATTGTTTCTTTGAAACGTGATTGCTTATTGCTGTCTTGCTTACGCATCGACTGACGTAAATACATGTCAGCCAAGTGACTTTTTGGTCTTGGAAACCTAAATCTGGCTTATTATGTTATTATAACTCTTTGCGGGCGACACGCCCTGTAGTTTTTATTTTCGTTGTTTTAGAGCTTCAATATTTAGGACATGTATAAGCTTAGGTCTTAGGAAGCTATTGGATAACCAAAAATAATCTGACACTTGAGCGATTCGGCTTGTACGAGAAATAATTATATGTATTATTTCAGCTTGAAGTGCCTCATTGCTAGGCTACAGGCTTTTTTCCTTACATCCAGACAAAACAGAAACAAAAAAAGCTGAAATTGTATTGTACTGTACAGGTGTTTTTAAAACCTAGAGATTAGAGAATACTCCTAATACACAGTGTATGCGCGATGATAAACGTATTTAATTAATTTGGAACGCAAAAAATGGCACACATCAAAAATTAAGGATTGGAAGGAAGGGAGCCTCAATGCGACCTTCTTTTAGTTCGTCGGCAATCCTGCAGGATTTTCACTTTCACCAAAGAGCACTGGGGAACACTTTACACAGTAGTCAAAGTTCACGGGAGGTTCGAAAATTAGCGGGAGTACAACCGTCGTGGGCATCGAACCCACGCCCCCACGCTCAGAAGGCAGGTTGACTACCAGCTGAGCCACCGAGGCAGTCATCTGGGTATGCTGTAGTTCTCGCGACCGACGTCTGTCTCTTCTACAGGAAGCATTACTCCACCGATTTTCGTGAAACTTTGTGAGCAGTTTCGATAATTGTACAGATTTTTTTTTCTAGTCAGTTTTTTTTTTTTTAATTATATCTCGGCCATTTTAAGAAAATTCCAAAAACTGCCTCGCGAAAAAACAACTAATTATTGGACCTACTCACAGTTGTTCAAAATAATCGGTCCAGACTGCGACCTGTATAGAGGAAGACACACATCCGAACAGAGTTCCAGACAGAATTCGGACATACAAAAGGGAGTGGGTTCGAACCCAGCCGACGGCACGCACTAATTTGTTCGTTTTGTGAACAAATGTGCGCACATTGTATGTCACCTGCTATATGACTGGAGCCCGGTGTATGGCGACAGGCTCCCTCACACACATCCTGGCTCACACTCCCTGTCACATTTGGGACTTAATATCGTCTGACGAAATGTGGGTGCTGTATTACATGTCTGCCAGCCCCTTGAAAAAAGGCGTGACGAAAAAGGAGGAAAGGTGTGACGATATGAAAGCATTTTTGTCGAAGCTAAAGCATAGATACTACGCTCGCTAATGTTCGCTCTGGCTCTTCCTAACAAGGTGGTAGAGTCATTTTTATAACTTTGACGTTACTAAGTGTAATCCTCGAAACCCAATAGACCTTTGATTTGATTTGTAAAGTAAACCTAAAACTACCATTACTTATCAAAGATCACTTTATAAGTTACCTCCTAACAAAGCCCCCTGCAAACAACGTGCAAACCACCGCAGAGATTAAACCTTTCCGGCCTAAACACACCCCCTGAGCAAGACTAACCTCTTTCGCGAACTCAAATCTTATTTGTCAGCGAAATCGCGTAGTCATTAATGATCAAACATTTCCCGAGCTCCAGTTATCGTATCGGAAATGAACAACGGTATCCGTTTCCTGTGACAAGTTCCTCGTCTGTTTGAAATTGAGCCGTATTGCCTTGCTATAAGACATCGGTTATATCTAAGCGTGCGTATAAGGTACCGTTCGAGTGTTTTAATTACGCCTGAATGCCAAACTACAAAGGCCGTGGAGTGATCCTTTTATCCTATAAATTCTTACTCGTGTGTTTTGGTGTAGGAATTTTGACTGGGCTTCTTTCTAAGTCTTGAAGATTGACAATCCCTTAATCCCTAGCCTAATCCTTAGTAATCTAGCATAGGGCAGAATTCGCTTTTCTTTGTAACATTTTTCGCAGGGGCGGGGTATTATTCCCTTCATTTTTTCGCTTTTAACAAGTGAGAGAAGATCGAAAATAAGAATGTGGTCGAAAAACTTAATGACAACATGTACTACTGTCCTTATTTACACAATTTCAAGCTTTTTAGGTGATTGACATTGTTATTACTTTTTTTATTACTCTAATATTCAGATTGTGTTTACTAAGGCCTGATTTCACCAAACTAGAATAAGTCTTATTTCAAGTATAAAACTAATATTTACTCTCGGTTTAACATGTTTTCGTCTCACCAACCACTTTTCCTGAGAATATCAAAGTTATACGAGAGTAACTCTTATCCCACCAATTTTGGAGGAATAAGAAGCTTATTCCTCGGATAAGATCAAAATGGCGTCATTTTACTGGTCAGCTGTTCTGTTTGTCAGTGTTTGTCAGTGTTGATTGTTGAATGTGTACATACCTATCTCAGATCAACCTAGAGAATAAGATGGCGCACGACGTATGATATAAGTGAAGCCAACAACCATCCAAAAACTACGCTACTGTCATATAGGTACACAACACACAGTATAGGTAATATAGGTCACACATTGACGCAAAAAAACTACGCTACTCGCTTGGTCATTCTAGACTCGACATTATGTACATTGGTTTATGGTATAATTTCCTGTAAGTACTTAAATATACATAGTACATTATAAAAGTGTGGCCAGGACTACATTTTGAGGTTATTTTAAAAAACTCTGCAGTTTTTTTACAAGTCAATTTCGAAAAAGCCGTAACATTAAACTCTTACAAATATGTGCAGTTTTAGAATATTAAATCTCCTAAGGTTGTATATTGGAACGGAAATGGCTAACGTAGAGTTTGGGAATTAATATTAGTTTTCGTGCAATTGTAAATGTTTTTCATGGAAACATTACCACGCACACACATTGAAAAGAAGTGGCTTCAGCGAGATATAACGCAGTGTTCCATCTTTTCCTCTAGACTGATCTGAGATACCTATGTATAAAATTAAGACAGGTTACTTTTTTGATCGTTCCGGTCACGTAGGCAACAAACACGTAGTGACGTCAATCGATGCTTAAGCGAGACCGAAATAAGTCATTTGCAAATAGTTCGAAAGAGACGGATGACGATGACGAGTGACGTCATTGCGTGTTTTCTCCCGGAATGCTAGACCTTCTTTGTTTGGATCATTCATTTACCTAGTTATTTAAAGTTGATAGCTAAATTAAATATGTCCTTCTGTATTACACGTACAGCCAAATTACATACCTATTTAATTTGGCAGCGTTCACTTTCATTCGTTCATGAGTTCACTGAATGTCAAGAAATGAACATGTTACAGAAAACAAAAAACACAACCCGAAGAATAGCTAACTAAAAATAACTTTGTACCGTCACAGAGTGATGAAATGTAATAAGAGTTAATGTGAGATTAAATGCAGGGAGTAATTTTACACCTGGTATAGTTATTCTCAGATAATGATACCATTGGTAAAATCGGCTCTAAGTCGGGAACTACAGTCGGGAAGCCATTTTAGATAATTGTCCGATGAGTTAGTTCACTATGTGGATAAGAAAAAAATAAATAAAATTTTTTGTGGGATATGCATCGTTAAAACCACGCAAATGAAGTCGCGGGTAACTGCTCGTTAAATAATAATAAGAGTTTGTACTTGTAAGTTGGAAGCTTAAATCTTCTGTAACCCAACTCCCCCGGCATTGTAATACAAAATGTATGTGCACGTATTTCCCCACATATTGTAACTCACAAATTGACTGAGATACAAATACAAATACAAATACAAATAACTTTATTTTTCAAAAAATTAGAGCTAAAAATTACAATATTAAAAGTACCTACTTACATTTATTTGATTAGCAACTTAAAAATGAAAATTAATACAAGTAAGTACACTAATATATTAACCCTGCCCTCGGAACTAGTAAAAACTGTATCTCAGAGGGCAGTTGTAATTGATGCAGATGCCTTGTAATTGGCCATTAATTTGACTCTAATATGGGCTGAATAACATTATTAACGGGAAGTAATACCCTAATGGAATAAAGGTAAATTGATTGTGCGCTTGTATTAATTTATTTTGGTTTGAAATGTCTAAATTAAATTTACTGAAATTAACATAAGTCATTGGTTTACTCTTGTATAATTACGCGCCTCTGCTTGACAAGCTCGTTCATTAAACTAATTTATTAACGTGTAGTTTTGAAATAAATTATGAACAATATACCACTCGATAGTATTTTAGTGTTGTTTCAGTTATGTATCTAGTTTTTTTACGCATAACACTACTTCTTTGATACTCGCATAGGTGACCAGTTAGGCTTCGTCCTAAGCAAGCCAACTGTGCAGGTCACCAGTTTTTTTTTGTGTGAATGACTACTGCTGTTGGCCACTGAGGCCTCTACAGCGTACATGACGTAAGCCAAGCGCGGAGGGCGCAGGGTCTTTACAAATTTTATCCACCAGTAAGCCACCTCATTGTATTTATATGGAGTGTCAGAACTGCGCTTACTGTACGCAGTTTGAGGTGTCTTGCTTTCTGACTCATTTTGTAAGCAACTGATTTACATCTTATTTGCCATAGCCCGTTGCTTGCTAAACATTGATTTTGTCCAATACTGGACTCAGAATCAGCCAGCGGACAGTCAACCGCTCACAGCTAGCGTAATCAGGACGAAGCCTTATTCAGCGAGAGCTACCAAGTGACTATGAAGATTCCCTTGCTTACTCTGGAAGTACAGACTCCTATTACGGCTGCTAGTAAACTACGTCATAGCTCTATTCCTTAGCCACGACTCGGTAAGCAGAAACGGCACTTAGGTTATTAAGTTTGAACTATGTCTTAATCTGTATATCAGTGTACGTCGTGGTTTCATAATGTCACCTAGAGTTAAGCTTAACATGTTACAGAGTGACAGATGTCAAGTTGGTTTTGTAATCGTAGTTAAACGAGGAGTAGTTAGTTAGCTAAAACTAGCTTAAAATCATTTGCACTGACGCTTTTGTTCTATTTTTTTTTTACCCGAATGCAAGGAAATGTTTATGTTTTTCGCGCGTATCTTTTACTTATGTATTTTTGTGAATTTCTTCATTACCTCGTATCTTCCAAGCGGCTAGATGGATTAGAGACGTCCTTATAGATAGGTATGCAATCAGGTTATAGATTTTTTATCTGACCTGCTTGTTAGAAACTTATTTTAGTCTTTTATATTATTATCTAGATACTAGTTTATGAAATCACCTAGAGCAAAATGTATTATTTAGTTAATAAATAAATTGATAAGCTTAATAACTAGTGCTGGCTATACTTACTGTTCTAGCAGCCTTTTCGCCATAAACGAACTCTCACGCGCAAAAATTTTGATACTAAATTAAACTACGAATAAAATTTGGTGAAACGATAAAATGACATATCTATCGACTGACAAAATTCCAATGCGATTCTGGAAAGTTCTAATCTGCCAAGATTCGAGTAGTAATCTTTAAATAACTTACTAATTTAACGTTGTATGGTCTCGTAATAACCTACAGTGTTTTGTCTTGTTCTATCGAATTGAAAAATTAAAAGAAAGAAAAAGACAAAACACTGTTTTACTGTTCCAAGGCTAGGTTCGTATAATAAGTAGTTCTAAACGGCAAAACGCGTCTTGCTAACGTTGTAACCTATGACTAAATATAGGGCCAACAGTCAACTAATAACATCTATTTCATTAGTTAGCCCTTCAAAATTTAATTATCGCAGCGAGAATTGGTCTCGTCTGTCAAACACATGATATCGTTCCCTAAGCCAACGGTATGTTTGGCTTTAGTAACCCTGTTGCTATAGAGTAATGGATTCTCCGTAATTTAATACTCAAATCCGATGTAACAACGGACCTCAAGGCTTGACCTTCCTGGAATGCTGTTAATATTGCGGAGAGGTTCACCCTTAACAGTAGATTATGATAAGCAGTACCTACTAGTACTTACTCAATACGAGCAAGGGCCTTATTTCCTTAGTGTAATAACTATAGTCATCGCTTGACATCCCGCTCGCTCTAACGTCTAGCGTCATACGAGCGAGCTTGAATTGTGCTTACAAATTAATGGGGCAGGTTTATGTATTTGCCACAGAGCTGCAAAGAAGGTGTACGAGGATACCCACCAATAGGATCACTTCATTTACACAGCGATGTGGATACTATTGGTGGGTTTTATTCTTCCACGTCACTCATCTTCCTCGTACATCTCCCGTGAACAGGTATATTTCCTTAGTCAACCAGCCACGCTGGTGCCTGGTAGTTAAATCACAATGTATTTCTTAACGTACCCAAAATATTTAATTAATAGTAACCACTATTAATAATATTAACAGTTAAACCAACAACCAGGATGATGATGTTTGGTTCTTTTAAGTTGCATTCTAATAATGTATCACTAAGATTTTTAGATTTACTATAGCCTCGAATAAAAGCTAAAGCCATTTACAAAACAAGTCTATTAAACTATAACCCGAAATTATGGAAAAAAAAATCAGAAGTCCTACTTTTGCTCGTATTCAATGTAGCCCATATCACCCGGAAAAAAATAACCAAACGATTGACATCTCATTCATCAAAATATACCAATATATTTCTAATTTATACTTGGTTCTTTAAGCGCTATAGTTTCTTATACGTAAAAACATGCATCCATAGGCTGCTGAAAACGAAGCGCTTTCGTTTGGCTTTGCCAAAAAAGTATCTTTCTATGACAAAAAAAAAACATTTAGTAGTTTTCCTTGCTTACCTCACCTGGCCACATTCTTACCTACCTACTTACCCACCTCTGCCTACTTACTTTCCTACCTACCAACTTTTCTATCTACTTACCTACCAATATTTCTACCTGTTTACCCAACTTGCATCCTGCCTACCTTCCTAATACCCATTTTCCTACCAACCGACCTTCGTCGACTTTCTTTCTTACCTACCTACTTTTCTACCTTCTTACCTTCTCACCTATCTTCCTACTCTCTTACCCACCTATACTATTACCTATATTTCTACCTTTATACTACTTTCTTACCTTTTTACCCATGTTTTAACTTTCCTACTTATCACTTCACTCAAACTTTAACTACTGTACCTGTTCAAGTATACTGTAACCTTCAGGGTCACAACCGTACCCGGCTTGTATGTAATTATACCTATTCGTGTTACAGCTCTAATTATTCAGATATTATAACAGCGATAAATATAATTTGAAACATGTGATATAGGTCTCAAGGTTTGTGTTTAAAATGAAAGACCTTTCTCGTAAATTACAAGTGTCAAAATAAAGTGTGTTCCTATGTACAAAATGATTAGTCATATTTTGGATATAGGTATGTATCACACACATGACTAGTATTATAGATATATAAGTATTTTATTTGTCATTAATTGTTGCCCTTTAACAACTACTCGGCAAAACAATCGACAGTAACAAAATAGACGTAGAAGAATTTAAAAAAAAATACCAGGTGTAACCAGAGAATATCCTTTTTGCAATCATAAATAAAGCTTCAGGGGTTTTCGAGTGCTTACAATTACAACAGTATATTCATCACTATCATAATAATAATCCACTTACATTTACTGACTGGATTAAGAGCAATAATCCACGGGAAATGTGTAGAGCGCAATGCTGGCACGTACGATATTATATCAATCACTTTCCTTCTGACGATTTTTCTAACGTGTGAAACAGTGATCAAGGTAATACTGCACGGAGCAGAAGAATGTCTTTAGCTAACACGATTTTTTTTATTTTTAAGGAAATCCAAAATGTTTTACTGGCTGTGGCCCGCGGTTTCAGCCGCGATCTCGCAGAGACAGGTTCTTTTTTTCGGGATAAAAGGTATCGTGTGACCTTCTCTGGTACTTCTAACAACGTGTATGCAAAATTGTATAATGATCCAGTTAAGTAGCTTTGGCGTGAAGAAGAACAAACTCACTTCGGCATTTAAAATATTAGTTAGGATGTCATTTTAAAATGTTTTTATACCCAGCCCTTATATAGCGTTTTTGCACTTAGAGTCGTTTTCAAAAATGACGTTCAGTCATAAATCTCGATTTAGAACTGTTTTTATGTATGGTAAAACTAGTTTTAACACTGAGCGTCGTTTTAGCATGCGGGCCTCAGAAACGTTTTTCCAATATGAATTATTAGTAACTATCTACCAAGTTGTTTAATGTTACTTGATACATCGTCATTGGCATCCTAGCAGGTATCCACTAGCAACAAAGTAAGCAGTAATTTTCCACTTCACTTCCCAAGTGGCAAAAACAAACTTAAACTTTTAAAGATAACGCGGTCCCGCAGTTTGTTTTAAAATTACTAACTTCCTGAAAGTACTAACAAGATAAACGTCTTTGTTTCCGCTAAGTTTTAAGTAAAAAGTGAAGTAAGCAAGCGGCTACAGTTTTTCTAGAGAATAATCTTTTAGCTTTTTATGACGAAACTGACTCTGTCCGTCTGAAGATAAGCAGTTTTTACACTACTTACTGTTATGAAAATGATGCATAAAAATGTTGTCACTCGTAGCTGAATGTTTTTTTTCTGGACTTTGGTATAGGTACAATAGTGTATCTTAACTCTTGATTAGTAGACAATACTTGACGGAATTACATTAATTTTGGGGAATATTTAAATCAATAGAAGATTTAAAAAGAGGGATCATATCCTAGTTGGAGAAAGCCCGCCTCTCAAGCCAGAGGGAGCGGGGTCGATCGCAGTCGATGGCACGCACCTATTTGTTCATTGTGTGAACATAAAATATGTGCGTATCGTATGTCATCTGCTACATGACTGGAGCCCGGTATATGGCGACCGGCTCGCCCCCTGTCACATATGGGACTGATTATCGTCCGGCAATGTGTGGGTGTTTTTATAACACCACTGCCAGCCCCTTCGGGGGAAAGACGTGACAGTTTGTTTTTAAATAAATTATCAAGAATTAAAAAATACACGGTTTTTAACGATTTATTTTGCCCATATATTTGCATTTTCCTTGGAAGATAGCGCGAAAGCGAGAAAAACTCAAAATCATCATGTACCTACAAGACCCAGCTCATTGAACCAATGCAAAAGACCCAACTTTCGGGAGCCATGGCCTTATTTGATTCATTACTCGCAACTTCAAATAACAAAATTTCGTCTGACAAGCAGAATTTCTTCAACATACGTGTTCATACAAACAGACAACCTAATAAAATGACATGTGAGTTGCCACTTAACCGTTCTCCGAGTTGCTTTGAAGGGGAAAACTTCATCAAATACAATTTCCCGAAAGTTTGAATTGATGGGAGTCGTCAGTGTTGTTTGGAGTTGCGAGTTGGAGCACTAATTCGGTGATTGCTAGGTTTTTGGGAGCATTGTGAGTTTTTACAGTCGATGGTATTGGTGAAAGACGTTTCGAGGGACATCGAAATAGAAAACTAGGGATCCTATAAACCTGCCGTAAAATGTCTAACTAATAACTAATAAACTAAAAACAATATTTAAATTCGTTACGTGGTTTAGGAGGTGTTAGCAGTTATACAAACAAAGAAACAGGCAGACGCGAATAGTAACTTAATTTTATGTTATGTATGTAGTGATAGAGATAAACCATTTTTTTTTCTAGTCGTTATGTACAGAGATCGTTATCATTACATTTTTATATGCAAAGTTACATTGTTGAAAGAAAAAAAAAACCGGCTGCAAAATGTTGTACCCTATGTCACTCCCACCATCAAGACGATTCAAATGACACCTCAAATGTCGAAATCCATCAAGCTGTTTTGGCTGTACAACGTGCTAAAGAAACCTCATATACATATACATTTAATTATGTACATACATATATTATATTATATGTATATATCCGTGGCACGTAGGAATAACTGAACAACTCGACTTGCATGATTTTTTTTTTATTGGCTTAAACGCTTCCTTCGTATGCGCTTTACTATGTATAAAAAAATCAGCCCGAAATATACAATAGTTTTAGAGCAATCGCGTTTTGTACATCTCGACACCCTTGCATTTTATGGTGTTTTACTTGATAAAACGACTTATCAAGTGTGTGTTTGCTTACTTATATTGACATCTTGAATTATCAACATCAACACATGTTCAAAATATTGAAGATCTCGACTTATACACCTAAGCCTTTTCTGCAAAAATTAATTTTAACTTGACAAATTGAGATGTCAAGCATAAATTTGTGTATGAATAATTGTCATCTTGATTTATCAACTTACACTCACATCCAAAATACTGGATATCTCGACTTATACACATAGCCTGTTTCTGCCTCCATTGACAAATCGAGATGTCAAGTTATGGCAAGCCAAATATTTTTGTTTAAAAAGTGATATTATCACATGTTCACTTTTACCTTTGCCGTGGCTATTTAGTTTTCATCTGCAATAGCAAGATATCAAGTTGTTATCTACCCGAGCTATTTTTTATGTACCTACTGGAGCCTAAACGCCAACAAACATGCCATGCAACAACGTGAAGTAAATATAAAAAATTTATTGCTGAAAAATATATTGCTAATTAATGCTGTACATTATTGGTGACTATTTACTATCATTGGTGTACTATGTACCTACCTACATGCATACTTACACAAAAGATTCAAATCAATACAGGGTTGATTGATAGCGGAGTGCAAAGCCGTACAGAGACGCTAGCATAGATCATTTAGACCCTTTAGAGCCATGGTTGTCTAAGACGAAGACTGACAATTTTTTAAATCTGTGTTTTAAGGTTTTTGGGGAAAAACACCAATGATGGCCAATCAGAATAAGAAGTTCCTTTTTTTTTCACTTTATTTAATTAAAATAATAGTCATAGCACCGCGAGAATCCAACTAGAAAAGAAAGGTAAACCATTTAGAGTAGGAAAGGGTGTCAGACATGGAGACCCTCTACCTCCAAAACTATTCTCAGCGGTTGTCGAAACAATCTTTAGGAGACTTAACTGGGAAAACCTCGGAATCACTGTCGACCGAGTCTCCCTAACACAATCGAGGTTCGCAGACGATAATATATAATGTTATTTGCTGAAACACCTAAAAACATATAGCAAATGATACTTAAACTAGCGGATGAAAGTGAGAAGAAAGGTTTAAAGTTGAACCCAGAGAAAACAAAGGTAAGGACAAATGGGAAGAAAACCACCATACATCTAGGAAATAACCAAATTGATTACACTGATGAATATATCTACCTGAGACAGCTAATAACACAAGAGGTCCCTTTACGCAAAGAAGTTGACAGAAGAATAACAAATGGCTGAAAGAGATACTGGAGTCTGAGAGAAGCCATGGAAGATAAAACTCTTCACATTAATGTAAAGAAAAAACTTTTCAACACCTGCGTACTACCTGTTTTAATGTAAAATCAGAAGACTCAAATGGCAATGGGCAGGGCATATGATAAGAGGCCAAGAGAAATGGAGCAAAATTGTGACACGATGGTGCCCTAGGAAAAGGAAAAGGGGCAGACCACAGAAAAGGTGGGATGATGACATAGACAGGTAGCAGAAGTAACTTGGAATAGAGTGGCCCAAGATAGACAGGAATGAAAAAGGTTGGAGGAGATCTTTGCCGATTGGCAAACAGACCTACAAAAATTAATTAAGTATTAGAATAGATTAGAATAAAATAGAAAAGTTTATTGTCATAAAGTCACACTCATAATAATTCATTACAATGTATTAGGAATGCTCCTGTCATGTACTCGATTCTCATCATCTGTCATGTGTTCGATACTCGATTAAGATTAGTTTAACTACCAAAATATACTTGTAAATCCACACTCATAGTTTTTAGTTCTAAATACTTTGTAAATAGATACTAAATTGGTCTGAATAAAGGGTTTTATTATTTTATTATGGAAACTGACGTGGTTTTCACACATTATGATTTAAAACACGGGAAACTATAGTGAAACTATAGTCGGAATAATCGACTGAATCGTACGTGAGTAATTTCCCGTGTTTTAAATCATAATGGGTTTTATTATTATTTATTAGTATTATTATTGATCGAAGTAATGTGTAAGCAATCTAACAAAACATGTATTAAGCATGTGTGTCATCAGACATTTTTACAGATTTTTACAGCCACTTAAGATTACAAAAAATTTCAAAGATTTTTTAAAACGGTTTTTTGAAGTCGTTTAAAATAATAATTAGAAAAGCTTTTTTAAATAAGACCTTTTATGACTAGGTATTTATGTCTTGTAGTGTGTTTGATTAATATTTTCTTATTTGTAGAACTCAACGATTGCCAACTGTTGATTTCTCGGGATAATAAGTCTAGCCTATGTGTTAATTTACTCTAAATAATTCATTTTAATTAGAAACAAATGCGTTTCCATTGTGTTTTTCCCATATGTTTTAAAAATAATTTTAATAAGTTAGTGAAAATAGTTTTTAGATTATGTAAATGAGCGTATAATTCTAAAAGAAATATATTTTAAATACTAAGACTTTTTTTACATTTTGCATTATATGCTGAAAAGTAAGATATATCTTGTAAAGTAGTAATAATTACTTGACAAACTATATCTGTTTGAAGTTGTCATTGGTTTACTAATGAGAAATAATGCTTTTTCCATTGAAATAACTAAGGTAACCGATAAAAATGATCCGTACTCAGATGGTGAATAACTGGATAAATGTTCTTAAAAGCCAAAACTTGGTCTACAAGTCGAGTTATCAACTTATTCAAGGCATTTCAGCTGTTTGACAAGTCTATTATTATGTAAACTATAAGTTGTTTCGTTAAATTCTTGAAACCATACGAAAGAGGGCCTCAAGTAACCCTCAAAATAACTTTGACATCATCGTTTGACTAACTTACCGACTAAACAGAAAATGTCAAACTTTAAAATGGCTGCCCTGAAAAATTGACGTTTTTGCGATGTTCAGTTATTCCTGCGTGCCACGGATATATACACACATACAATACTTACATAAATACACTCGAAAAACATAACCTTCCTTCTTGTGCAGACAGGTAAAAAAAAAAAGGGTATCGTTAATTCGAGCAATTAACTTTGTAAAGGTAAAAAATACAGTGTGACATCTTCAACTAAACGCTTTCGTATTTTAGTAGGTAAGTCTTCGTTGTTTAATTATTTTCACTGATCGAGATCTTTAATCGATCTAAGAATTTATTTTATTATATATTAATTCGATTTAAGAATATCGAACTTGTTTGCGCATCATATGTCCCGCTCATGATTGCGATGTTGAATACTGTTAAACAACAATCAAAAATTATCTCAACAATTCCCAAAAACTATCAACTTTTCCAATAAGACTAAAATATCCATCGAGCTGATAAAACCGAATAAACAGAGTTGAAACAAAGTTTTATTTAACCAGAAACTTCATGGTTCGCGCCGTTTACGAAGGCATTCGTGCAATAAATTGTACTCGTCTTCGCCCCTTCATAGACAATGAGGGTAAATTACGATCATTAAGCTTGTTAGAATATTTACAAGGTTTAATTGATCGCTCGCGGTGTTATTTTCGGTTAAAAAGGGTTTTAATTCATTTTCATTGGCTGTAAACCTTTGTCGTTGAATTTACAAACTTATCTTTCTTCCTCGATATCCTCTTAAATCTCACACTCTCTCAAAATTATTGTCTTTTAGCACTAATTTCGTGACATTGATTTTAGAATTAGTTGATTTGATTTTGATTTATTTATGGGATATGTATCTTTATCTTTATATTGGTTCCAAAACGAATGATTTTTTATTTTTTCTACACCATACTTTGATTGAGTATACACCAACATGCCACTATAGTATAACACAATAACATCACTATACGAATAATGTTTTCACCTCACAACCTCGGAAAGATTCTGTTTCTTATTCAAAATCTGATTGCAAAAAGTCTATACTTATTTCATGTGAGTGCGCCGATCTCATTTTTCGAAAAATCGCACGACGATTGCATGAAAAAAAAACGCCTCATTTTTCCTCGCTGTAGTATGGTGAAAAGTTGTGTGTTTCGCACGCCAGTTACTATTTTGCGATGCATACTTTGGTAACCCTCGCTACGCTCAGGATTCAATATAAGTACTTGCTCGAGTCAAAAAACAACCTCATGCAATTTCCTTTTTATTATTTAAATAAATTTTATAGTGCGTGGTATACGTTTTTTTTCTTGCGTTTTACCACACCCTGCCTGATATTAAGTTATAGCTGATTCTCATTAAAAGTTTTGACGAGCGAATTGAGCCAACCCAGCTTTAATAAAGCTACGTTGTTTTTGTTTTCATCAGCTTTGAAATCTATTTGGTTTGTACAAATGGGTAGACGCACCTAAGTACTTTTTAATTAGAGTAAAATGACCCATGATTTTCAATTGATAAGATGTTTTTGAAACAAATGTAATTGATAATATCCACGAGTTTGAACAACGTAGCAGCAAAAACCTATTAACTATAAAATTATAACTGTATTAAAAATAATACATTTTAAAAGTCATTTTATTCCTACGAATATTGTTCAAGTGTGGATTTGAAATTTTGGTTTAAACTGGGTGTGCTACCCGCGAACCGTGAAAACTCAAAAACTTTCGACGAAGAGAGAAGGGTTGAATTTTGAGGTTAAAATTCTGGTGTGTCTGGTAAATTATTTGACCTCTATCTCTAGAGCCTTAAAAAAGACATTCCTAGTATTTTTGTTAGCAGTCGTGCTTTTTTGCCCAACACTTCAGGACTACATTAGCGTCAGTTTTATGAATCGCCTCTAGGTCTCCTAAACCAGAGCTTAGAATTGTTTACCATGCTAGAACATCTTAAATCTCAATCTGCCTTTGCCAAAACTTTCCATTCACTACTTAAGAACTGAATTATAGACTACTTGCAACCCGCTCCAGCTTCTCATTGTATCTAATAAACCTCCCGTAAAAAGTTGTCTAACTGATGTTGAAAAGAGCATCAGAATCCGTTTACACATGTTAGGGTTAGTCGTCATGTCCCTATGCAACTTGAGTTTGGCTAAGGTACGGCATAGACTTAGTAACATGGAGAAATAATAATAATAAATTCTTTATTTGCCAAAAGGTTACAAGCATCTTTCTTGTAACCCCTGCACTAGGAGAATCCTGTATCGCCGGGCCACGTCTGGTACAAGTTACAAAGTATTTAGATATGGTGCGGTAATTAATTAACATTTTATAAATTGAAAACGAAATACAGTACAAAAATTAAAAAAGAAACCTCATCTTTAGCAAAAATTGTACAAGAGCACGCGTGTGTGTGTGAGAGAGAGTGTGTGTGAATGTTTGTGTGTGTGTATGTGTAGGGGAATGAGTGTAAATGAGTAGTGGAAAAATATAACAAGTAGAATTTTTCGTTTACAAATTTCCTTTATTTACTTTAGTATATCCAGCAATGCCTCGGTTTCCTTGTTGAGTTTGGAAAGATAGACGTAATTTTTTTGCATTCTCTAAAACTTGATTTTTGAATATTGCATTGTTTATTTATTTTGTTATAAATAATGAGTATTCTGTGGGTTAAAGTTAGGCACCGGTTACAACTTTAGCTATGTAATACGTACTTACCAACAATTGACCCTAAGTGCAGTCATAATGTATCGTTGCTAATTTTTCATCATCGATTGCAATCTACGGATTCAACAAGGCATGATGCATTATTCCGGTATACGTGTTAAATGTCACAGTACATCGGTGCGGCGTTGTATAAATATTCATGGGGAAATCCGCGCGCTGCGGCATGTTAACGTGGCTTAACGCTATGTAGGTCAAGTTGTAGACGCATAGCGGATTAAAATACAAGTGATTGCGATACCAACCTGATTAGGATTATAGACTGAAGTGAAAATTTTACATATGTAACAATTAATCATACAATGATGCATAGTGTGCATAAATGAATCACATAAATTCCGTTTTCCTAAATTTCATGGTTCTCATAGCTCGGCCGCCTATCGTTTTGTCAGTCTAGATGAGATGGATAGCGGGTTTGTGGTTTATCTCAAAACTGTGACCAATATTATTGCTTTTTTTATTTTAGTAAGTTAACTAAAATACGTAGTAAAGTTGTAGTCCAAGTAAATAACGTTTTTTTTTGGCCCTTATTAGGTAGTAGATTTTGCATCTCGATCTCCGTCCAGCCTATTCGGAGACTTGAGAATTTCATCTCATCTTTTTCCGTCCTTGTTACTCTCGCTTGAAACGTCATAGGTGTGAGAGTGACCAAGATAAAATCTCATCTCATCTCACGCGCAGGAATAGCCCTCCTAAAATTAAATGTTTTTGTGATCTTTCATATGCATCAAGTCAAGGTCGGTTGTTATTTCGATATTGTTACGCTCAAGTCTTTTGTCAGAATATGAACAAGTAGCTGTTTTGCCCGCAGCTTCACTCTCGTTTTATAACCTACGACACTCATGAATAATGTAGCTTTCTATCAGTAAAAGAATTTTTGAAATCGGATCAGTAGTTTTTGTATTAATTCGTAACAAACATACAAAAATCCAAATCTTTCCTCGTTATAATATATAAATAAATAAATAATATTACTGTAGATGTAGGAGTAAAAAAATTGTATAAAATGTATTGCCAGAAAAAATTCTCAAGCCTATCGTCAAATTATTGTACAAACGCCTCAGCTCATGACTTGCTCCACTTAGGTCGGATTAAACTAGCGGGATCTATGTTCTCTCCTGCTATACAATAACTCACTATATATCTCAACTTTCCCTTACGTGATTGCCGCAGAACATATTAGTTTACTTTATCTGCGATTCGATTCAAATATTCACGAGAAATTATTTAATCAAGAAGTTGAAGTAATTAGATGGAAAACGAAACTCGGCGCTGAGTTTCTTGATGTTAGGTAAGTAATTAAGTATGTAATTATTATAATTATGCGTGTGTTATGACGTAATTACAATTTAGGATAACGTTTCGAAATATTACGCTTGTAATGTTGATGTTCTGTTTTGGATAAAATTTTAACTGTGCTTTAAATTAAGATTGTTTTGTAACTTATAAGTTACGATAACTCTTCTTCAGACCGTTTTAGCTTAAGACTTAATATGAGCATTTTATTTAACTTACAGAACAAAGATTACTGTTTTTTCTAGATAATCACTTCTACTACTTTATACATAAACCCATGTTTTTTTTTTCGGTTCAGGAACTTTACGACGTGCAGATAGATCACGAATCCCAACAATGCCTTGTATAACAGTTGCGCCCGCACACTAACACACACGCTTGTACTATCTGATTTTATAGGCATAATTAACTTAGATTAACTTCACATTTGGAACTGAATATCATCCGGCGATGTATTAGTGTTGTATTACACATCTACCAGCCCGCTCCGGGGAAAAGCGTGATGATATATACTGGAGAAGCCACTGGCTACCCAACAGTATACACTACATAGTTCAGATTCAGTAGACTTATGCTACATTTTGTACTCATTGTTCGTGCCAAAATATACAGATTTGATTTGATTTGATTTGAACAGTGGTGTCGTAACAGCGTGTCAATATTGTCACGCTCAAGTGTCAATATTGCTAAGTAGCAATAAGCGAAAGCTCTCCAGAAACTCCTAATGGGTCGTCTGTAAATAGGTCTATAGACCCAGTGGCGGGTCCAAAATTCTTCTTCATCAGTCCTTTTCAAATAGTCGGATCCATTACACGAGCGTAAGCTATCGTGTAAACTATTTAATGAGCAGATAAAATGACCAACAACCGACCAGCAATCAGCACCGCTTATCTCCCTACATCGATAATGCAGTCATGTCACTTTGTACACGGCAAGGACGAAGTCTATCATTTCGCTCAATTTCATTAATGGCCAAAACTTGTATTTAACAATTATTATTTTCCGTGACAATGGCAGGCGTCACGCGCCCGTGACTCATGTAAAAAGGGATGAGCAGAATGATTCGACCGCTTTGCTCATTTGCTTGCATCGCTCATTTTGCTCATTTGCTTGCATCGCTCATTTTGCTCATTTCGCTCATTTCGCTCATTTCGCTCATTTCACGTGCAATTTAACCAGTTTCTTTCTTTAAACGAAGTAAGTACGTTGTTAAATCTTTTTAACATACATGAAATGGCTGCTGGAAATAATGTCGAATGGATTATTTAAACATGAACTTCAAAAACCTTTTTTTTTTAATTAGACTGTCAGTTACGAACTGACTACATAATTACAAAATTTTACAGATCTTTAAAAATATCGTTCAATTTCGTGATAAGTTTAGTTACATTAATAATTTAATTTTAGCAGTGAATAACTGACTGACTGCCTCGGTGGCTCAGTTGGTAGTGAACCTGCCTTCTGAGCTTGGGGGCGTGGGTTCGTTTCCCACCTAGGCAAAACATTCATGTGGTGAACATTTGTGTTTGTTCTATGTCTGGGTGTTAATTATCTATTTAAGTATGTATTTAAAAATATCTAAGTATGTAAATCAGTCTCTGGCAGCCATAGTACAAGCTTTGCTTAGTTTGGGGTCAGGCGACCGTGTGTGGAAGTGTCCCAAATTTATTTATAATTTATTTTTAGAATGAAAGAAAACAACAATTCTAACGTTTTTAATTATTTCAAATTCTAAGAGCACAATTTTTATCTTCGTATCCTGTTTCCAGCACCACAACTCCTTGCCCGTATTCTCTTCGAGCAATTCTATCTGTATCTTATGACAGCCGACTATCTTAAATCCAACCTACAAAAAAGGCCTCCGCCCCTAACAGTAATTCAATTTCTCACATACAAAAGTCAGGAGCCGACCGACAAAGGAAACAAAAATGACACACACGATAATAAATTTCCACGGCGCCCGCCCTAGGGCGATCCGCCTTCCTGTCTTGCTGAAACGTTACGGTAACGTTCTGCGTTACTTTAGTACAGTTTTACAGTAACTTTCGGAGTGACCATGACTTGTTACTTATTTACGTTACGCTAACGTTTTGCCTTATTTGTACAACAATACAATACAATACATCTTTATTGCACACCAAAAATACAAAGTAAAACAAACAAAGAGAATATTAAAAAAAAATATCATTCGGCGTTACAAGGGCGGCCTTATCGCCTAAAGCGATTTCTTCCAGGCAACCTTTAGATGGACAGGACAGAACAACAGAACAACATGATGTTACTCCTTTTTTTGAATTGTATTTTTTCATAACGTCCGAATTGCTTATTTTAGGCTAACGGCGCCCGTTGGAGAATTTAATAATTTTGAAAAACGTTGGCTGTGTATCAAAACGTAACATAAAATATTGTTGGCACTTTTTAAAAATAAATCATTTTGCTATACTATTTTACGACTCTACTAATTTTATTTTACTAATCAATTTCAAATATTCCAAGATTATGTGCGACAGTTGTTACTTTCACTTGATAAATTGGCACTCGTTACTTTTGACGAACGAGCCCTGGCCACACAGCCCTGTGAGCCACCCGCCCAATCTCTGGCCGGACACAGAATAGATAATAGTTTTATAAGGGCGGATGATAACCTGAAAGCGGAATCACTGGCCGGAACAATGGCTTTTGTATTGTATTTTTTCTTTAATAAGTTTTTTTTTTACATTTCTCGTTTAATTTCAAAGCTAGGAATAAAAACGAGCCATTTTGTCGTTATGCGTATTTTTGCTCGTTCATATTTTTGTCTTAAATTATAATATTCTGTCTCGTCTAGTGAAATGACCCGATTTACACTTCGCCGAAGCAGATAGCACAGAAGAGGAAATACACAGGAGTAGGATTAAAAAGGATATACATTGTACATGATGAAATCTAAGCGTTGCTGATACAATGTACGGTTCTTCTAATTCGAATCAACTGACTATCGAACTTTCAAATAAGCGATATCGTACTCATACATCGGAAATACGAGACCCTGACCTTGACCGGCTCTAAATCATATTCCAGCATTTTTCTTTGTTTTCAGCCTTCGAAAATATATCGGCTGGTGTTTGCGTGAGCTGTATAAAATTATGTACGTAGTTGTATACATGTAGGTACTTATTTGGCATGGTTAAAGCTACTTCGGCCTGCGAGGTGCGTGATCCCTGATGGAGACACAATTTATGAGCTTAGGTTAAGGGGCAACGTGGACAAACTTTTTTGGATAGTATACGTTCAACAAAATAAAAGGTGGTGAGTGTCTGACAGAAACTGAGCAGCTTATGGACATTTATTGCTACGAGTATATATTTGATACTTTCCGGCTCCATTCTGGAGTTTAATAACCTTACCTTTTTTACAATTATTGTCATTTTGCTCTCACGACCAAAATAAAAAGTGACGGAGATGATTTTTTGGATGTCGGGTACGTTTTCGAGAGCAAAGAGAATAGAGTCATGGCCAATGATTTGCCCTCTCCATAAGGACATGCTATTTCTATAATTTAATTACGTATTTTATTCATAAGTTTATTTTGTGGAAAATAAAGAAGTTTCTTTGCATTCTCTTTTCTTCATTTATAAAAATATGTTAGTAAATTCAACTTCAATTACGAATTCTCATCAAAAACGTAAAGAAAGCTACTTTTGCAATCCTCTAACAGAATAAAAAACAAAATAACTGTAATTATGTTTCACCCTAGGCTCTGCGACTGAGGCTTAAAAATGTCCTTGACACTTTTACGCTGCCATGTTTAATGTTTTTAATTAAACTCAGGGCCGAGTGTTATTACTGTACATAATACAATAAACAAAGTATAATTTTATACGAAAATACACTGCCAGTTATTTCTCTTTTATGAGGGATTCTTCTCTGAAGAAAATCTTTAGTTTGATACTTTCGAGAGATTTACAATATTTTCCTTCTTACAAAACTTCTTACAATGGGTGTTTTTCAAAACTAGATTTACAAGCTCATACGTTTTTTAGGCTAGGGCTTGGAATGCTTTTTCTGAGTGTTCTTCATCCATCTACGTCTTGAAGTCTCGAGTGAACCCGTTTCTGGCAATAAGCGTGCTCCAGCTCATCGCAGGCTGCATAAATGGCTTAACATCAGGCCCCCTATTCTTGACGCGTGCGATGTTGTGTTGATCACTCTTACTCCAATGTATTTTGAAATGAGAGAGATGGCGACAAAAAAAGTATCTCGACTTGTAAGTAAGTTTGTGGAATGGGTGGCAAGTCTATTATTTTTACTTTTTTTTTTCTTTAGCACAGCTACATTTTGGTAATTAAGTTTATCAAGATTTTAGTTAATTTACTAAATCAAGTTAATCAAGACGTTTTCACAGATGAAAATCTTTAATGTATATTCTGTATAATATTTAGGTATAGTGCTGAGTGATAAGATGTACGTAGTACTTAGTCATGAGTGAATTACTTCACCACTTCCAGTACGCAACTTGTTCACTCTATGTCTGGTAAAACAATAAAACCGAGCACAATCTAGAACCATTTAATAAACCTCTAACTCCAATACAATTTCGTCATCACCGAAACATTTTTTCATGGAAACTTGTTACCAAAAACAAATTTATTTTCAAACAAAGCCGATTCCGATTCCGTTGTAGGCGAGTTCGTTATCTCATCACGGAGGAACGATTTCCAATCGCTTTTGTTCTATTAAAAACCCCGTTTCAAATTTCATGCGGTCAAATAATGAAAATTGACTGAACAATGGCAATAATGTTTCAAATGTAGTGGAGAATTTCTGTTTTGAATGCTGGCATTTTGGGCGTCCAGTTCGTTTGTTATTTAATAGGCCGAGGTATTTTTAATAAAGTTGTCATTGTTACTGAGTTTTGTTATTGCGTTAATTTAGAGTTATTTTTGTGTTTTTTTTTTAAATTTAGAAATTTTAGTAATAAACCTACAGCGTTGAAATATAGAATTACTGTTTGAAAGTGAGTGTATTTATACTGTCAGTATACCAGGTCTTTCGATATTCGCTTCCGCGAGTTGACAATGAGACCAAGTGACATTTCCATAGCTTTTGAGGGTTTCACAACGCTTTGAATTTTTCATATAAACGCGCTTGTCAAATATCTTGGAAACTATTTGTCAGATTATGATGAAATTTGGCATGTACATGTACATACACAATTAAATGAACACGTCTCCACTCCTATGTTCTTGATAATTTTTAAAGACGTCCTCAAGAGAAAATAGAAGTTTAAAAAATATACACATTTGTAAGTGGTCAATTTTGACTAATTTATTTAATAGATAGACGAAGCAAATCAAAAATCCCTTTAGCTTTGAAATGAATTAATTCAAAATACAATTTAATTTTTTAGTTATTTAAGAATGATTAAAGACGTGAAAAAGTCATTACAAAATATTGAAATTGCACTCTGTAGATAACTTTAGAGGCTCGTCAATATCTTTACTTGCTCTCTTCGCTCGTCGTCTTTTTATAAACGAAATAGCTAAAGAAAACCTTTAGCCAATGCAAAATTAGCCTGAAGTGGCTGCTGGACCCTTAACTCGTCCAGGAACTAATGTTTGACTACCCTAATGTTAACGCATTAGCGACTGGAAAAATAGAATAGTTATGAAGCAAATGAAAGTTTTCTAGAAGCCCAGCTCAAAATTAACTCATGACGATGGTGTGTTTGTTGGTTCTTCACAATTAAAAGACTTAACAGGTTTCATAAAGGTTCAAACAAATATACTTACCTTTTTATACGTTTTATTAAAACATATGCCGGCGGCATTAGATTAAGAAAATCAGTTAATTTTGAGAGTTGTTAATCGATGGTATTATTGATCTGTTATTTTTGACGATGAATCGATTTGATTATGGTAATTTAGAGCGGTTAACACCGAACGAAGTTGCTTTGGAATGGCGGGCGAACGTCATCTCTGTCAGGCAGTGGTTGACTGGACTTGGCTGAAGGCAATCTTACCCTCTCCCCCTTAGCTATTAAACTTTGTAAAGCTTCGGAATATTACACAGTGATGTTGAAGCCCCCGAATCTCAGCATAATAAATATAGTCAAAAAGCGACAATGACGTGTAGGTATTTCTTAAATATTTATTTTTCTTCTTTATTTTTTTGCCGTTAGCAAAATGAAGGTAGATAGCGCAAGATCTCTCGCCATTGTTATACTTTCACAGTCTCAGCCATACGCACTGTTACAATCATCAATTGACTCAAATATTTATAAAATTTTTCAATTTCAATTTTCAAATTTTCAAGTCAAAATTATCCTTAGCTGCAAATTAATAGATCTGTTGTCAAAAAACAAAAAAGTGGAGCGCGCCATCAAGATGGAAAGAGAGCAGGAAGCAAGATGAGTTTGCATGCACTTCTACCACTCGAGCTTTCAGCCATCATTGCATTTTCAAACTTTACAAACAAAGAAGTGGTTTGTATTTATCAATCGAGTTAAAAATTTAGAAGAAAGAAAAATAAAAAAAAATAACAAATAACTATTCCGAGGCAACGTACAACGTACAACGTAAGGTAAGCAGTCTACGACACAAATAGCTCTCGAACGTTTTTTTCATACAGAATACAGACACGACATTCAGAAGGTATAAAGCAAAATAGCTCACTTATCCCCGCCATATAGGAGACAAAACATTTAAGCCCCTGTCCCGATAAACGGCGTCCCTTTCTCGAAATAGAAAAAAAAAACTGTGAAAGGATACAAAGCCAGAATACAAAATGAAGTGGAAATAATCAAATGGAACATTGAGTAAATTGAAAAACCGAGAGACGTTCTCGCAGAAATAAAATACAGTTAACACCTGATAAATTCTTATTTTGAAACGGGTTTGTTTTGGCCAGCTATTATGCTTAGTGGGGACTTACGTGATGTAAATCAAGATGTGAGACTGAGATAACTTGTATATACGTGATATACGTGTTGTATATAAGTGATATTTGTACGTGTGTGAAAATTAGCGGGCGTTTAAGGCTCAAAGTTTCACTCATAGAGCAAAATTCAAATTTCGAAAAGTTTTTTCTTTTGCTTTTGATGCTGGACGGGATATCTTAATCCTACTAATATTACGCGAAAGTTTGCAAGAATGGATGGATGGATGGATGTTTGTTACTCTTTCACGCCAGAACGGCTGAACAGATCTGGATGAAATTTGGCACAGAGATAGATTACAGTCTAGAATAGCACATAGGATACTTTTAACCGCGGATGAAACCGCGGGGCACAGCTTGTTAAGTAATACTAGCCTAGTCATTATATACATTTGGAAATGCAAATGAACCGAGAAAGCTTAACTTTAAATTGTTGACCAAAATAACCTTGTGCATTTTCCGCCATCTTGAAACACGTAGAGAAACGAAACTATTTATGAGAAACTTTTTTTACGATCTACAATTAAGGTCCTGTCCACATTTTCATAGCTTTCTCGAATCGCTTTGACTGTCTGTGACAGTCGAATCGCTCTGACTGTACATGAATTCATTTTATATTTTTAATACATTTTATTTTATAAAATTAATTTTATAAAAAAAAAATTAATTACTTATAAGATATTTAACATAACATAACATATCGTCACGCCTTTCCCCCGAGGGGGCTGGCAGAGGTGTACAACACCCACACTTCGCTGGACGATATTCAGTCCCAAATGTGAAAGGGGGCGAGCCTGTCGCCATGCACCGGGCTCCAGTTACGTAGCAGATGAAATACAATACGCACATAATTATGTTCATACAATAAACAAATTGGTGCGTGCCTTCGGCTGGGTCCGAACCCGCTCCCTCTGGCTTGAGAAGTAGGCCTTCTCCGACTAGGCTATCATATTATAAGATATGACTTAAAAAAATAGTCGAAATGAATTATTTTGATTTGATAAACACGTGAGATTTATTTAACAAAATAATTTTTGAGTAGTCAAAAACTAAAATTAAAGTCGGTTATTTATTTAATTATGTTTTTCGCCGTTTTGATGGTCCTGGCTGTAGAAGTTCTGCGATGGTAGACTGATCGAGTCGTGAAGATTCGTGGACCACAGAAAATGATGCTGTGAAGGTCGAAATATCATCATCATCGTGGTCGTCGTTTAAAATGTCGACTTTTAATAATAAAAATAATAAATAAATTCGGGACACTTTCACACACGGTCGCCTGACCCCAAACTAAGCAAAGCTTGTACTATGGCTGCCAGAGACTGATATACATACTTAGATATTTTTAAATACATATTAACACCCAGACATAGAACAAACACAAATGTTCATCACATAAATGTTTGCCCTAGGTGGGAATCGAACCCACGCCCCCAAGCTCAGAAGGCAGGTTCACTACCAACTGAGCTACCGAGGCAGTCATCTTGCAACGTTGCTGCATGTTTGTCCACTACAATGTTGGCAAATAACTTATTCCTGCTTTCCTGCACCCACAAGCAACCCCATAGTTTCCTTGACATTTGCACGAAACGAGTTGAAATGAAATTTAAAAGTTAAAACAAGAGCGAGTTCGAGACGTTTTTTGATATCCTTCACGAGAAGAAAGAAAATAGCATAAAACAAATTTCACTCCTTAAATTTTCTTTTTTTTTTCGATCGTCAATATCTCCATAACAATGCACGATACGTGAAAAATGTACCGGACTTTAATTGTCGGTCGTGTATTTAAAAAACTTTTTTTTTTTTTAAACTTCATGGCTCAACGGAGAACCGAGTTGTGTTGAGTTGTACAAAAACTAAATTAAACCCTTTTTTGATTTAATTTGGTCGACAATTTGAAGTTAAGCTTTTCTAGCTCTACAGCAATCAAGTCAAGCTGACAGCTCTAATTGATGACATTTGTTATTGAAGAGACTACAATAGCGATTTACAGGTTTGCATAGAAGCCAAACGTTTTCTATGCTGTGCTTTTATCTATGGAGCTAGGTTTCCCAACGTAAAAGTGAAATGTTGTAGTGGGTTTTTATTTTGTTTTTGTGTCAGCGAGGGCTCTTTTCAGGCGTAAACGGCCGGTTCTACGTTAAATATGGGTTTGGATAGGCGTTTTAAGCCCCTGAATTTATTACTAGCATTGATTTGGATATGGAATATTCTGTGACCGGTTTCGAGGGTATTGTTTTACTTTTTATTCAATATTTCAGTTAAAACAATTCGCTAGCTTTGCACCAATACAATTGGTTTAACGGATAATTTTAAAACTGAATTCCGGGCAATTTTGGATTTTGTTCAATTTTTTGTGAGATACTTAATCAACATTTTTCTTGTTTTTTGACTTTTTTGATTTGATTGACTGCGCAAGAAGGAGGGTTTTGTTTTGAAATGTATTTATGTATGTATGTATCCATGAGGTTTCTTGGGCAAGCCCTACAGCCTAAACATGTTGATAGATTTCGACATATGAGGAGTCATTTGAATCGTCCTGAAAGTGGGAGTGACATAGGGTAAAACATTTTATAATTATTTATCCGTAGGTAGATTAAAACTTGCAGCCGGATTTTTAATTTTTAATAATGTTTCTTGTCACTTTGTGAAGTTAAATTCTACGCATATTGCTAAGTTCACATAAGGTCAAACTTCTAGACAAAATTATCGCAGATAAACTTGATACATTTAAAATAACTAACTTTCGTTCTTTTGTACGCAATGCATCTTAATTACTTCCCACATGCCCGTCAGTTTATGTAGCTAGCAATATCACTGTGCACTTCAACGAAGTATCATCGACACAATCTAAAAAATATTGATAAAGGATGCCAAGTATGTCAAAATGCAAGACGAGAATCGCACCTCCACGCTACTTACTCGATACTCGCCTCATGTACACCCCTTATATTAGGATCAATTAAAACGTTAATATCAATAGCACCAATACAATATCAATGATCCCGTATTAGTACCAAATAGCTGTGATTAACCCCAAAACGCAAGTTATTAACCTACTAAAAACAGTAGTTCGATGCGTCCAAATGGGCATTCCGCAGCGGCATTACTATCATTACTCGCTGGATTATCCGCTTCGTCGTGACTAACGAGCCGATTAGTGCCACTGGACATGCGCTCGGAACTGTTGCCAGTAATCTGGTCAAGTATTCCTACTAACTTGCCTAATTATCAGGGGCAGTGCTTGAAAGTACCTTCAACGTTTCTGTTCTGACCGTTAACCACAGAAACTGTGCCCGAGTTGAGGCTGATTTTACATATTAAACCATGTTTAAGTAAAGCAACGTTCATGATTTTCAAAATCGAAATCTATCACCATTTTTCTGTGAAATCATTATTTATTTATTCATAACACACATGACAGAAATTAATAAAATATTACAATATTTTAGTGAACTTAAAACAGATATATATTAATTTCCAATGATATGTATGTCTAGGAGCATTTTAATAACAAGTTAATTAATCAATAGCAAGTATAAAACAACAGAATTAAATTAAGTACTGAGTTAAAATCTAAACATTTTGATTTTACATTTATTGCTAAATTATTTTAGATTAATATTCAGTAAGTAATTAAATGAAATATGAGAAACAAAACAATAAACGTAGAACAGTGGTTACAAGTTAAAGCCAAATGTTGTCAAATGTTGACCTATTCTTTATAAAAAAAATAAAAAAAAACTTGTAAACTAAATAGGTATATATGTTGAAATTTAAAATTTGAATTATACAAAAAATATAATACGTTAGTAGTGTCTTACATTGTTTGTTGTTTTGTAAATGTTAACCAATTGTTAAAGGTTTTTTCCAAACATACCCAATTTACTAAAACATTGAATGCGAGTTGTTCGCATTCTAACACTTCGCCGGACACACGAATAACAATAAAATCACAATATAGAGCGAAAATTTGTGTAAATAAATTAGTATGTGTTTGCCATCACTTAGCAACGTCTAGTTGAATGTATTTCATATTTTTTTTACACTAAATATGTAAAAAAATAAATAAATTCGGGACATTGTCACACGCGGTAGCCTGACCTCAAACTAAGCAAAGCTTGTACTATGGCTGCCAGAGACTGATATACATACATATTATATATATTTTTAAATGCATACTTAAATAGATATTAACACCCAGACATAGAACAAACACAAATGTTCATAACATGAATGTTTGCCCTAGGTGGGAATCTAACCCACGCCCCCAAGCTCAGAAGGCAGGTTCACTACCAACTGAGCCACCGAGGCAGTCAAACATTTCATTTAACATTGGGGCATTCTAACATAATATTTGATAATAGCATTTTTTTTTTATGTTTGGGACTCTACCGTGCCGGACTCGCTATAAACAAAATGTTCTTTCAGGTAAATTGACATTGATAAAAGCTATGAATAGAAGTAAAAACTGTATTATTTCCATACCAAATGTGTACAAAAAGTTATTAAAATAGCACACCCATTTTATACGTGTACGAGCAGCGATTACGAATATCGTCCGGATTTGTGATTTTTCCATAACTACACTAGGCCCTGCTAGCATATCCGATGAGTGTTTATAAATGTTCCAGTCAGTTTTGTAAAAAATGGTTGTCCATTATCACGATTTTCTACTTTCTAGACAGTTTTGTAAAATGGCTTTCGTTTCATTGCATGAGATTGGTTTTTCGTTTGGCTAGTTTTTTTTTTTTGATTCTTTCTAGCAGATAATGTCAAACTCAATTCAATTTTATTTATAAAAAAGACCTTCACTAAACGCTGTATAGTCACGTTTATTTCTCAAAGGGAAAGTGATCAACTAATGTATTACATCTAGTGATACTTTTTTTATTCTATAATAGGCTTGCTTTTAGCCGCCACCTTGCTTGCCTACGATGGAACAACTTTGCCTTGAAGAAACCAATGCACTCGTGACTTTCTTGTAAGTATGTCATAAATCTTGTTATCCATAAACAAACAATTATCCTACTAATATTATAAACGCGAAAGTTTGTAAGAATGGATGGATGGATGGATGGATGGATGGATGGATGGATGGACTCTTTCACGCTAGAACGGCTGAATAGATCTGGATGAAATTTGGCACAGAGATAGATTATAGTCTATAGAATACTTTTACTAGACTAGACTAGCACATAGGATACTTTTAACTGCGGGTGAAACCGCGGGGCGCAGCTAGTACAATTATAAATTTTTAAAAATTTAAATCTCGCCATCGATTTCATCAACACCGATTTTCATCAAACATAGCTAAGAGCACTACCGACTTATTAACCTTTCAAACAAAAACAGAAAAAATCAATATCGGTTCATCCGTTCAGGAACTACAGACACACACACACACACAGACACGTCAAACTTATAACGCCCAGTCGTTTTTACGTCGCGTCGGGGGTTAAAAATGGAAAAATTAGAAACTGGAATGGGAAATGAGGAAATGGGAATAGTATAGATGCCGTTGACGAGTTTCATATTCCAACGATTATTAGTTACTAGCTGCGACCCGTGGTTTCACCCACGGTCCCACAGGAACCGTTGATTTTTCCGGGATAAAAAGTACCCTATGTCCTTTTCTGTACCCTAAACAACATGTATGCACAATTTTAAGACGATCGGTTGAGTAGTTCAGACGTGAAAGCGTTACAAAGAAACAAAGAAAATGAACAAAGACTCACTTTTTCATATTATATGTAGTACCTTTGATTTTAGTCTAACCTCAAAGCAAACACTCATTGACTTCGTGTTACTTAACAACGCCATCTGCTGTTGTGTCGTTAAAGCAATTAGTTGCTCACAAAAAATAGTATTATTATTCGCCAATAGATGTCAGGAAGAGTCAACGCGTCCTTTTTGTTATTTTTCTTCCAAGTTTATGTTTAAGTTGATTAACGATAAAACACGAATAAAATGTTTTTTTCTAAAAATGATTCCTAGCTAGATCGATTTATCGCCCCCGAAAGCCCCATACACTAAATTGTATGAAAATCGTTGGAGCCGATTCCGAGATTCCAATTATATATAATTATATATACACAAGAATTGCTCATTTAAAGATATAAGATTTGCATGTTAGAAAAAATGAAGCCTTAGTTTTTCTTAGATAACTCCATGAACTTTTGTATACATTTTCGATTTGCTCGAGACTTTCATGGTTTGTTTAGGCTTTTATTATTTCTTGGTACGTTGGCAAACTGAGACGTTGGCAAAACGTTGAAATCGTATTTTACAGTTTGTTTAGTTGGACTTCTGTTGGCTAAGCAAACGGACTTCAGCTCGTGATCTCATTTTAAGACTATTTTTTCAGCACATGAGGTACGACGTCTTTTTTTATTACTACCTTCCTGGTACAATAAAGTAGCTATTTTTGGTAACTCATTTAAAGATTAGGCAATAGTGTGATTGGCTTCATAACATTTTGATAAACTTTTCAAAGTATCTCCATGGTTTCAACAATATTATAAAACAAGGATAGGTAGACTTATTTTCGAGTAGATAGTGTATTAAGATGTGGGGTGCCAGAACATACGGCGTTCCACACATTCCAACGCCATACACTTTCAGCGGTTGTAGGGCAGGATCTTTTCCTGACGAGTGTGGTAAACGCCATGCTCAGCGGCAAGAAATCGTGGGATGCGATGGTTCTGTGAAGAGGCGATGGCGCAGAAGGAGGCCGCGGAGCGGACCAGGGAAGATGATGTCCGATCTAACCCGATCCGGCGTAGACGAACGGGAGGGAGGAGGAGTGGGGTCACTAGTAGAGAGTCAGGGGACTCTCCACCGAATTGCACGGCCCCACGCATCTGAGGGTGACCTTGATGAGCAAGGATGCCCCTCCACAGGCGCAGAGAGCCTCCCGGGCTACCAGCGGGTCGAGATGGTGAATGCAAGCGCGACCCTATTTCGCCCCACCTTGGCAGAGAACTGCTCATGGGGGAGGATTTTGGTGGGTTCGACTCCTACATACCCTTTCCGTCACCCCAGCGGCGGAAGGGAAGTGCGAGGAGGAGGTAAATGCTTACCTCCCCCTCAACAAAAAAAAGGTAGTGTGTTAGGTTCGCTTTAGGTTGTTTAGTATAATTTAAACAAAAATGATTTGAAATTGATTCTGCTAGATACGCCCCGCGGTATTACGCGCGGTCAAAAAGTGCTATTCCAAAATAATATTTTATATCTCTGTGCCAAATTTCATTGAGATCCGTTGAGCGGTTCTGTTGTGATTAAGTAACGAACATCCATACATCCTTCCATATAAACTATTGATTCATAATATTAGTGCAATTCTAAATATTTTTGTCCAGATAATAAGAACTTACTTTAAACCTAATCTTGTTAATGACTAAGTAAGTTTACTTAATAATTTCACAAAAATATTTTTGACATGCAATGTAAAAAGTTACCTGCTTCTTGTCAACTAGACTGCCTTAGGTCATTCCAAAATTTAATATCTCCTAAGCACCCAGCTTAGGAGATATGAAATTTAATAACACATGCCAACCCTATAACGGTGGCGTTGTAATCCGCACAACCCTGTTACTAACGAGACTATTAGTGCCGGTGTACACCGGACTACACTTAACAGTAGACGTAACTGAGGAGTAAGACAATTGGGGGTATTGGCCCCGCAGACCTATAAAATTTACTGTAGTTTTCAATTTCGTCGTTACTTAATTGTTTTTGTTTTAAGCAATGAATAATTACAACAGGCATTTGTAACATAATATGTTAACACATAATATGTAAACACTATAATTTAGCTTTTTGTTACGCTAGTAGGGGTAACCATGAGTTTACATAGTATCGAAACCTTTTCTCATTTTATCTCTTTTCTCGTTTTATTTTCGACCGTCGGAGGAAAGTATCAAAAGTCTTGGTTCTAAAAATCAAATCTCTCTGTTTAAAGAGTTCCGAAAACCGTAATGATCAACAAAGTTAAACAACGGACAATCATCGACATATTGGCTGATAAATCGGAATCGGCTTAACTTTTTAATACTTACAATGTGCTTGAAATGTCAAAATCTTAAACCAAATAAAGAATTTTGCTAACAGCGAAGTGACGAATCCGGTTTTCTAAGCATGTGAGCGTTGGAAAATGTGTGCCATGATAATTAAAAAAAAAAAAAATTACAATAATAACTCGTAATACAACAAGTGTCTTGCTGGCCTACCATGCGCAACGCGCCAAAGGTATGTCGCCTCTTATTATCGAGACAGACATATTATGTTTACACATAGTCTTCTCACGTTCTCGCTTGACAAAAAGTGACGAGAAGAATTTTGTCGAACTTGCTTATATACACTTTAATACCGAACTCATGGTAGTTCCTTGCCTATTTTGTTTAGAGCACAGCTTGTTGCCAATTGTCCCGCGGTACGCTTTGGCGGCTCTCTGTGAGCTCTTTGTCTTTCGCCGACAAATGTTTTGATGTTTTCGCGAAATGGCAAAGAATAATTTTATTATGCAGTATGCACAATTTATCTTTTGACGAGCTTTTATTTTTATTTTCGCATGTACCTATGGTGTCTGTCAGTACTTAATTAAATCTTTCACGTTAAATGCCTACTCTTTGGTTTCCGATTGAACTTAAATGTTTTATGTACTTATGTAAGTTGAGTGACTATGCAACAACCTGGTGCCACCGAGATGATCTGATGGAGATGATGGAGTCAGGAGGTGGGTAGAGAAACTCTTCAACGGCGAACAGCACAGACTCGAAATTTTGTAAATCTATTTAATTGTAATAGCCTGTTCTCAACGCCATCATGACACAGCTGCTACACCCAGGGATGACTTCCGGCAAGGGGACTCTTCAACGGGGAACAGCACGGACTCAAAATTTTGCTAATGCATTTAATGGTAATAGCCTGTTGTAACTCCATCATGATATGGCTGCTAAACTCAGGGTTTTCGTTTCGTTTTCGGCGAGTTTACGTTCACTTTATTCATGTCGTTGACTAGATATGTATGTAACCATTTAAGTATCTAAAAGATATCTTGCTTTTGTTTCTGTTTAAAATAGTTCTTAAAAAAAAGGGACATTTACTAAATTCTGTGTTTTGTAGGTAAAGATAATATTCTTTCTGCGCACTTAGTAGTCTTTGTCGGCAAGACCGGTCATCAACCGAACAGCTGTTTGTGAGCTTATTAGGGTTGCTGCAGGTCAAATTTACGTAAAAGTTTAAGTTGTGATAACTTAAAATCTATCGTGTTCAGGACAAGGAGACCTTGCAGGTATAATTCTAAATCAGTCTCGGCATGTGCCGTTTCAGTATTACTACACCCAAAACCAGCACGTTGTATAGCTATCAAATTTTTAAATTTCACTTCCGTCGTCCACACCTCACACTAAAAAGGGTCAAAAAATTTATCACAAATTTATCAACTATAGCTAAAAAAGTCGTAATTTTTAAGTACTTTGGAGTAAATTAAAATTGAGTTTTTTTTTTCTTATATCTCAATTTGAACCTTACAGCGAGACAAAAGTAGGTAGAGACATTATTTTATGCCAAAGCTCCTAAGCCCCTCGTAAAGCGAACTCGCATCGTCCCTGCAACTAAATCCCGCACGCCCTTGCACGTTTTCACATGCACGCGCTTGCATACCCAGCTTTACCCCACTATACCCTCACATAATCGTCTATTGTACCTACTTGAGCTTTATCCGTATCATAAACTTTTCTGAACGCAACTCCATTCCGTTTGTTCTCTTGGGGAACATTTTGATTTTACTTTTTTTTTTCCTATTTGGTAGAAGTAGTGTTATTGTGATGAAAAATTGCAAAGCTGCACTATAAATAAGTGTCTGAAAGCGTATTAAAATAATGATTATAAAGTTATAATGATGTACCTTTGTTATTTTATTTTGTTTTCTACGTTCATGATTGAATTGATTTTTATGTTACTTGTAGTAGAGTCATTTTTAACCTATATCTAGGTTAAAAATATTGAAAGCCATGTCGTAGGCCATTGGGCGGCCTAAAGACTCTGACACCCGGGCCGGCAACTCGGCCTATACGGGCGTACTATGTACCGTCACGCTCTTCTCCAGAAAGAGCTAGCAAAGACGTATTTTACACCCACACTTTACCGGACAATATTCAGTCCGAAATTTGACAGGAGACAGGCCTGTCGGCATGTCGGCAAGGCTTCAGTTATGTAGCAGATGACACACGAAATGACTTGTTAAATTTGTCCTAAAATCGGCTTCAACCTAGCAAACGTTGAATTTATAACTTTTAGGTAAGTACAGTTCATAACGGGGCTATCTTTAGAATGCGTCTGTCATAACACGGAAGCACTCAATTGTAAATGGTTAACGGTTATTTTCTGCCCTTTAAAATAAATAGAGCAGACATTGCTTAATTTTGCTGGTCTACCAACCAACTTGTGGAACCACAACGAGTGTTATATTAAATTATGTCAAATGTGTTTCTTTAATCAGGTATCTGACATACACTAATGAACGTAAAAGTTAAAATAATTACTCTACCACCTTGTTCGGAAAGAGAGCCACTACCCAGGAGAAGAGGTAAAAAATAAGTATAATATGTAGAAGTAATATTTTTTTCATTAATTAATAGAATCGTTAAATTTAGAAAGTTAATTTACGTATGTACTGTACCTGTTATGTATAATATTGTTAAGTATTACAAGTCGAACACGGACGAGACTGGCACAGAAAAGCGAATGAATGGCGTACAAGAAGAGAGATGATAATGATGATGTATGTAAGTAGATGACTAGCTCTGTCTAGAGTGGTCTCGTTCCCTCAAATCACGCTAGAACACGCTAATCTAATTTTAATCCCCCCGGACAGTCTGTAGCGGAATTTAATTATCGTGTAAAGTTAATGACATGCATAATGAAATGTAATACAGACTATGATATTAAATATTAATAACTTTACCTGAGCAACAAAATCATACTTAGGTCCATGAGTTTTCTTATGTTAGAAATGCTACGAAAAAGACGCAATATTATAAACTAACATTTTTGCTGGCCAAGAATCAAACTCGGAATTTCCTGCTTAGAGGACAGACCTACTACTTACTAAGCCAAACCAGTCGTCAAAATATTACTAACTGCACCCGCGGTGTTTGTCGCGGCTAGAAAGCACCTTAGGTCCTTTTCTGTGCCCCTGACAACGTAAATGCGAAATTTCATGCGGTTGAGTAGTTAAGGCATGGAAACGCAACAAACAAACAAACGAATAAACTTACATTCGTATTTACAAAATTAGTTAAGTAGTGTTTCTATTATATCGATTATAAATACAACCCTCACTCTTAAAGTAATTCTCATTTCATGTTAGGCGGTTGAAATTGTCTTTACTTATCACGAATTTATCTAATATTATAGCTATACGATTATTGTGAAATGCTTAATATTATCATTGAATTAGTATCATCGAATGCTTTCATAATTCTTAATACACCTTTAAACCAATTATCATACCACTTTACAACTCTCCATCTCTGTTCAAGGAAAAATCCTTTGATATATTGCATCGTTAGACACACCATCTCCTGCGAGAGTACGGATTGTTAATCGTGCCATTTGTCACCATCTCGCTTCGTATTCGATTTTCGCGAACAATTTCTGGGGAAATCGTGTCGAGAATCGGGCGTGTTGGGTAATAAGCAGGGTGACATGGGGATTTCAGTTTTGTTATGCTAATCTTACGTTTGTATTTTGTTTGATGAAAGTTGTCATTGATCTTGCTTTGCTAGCATGTACTGATGTAACAGCAAAGATAATTGTTTACTCAAGCATACATACGAGTACGTCAGGAGCAAACTATGTATTCCGATATCAGAGAGTAGGCATTTGCTGTAATTTAGCGCAAATTGAAATTTGAAGGCATAATTAGACTAACCAGATAACAATGTATTAGTGTAATACGATCAAATCATTAATAGAGAGTGGGGTCATTGACATGGAAACAGTGCAGTTACTGTTTCTTTCGGTATGAAAGGTATATAAATGTCTTTTGTTGTACCTTTTACAACGTTTGTACAAAATTCCGTGAATATTGGTTGAATAGTTAAGGCGTGAAAGCGTAATCAACAAACAATTTTACAAACTCATCTTCGCATTTATAATACATATTAGGATTAGTATAGGTATAGGACAACATGCCGTTTACCTAAAAAATGGTTTGTCTTAATAGTATATATAAAAAAAATCGAAAAGAGATCAAGTCCCAATTCTCCACGCTAGTTCTAAAAACAAAACAAAACTTGTCTATTGAATAGTTCTGCAGTTTTATACTGAAACTGATCATGGACTGAAACAAGTTTACCAGACAACATACGTGAGCAGGGTCCGTGATATTTGTATCCCTACTTTATTACGTTTTGGAACTGTTTGCATAAAATACAACTTGTGCTTGGAAAACTAGAGTTGTTTTACAACAGGAATCTGTGTCAAATTATACACCGCTAAATATTTTAAAGGCTGATTCTATACATCGTAACAAACAACTTTTACTAACAGACTAACCCAAATGGCAAAACGGTCAAAAATGGAACAGCTGATTTTTTTTTTGCTGATAGTAAATATATAGATAGATAAACTCTTTATTGTTCACACCTCAAATAACAAAACAACAAGAGAAAATTTATAATAAAACTTATTATATAATGTAACAACTGGCGGCCTTATCACTAAAAGCGATCCCTTCCAGGCAACCTTAGGATGGAGAGGATACGACAAATGAGTATGGGACAGGGTGTGCAAAAATAACAAAAATAAACATAAATTTGAAAAAAAAATAAACATTGAGTTTTATACCTATACACCTACATAAACTAAATAGTTTACACACACACACTAAATAAAACTTACATAAACATACATGTCATTCTAATATAATTCATTCTAATACTTAAAATACCTATAGTTAATAAAATAAATAAATAGTAATATAATAAAATATAGTAAAATGTGTTTGCTATGGTGTAGTTAATCAGCCTTTAAAACTTTTCTAATAAGTAACAATATTAAAAACAGCAAAGTATTTGCTTCTAAGCACTTCTTACAGGACGTATAGCTTTGAGGTATTGATTTTGTTTGAGACAAGCTAACTTAATAACATAATATAATTTTTGGTACTTACTCCAAAAGATCATAGAGATGATTGACAAAACGTTTCATATCTTCCGTGACGTCAAAAAAGGCTTACTTACATAGTTATAACCAGGAAATTCATGTTAGAACCCCTCCGCACCCGGCTCGATATTCTCAGAAAATAGATTATTATTTCTGTCACCTGTCATCAACGACCTTCTTTGCCTGTCACTCTAATTTAGATAGACATGGGAATAACTTAGACAGATGTCGATTAATCTAAATTTTACTTTCATGCAAAAAAACGAAATTCAAAGTACCTCCCCAATACCCATGGATTGAATTATCTAAACAAAAGAAATGATTTAGTTATAATTTTTAAACTCAATTGTAAACCAGCTGTTTGCTTGTGTTTTACAAGCCCATGGCACCAAGTGATTGTGTCTTTGTAACATAACTTCAGGAGTAGGTTCTCAATTCGTCAATTTTGCAAAGTATGCGATCACAATATGCGGAATATAGGGCACGATACATCTGCCGTCCATCACCTTCTTTATTAGTATGTGGTGTCTACCTACCTAATTTTTTTAAACATTTTAAACTTATATGGACCATTGGCAGATAAGCATTTGGTGTACTAAACGTTGTACATATTGAATTTGGCTGTTTTGAAGTTGTTCATAATGACTTTGTACATTTTGATCAATATACATTACGATTTTGGTCATTTTGACTTTGTTCCTTTTAATACATACCCATTTCAAGGATGAAATTATTCATACATTTGTGATTTGTGGACAGGTCTCCGGGCGGGCTCGTCGAGTGTCTCAGGCGAGTCCCTCGACGTGGTCCGCGTGTCGGCGGTGACGGGCGGCGACGCGACGCTGCCGTGCGACACTCGCTCGCCGCAGCCCAACGACGTGCTGCTGCTCATCGTCTGGTACAAGGACGACACTCCCATTTACAGGTGAGAAACTACATCCCCTAGGAGTCCCCCTAGAGAACTGCCTCGGTGGCTCAGTTGGTAGTGAACCTGCCTTCTGAGCTTGTGGGCGTGGGTTCGATTCTCACCTAGGGCAAACATTTATGTGATGAACATTTGTGTTTGTCCTGTCTGGCTGGGTGTTAATATCTATTTAAGTATGTATTTAAAAATATCTAAGTCTAAGTATGTATATCAGTCTCTGACAGCCATAGTACAAGCTTTGCTTAGTTTGGGGTCAGGCGACCGTGTGTGGAAGTGTCCCGAATTTATAAAAAAAAAAAAAAAAAAAAACTTACCACCCTCACCTTAAAGCAACCTAACCTAATCCTCAAAACCGGACTGAACATTGCTTTACATCAGCCAACTGGGTAGTCAAATCTCGAGCTATTGTAAATAAAAAGAGACTGAGAATTGGCTCTTATCTTGTCAACTAAATTAAGTACCCAAAGAGAAATCCGAATAAAAGTAAAGAATCGTTAAGTTAAAGGGAGGAGATAGACCAAAATCACGTATCTCCAAAACAATTGCTTTGGTAAGTTTATGGTTTGTATGTTATATTGCTCTACCATTATGTTTCTACGGGACTGATAATTGTCATGCCTTTCAACCTTCTGTTTGATAGTTAATAATTTCGATATTAAAGGTTTGTTGATATCTGCTTATCAATAATTATAGTAAGCAAATACACTTCAGTGAGTTAAAATATGAAGGACAAATGAGAAATTGGTTGGCAACTGGTTAGTGCCGTGTACAGGATTTTTTATTATTTCAGTTAACACAAAACATAATATTGGTAGCTTTATTGGTAGTTGCCATGTTGGCCGAATAGGATGGATCGCACCTTTCGATCTGAAGTATGGGTTCGATCCTGACCGTGCACCAATAAACTTTTATTTCGTAGAATAGTTAATGTGCTTGAAGGAAAACATCGTGAGGACACCGACATGTCGTAGAATTAATAATACTACGGACATAAGACATCCGCCAACCCGCTCTGAGCCAGCGTGGTGGATAACAGTCAGGTAGGTCAGTGTCCCTGCAGTGGGACAAAAGACTGTAATTAAAATGATGATTAGTAGCTTATTCTCAACTTCGAACTCTTATATTTTCGAACAATTAAACATCTAGATTTCATACTTAGGACTTCCGTAACACATATAGCCTATTTCGATAAGAATAAGTACTTAAAAAATTGCACTAAAATAGCTATAAACGTGCGATAACTTTTGAGTCTACACACTAAAATCGGCGGCCCGCCAACATTATCCGCCGACATTGAGTGTGAGGCTGATTTCTTTAAAAAAAATGCCAACGATGTTAAGAAATATAACCGTTAAAAAAACATCATGTCGACGGCTGTCGATGACTTTGGTGTGTAAAATAAATTCTTTAAATGTACTTGTCCGCTTTCTCACTTTTCCAAAAAAATACGTGATGCCAAGATGATATTTCGACGAGAATGAGAATCGGAGATGGAATAATTTGATCTGATTTATGCGATTCCAGAAACGATTTCAAATTAAGATGCCCTCCGAATGGAGGCAAGTGAAGCGACAACTTGGATTAGATGATTGTGGCATCGATTTTTAAGGAAAGAAACGAAGATCATAATAATCTCGTAACCGGAATGATTGCTGAATCTATTTGGCGTTATTACTTTTATGATAATCTTGATTGTTTTGAAGATCTTCGTCTTAGCTGAATAAAATGTGTATCAAAACAGTTGTTTTCAGACATAGCTAGACTAGTGTTTGAAAATCTATGTTTTTTTTTTTTTCTTATACATAGTATTTCGAAAATAAGTACTATTGTTTGTACCCAATTACACGATTCATATTCTGAATCCACGTGAAAATTTCCGATGCCCTCCAACTTTGACCAATTACGAGTATTTACTGACGCAATCAATTTAAATGATGACTACATGAACAACCCAATTAATTTGTAATAATTGTACAACCACTTTTTGTTCAATCTTCCGATTTCCTACCGACAATCTCATGAGTATCGCGAGAAGCCACTGGCCACAAAACCGGTCATCATAGAGATCTTCAAGGGTTTTTTAATGATTTTTTTAATGATTGAATGGGCCCACGTTTGACAACACACCTGATGGAAAGTGAGGATGCGGTCTAAGATGGAGCACGCTTGCCCATGAGGTGCCGTCTCACTCTTGTCTTGAAGAGACCCAGGTTGTATCCATTGCTGGGGAACACCGAGGCAGGAAGCGCGTTCCTATAAGCGTGTATGAAGTAAAAATCCAATAATTTGGAACAGCGTTTATTTATAAAAAGACATCTTGAATCATAATGGCCAAAAGCTATACATTTCTGTGGCAATCTAACAACAGCAACGGTCCTCACAACAGGAGGCCATAATCCAGTTGTCTTCCGGCTAAGATGATGACGATGACAATTCAAACTTTCAGCTACGTTAATACCAACTTACTTATTTCTATAAAACAGAGAGATACAAAGCATGGAACTGAATATGCATTACTAATTGATTCCCAAGCAATATATCACGTAGCTTAGCCGTTTTTCAGCGTACGGTATCTCACGAGTACTATTCAACAATACCTGGTTGCAGATTTATGGTAGTAAATGTACCTACATTACTCTACCGAGCACTCTACCGTCTATACTTTTTATTTTTCACTTTGTAGCGTAGCCTCGCGTGCGACTCTATTGTGACCTAAAAAGTAGTTCAGTTTTTTTTTAGAGTGAATAAGGTTATTATACAGTAGGTGAAGGTCCAAAAGTTGAATCAGCATAAAGATAATGTAGATATTATTATGGAAACTGACGTGGTTTTCACACATTATTATTATTAGCACATGCTATGCGAGACGCAGCCGCGCGCGCGCACTCGCCCTGATGAAGACCGCTGAATGCGGTTGAAACTATAGTCGAAATAATCGACTGAATCGTACGTGAGTAATTCCCGTGTTTTAAATCATAATATAATGTAGATAATCATAGAATTGTGGAAGTTCTGAACGCCCTGGGACCTTAGACAAATTGTATTTGCTTATTATTTGGGCATTTAGTCTAAACGATCGCTGCTGATTAGACAAGTTAACAAGAAGATCACGTGACAATGAGGTGTTTAGCTCCTATTTTATCTAAGCAAAAGCTAAAATGCGAGCGTTTTCGATTGTAGAAATGCAGTTGCAGTTGCGTTCAGGGGAACTCAGACACAGACAGTGGCAATATTAAGATCTAATGTTTTGTTTCATACATGCATCATTAATTGTGAAACCCTCAAATGTTAATTCAATAGGTATAACAAAGAAAATGGATGGATAACCTCTAGTTTTGTCACTTCAGTTTTTAATCAAAATTTAGAATTTATTTGGTCATGAAAAGCAATGGCAACATCACACATCGTCACATCAAGTTTTTTTAATGTTAAAACTCCTAACGGACGGGTCATTACATCTCTCTCGCCAGGCCCCAACAGTATTATCCAGAATTGGCAGCCAATCTCACTCTGGCTCAGTGTGCATATTTCATAACTCGGTTCAACGTGAATTCTCTATGTTCCGAGTCAGAGAGCTATATTTAGATTAGTTTGACGTGACAATATTTTTATTGACATTCCATTATTAAATCCATTAAACTTTGAACTTTAGATCGTATCAAATGGATTGAAAGAAAAATGACCATTTTTGAAATGAATAGGTATTATTGCACAATAATAACGGTAATGTTGGAGTGATAAACGTTTTCAAACCCTGATCAGATGGTCAAAAGGTCAAAGAGCTTTTGTCTCAATCGATAATTATGCCCCAAATTGGCCTTATAAGGCCAATAGGACAACGGCCAGTGAACTATTCCCTCCATCCACCTGAACCGATCTACTAGTTTCAGTTAGATACGAGTATAAAATGAGTAGGAACTTGTTTAAACGAAAAGTTTTTAGTGTTTTTTTGTAACACTTTTGTATATTTAATGCTCTTAGTCTGGGAGACTTAGTTCTGCTGCTTATGCGGTACGTAAGATTAGGCAACTGACGGATATAGCTACAGCTCGGATAGTTTACTTTGCTTACTTCCACAGCATAATGTCATATGGCTTTGAGAGATTTATTTAAAGAATTAAATATATTTACCTTCTTTGTATATCTTTGAAAATATTATGTACGTTCGCAACAATCTACATAAATTTGAATTGAACTGTGACTATCAAAATAATAACACTAGAAATAAGGATAGGATATCTGTCCCGAGATTTAGACTGACTAAGTCAAATAAGTCATTTTTAGGCAACTACGTTCGTTTTTACAATAATTTCCCGAAAAATATGACAGGGCTCACTGAAGGAAAATTCAAATCACATGTAAAAACTACATGAATTAATTCCTCGTATATGGTAAGACTTATTTTGAAGACTAAGATGTCTGGAGCCTTCCACTTCCACCAAATAGCCACTAGTAGGTATGTATAGATATTACATAGTTGTAAGCCAAAATTTCTAAGACAATAATTTATTTATTCTTTGAAAAAATAATGCCCCTCAGTTTCTTGCCTGTTCTTCTGAGTAGAGGCTCTTTATCCGAACAAGGCGGTCGAGTCTATTTAAAAAAAACTTTGACGTTCATATAAGTGTATCTTCGATACACAAATGAAATAAAAACATTTTGACTTTGACTATACTCTCCAAATTTTGTCCAATGATTTAGGAAAGAAATTTTGAAAAATTGAACATTTTGTTCGCAGCTACGAGTATAAGTTTGAATAGGCACATCATCTAATTAGGCATAAAATATGATTTAGTGTAAAGTCAATTAGATAGACAACATACTCTGAAAATTAAATTTCTCTGAAGATAATTTTCGTAACAGAGTATACGTTACCTCTAAATTAACCTTTTGTTTTTGATGCTTCTCAATTTTCTTTTCTTCCTCTTTTGTAAAATTTGATTAATACAGGAATTGAAGTCGTTTGTTGTTTATTAAAACGGCTTGCTAGGCGCGTAGCTTACTCGGGAGTCGAGGCGGCGCGGCGTCGCAGCGGTGTCGATGTTTGCGTTCTCTTACTGGAGTTGAGGCGTGGACGTCTATGCTTCTTTTTCACATTTAAATTATAAGTGGACGCACTTATATTCATTTTTAAACAACACATAGATGTGCCGCACCAGTTCCGCGCCGCCGCCACTCCGCCTCGCCTCGATTTTGACAGAAAACTTTGTAAAATTAATAATAAACATTAGATATATTATTAAGGGGTCTCCCAGTCAGCCACAGCCTGCGGTGGTGGCCAATAGGCCGCCAGTGACCGCCATTGCTGGGAGACGCCTAAAAGAACGTTGAAATTCAAAAGTGACAATATCCATATTAAAAAAAAAACTGACTTTTTTTTTCCGCTTGCTTGTTTGTCCACCGCATTCCAAGAACTCGTTGCCTGCGTCTGTCTTTCCACCTAAATACAATCCGGAGGTGTTTAAGAGTAAAGTAAATAGGTATCTCCTAGGCAAGCGTGTTACACCTTCGATCACGTCGACGCTTCACATCAGGCGAGTCTGTGGTCAAACGCATGCCTAGTCTGTTGTAAAAAAAAATGCGCTTGTTCTGCCGTTTTGGCCACTTTATTTTTCGCACTCAAAAAATGTCCTGTGTAGCTCAATATTAATATGAGCTAATTTAATAAATATTTTTTGTGAAAACTTGAAAAAAAAAAGTTTGAGAATCTTGTTGGAGAATACAAATATATAAACGTATTTTATTGCAAATCATATAATATGTATAAGTTTGTATGTTATTGTAAGTGATCTCCGGAATTTCAGCTGGTCTGATTTCAAAACTTCTTTCACTAACGGCCACTTACAAAAGATCATCGGATGTTAAAGTGATTAATCGTATTGTACCACCAAAAATTTTAGGCACTTCGTGTTTACACAATATTATAGTGAACTAGCTGCGCCCCGCGGATTCACCCGCGGTTAAAAAGTATCCTATATGCTATTCTAGACTGTAATCTATCTCTGTGCCATATTTCATCCAGATCTGTTCAGCCGTTCTTGCGTGAAAGAGTAACAAACATCCATACATCCATTCTTACAAACTTTCGCCTTTATAATATTAGTAGGATTCAACTACGTACATACGTATCTTCTGCAAGTGGTCCTAGAATGCACAATCATCAAATACTACAGGCTATGAAACGCGAGCGAAACCGCGGGCAAATGAGCTAGTTTGTAACAATGTTAAAATACTAACAAGGTTGAATATTCTATTGAATATGGATCAATAAATACGGTCTCAATACCGTCTATACTCAATTTTTGGCGTATTTCTCACCCGCATGACGGATTATGACGTGTATGTGTACGGTCTTTCATTGATCCTGATTGATGGTAAATGTACGGAACCCGCTTACCGCAATATTATTTATGAATAGCCACTTTACGGCAATTTTGAATGTTTGGAAATTCAATTAAGTTGACATCGTAAATTGGCTGTTTAGAAACACATCATTTGATTGTGGGAGAAAATATATAGTTCTATGAAGAGTTTAAATATATATTTTTGTATGACTTTTTGGTAGCTATAATACTAAAAAAAATATATATAAAAAAAAATATTCTTACAGTAATTAAGAATACATTTAGCGTGTTATTTAACTTAAACTAGAGTCTGCACTGAGTACTGACTATTCAGTTAACGCCACTACACCTATAGTGTAGTGAAGATTTAAGTGAAAAGATATTGGAACATTGAAAACTACGTGACGTACATTTATTGTAATATATACCTACTTCATCACCATCATCGTCATGCATTCACTCACCACTGAGTGAGTTTAGGTTTCCTCATCACGTCTTCTTTCCATCTTTTCCAGTTTCATCCACTGCCAATACAAATCAATACAATGTATAAACCAAGTCATCATCATCATCATTATCAGCCTGTAATCGCCCACTGCTGAGCGATGTACCAACTCGATACCTAACCTACCTACTATATGTATACTTACACTAGATATTAGTTCAAGTAACAATTTTGATGTGTATACTCCTCAAGCATCATCATCCTTCAACATATATTATACAACTCTCTAGCAAACCTTCTCTTTTATGCCATAAATGTCAAACAAGCTGACGGGGCGTCTGACAGTAAGCGATCATCGTCGCCTGGATACCTGTACATATATGAATACCAGAGCATCACGGTGTGTTGCTGACCCTTATATACCCCATTGAAAGCTCATTTGAAGAACCCCATGTTATAGTTACTTGGAAATACCACATGAGGGACTTCATTCTACAGATTGCTGGTATGTGGCAAAAAAGATCATCTTCTTACGTCTACATCTTGTCCTTAGCTACGACGGCCGAGTGAAGGGACCGACCGCTCACTGGGCAGACGACATCCTGCTGGCTGGTCGAGCGCGCTGGCACTCAGCATCGCCGTCATCGCTGCGGCTGCGTGACGTCATACCCACTGACCGCGCCCTCTATCGGTGTAGGGTCGACTTCAAAATATCACCTACTATGAACCAGAAGATATTGTTGGATGTGATCGGTAAGTTGATGTAAAGACATCTACAAACATACAACAACACACATACACATAGTAATTACAATAGTAGGTATTACAGCAAAGGACGGGGGTGATCAAAGGAAAGACATTTCGATCGAACATTACGCCTACCTATAAGTATTGATTTAATTATAAAATTATTCGTTATTACATTTTAGAATACCACATTTTTGTAAAATAACGATTTTGACTAAAGCACTCTAGGCTTTAACAATCATCCATACAAAACGTCATTTTAATTCGATACAAAACCTTAAGTAAAAAAAGAGCCTATTAATCAACGTAAATTATAAAAATTGTAAAATTTTCGTTCAGTCTAAAAAATGCTTTAGCCAGCGTAAACTTTCGTTTATGCAAATATTGAGACATTGCACACAAAGAAACGAAAACTACCTATTCACAACCAATAATTGAAAACCTATGAAAATAACCACACGCCTTTAAAACATTGTGCCTTATTACGCCGTTAAATGAAAGTGGAGCGCGTCGGCCATCATATTTTATCGGCGAGTCACCTGCCCCGTGTCGGTTTCCAATTTATGTCGCCGTATCGGGCACGAGCCAAATGCCCGCGGTTTATACAAGCTACATCTTGCAGCTGGATGCCGGCCTTAACTTCTGGAAAGGGAAATTAGACCTCTTATCCCTAGAATGTGTTCGATTAATTATGACTAGTCAACTGTGATTTTGTTGCTCTTTATGGAATGGTTAAGAATATTTCTATGCTAAAATAAAAAAAAAAAAACAATGTGCATGGTTTTGGAATATTGGCTCTAGGTTTTTTAAATCTTTGTATGTATATATCTAGGTTATATTACACTATTGTACTAAAATATGCAGTGGTTTGAGGTTGAGATTGAATTTTCTGCTTTTCTAATAGTTCAAAATCTATATTAAAAAAACATGTTGAAATTTTTGCATGTGCAAAACGTAAACCTAATGGTTATCCTAACTGTCCTAACTATATAACTAAATATATATAATACTAGCTGCACCCCGCGGTTTCACCCGCGGTTAAAAAGTATCCTATGTGCTATTTTAGACTATAATCTATCTCTGTGCCAAATTTCATCCAGACCTGTTCAGCCGTTCTGGCGTGAAAGTGTAACAAACATCCATCCATCCATCCATTCTTACAAACTTTCACGTTTATAATATTATTAGTAGGATTATTAATGTGAAAGTGAGTTTTTCCGTTTGTTTGTTAGGAACGCTTTTACGCCCTAACTACTCAACCGATCGTCATGAAATTTTGAATACGCGTTACCTGGGGTACAGAAAAGGACGTAGGATTTTTATCCCGAAAAAATCAACGGTACCTGTGGGACCGCGGATGAAACCGCAGGGCGGAGCTAGCACATACATAAACGTACATAATAGGTATTTAAAAAAATATGGTAAACTGAAATATAATATAAATAGTATAGATTTATATAAACAAGAATGCGTTGTATTTTTCTGAATAATGTTATTTACTAGATAAGTGTCGAGTATGATAGGTATAATACTGTTTTAGATATGATGTTATACTATTTGTAAGATTATAAATACTTAAACCTATTTTGCAGCGCCCTTACAGGGTCTTTGTACTTGCACTTAGTCTAAGCACTATGCAGCACTGTATTTTGGTAAATAAATAATGTATCAAACGTGCCAAGCCCTCATCGATACGAAATCACCAGACCAATTTATATGACCAGCTTCCACCAATCCTGGTTAAAGCACCATACTCGTACTATAAATTTATCATATAAAAGATTTTTTACCAAAAAACCCGCAATCTGTATCCAGCGAAGCGTTACAATAAGCAAGCATTCTGTACGGCAGACCACAGAAGTTTATTGCATTTTGGACTGTAGCCAATCCTCGAAGCTTTATGGAGTAATAATTCTTCTAGTTTTACTACTTTGTCGAATTACTTACAGCTAAGTTTAATGCGCTATGAAACTGGGATATTGTCTGTTGCATGTTTCATGAATTGAAATGTACGGGGAACGGGCGGATTATTAACTAGATCAGTGACGAACAAAGTAAAAGGAAAAAGTATCTTATAGACAAGGAAAAACAAAATCCTTTTGGTGTATTGAAATTAGCTTAATTCCATTCTTTATTTTGTTTCTCTTTTTTGCAAAGAATAAGACGAGCTGTTGTTAGCGAAAAATAACGAACGAACGAACAGGAATGTTAATTTGCTTAAGTCTGATTAAGAAGCTCAAATTGAGTTAAATTAAATTTTAACTGATGACAAATTAAATTGTAGACTAAATTTTGATCGGTAACTAATTGTTTGTTATCGTATTATAAAAACAATTTATTTCTTTCATATAAAACTGTAGATCATTACTAATAATGGGAACATCGGACATATTCGATTATCACCCTGGAGTTCATTTTTTCCTGCTAAAAGCTAAGAAAGTATAAAAACAAGTTCTAATTTTCCGAAGTTGTTTTTCACTAAAACGTTTTATGAATTCTTAAGGTAAATCCGATTTTCAAAGGTTGTATATTAAGTTCTAAACTAATACTAAATCTATTGATCCCGGAAACGTGGATTACTCATTAGTTATTAGTCTATCAAGAAAATGATGCAGCGTAGGAAACCCCTACCTAACCAAACTCCTACACTCAATATGACCATCCTAGCAATTTTCTCTTGAATTTGTGTATTAATTTAGTTCATACCCACAAGGAACTCCGAACTTCCCACGTAGCAGTTAGAGAGATGAAACTCCTCTGCACTTCCCCCGAAGTTCATAATTGAATTTAGTGACATCGCTAAAATATCTCTACAAGATATTCCGCCTTAACCACACTAAATGTGCTAAGGAACATTCGTTTTGAACCGCTTGCCACCGGAAACCATCGATGCACGACATTACAAATGGGCCTCAGCCTGACCTGGCCCGGCTCCAAAATCATACGTGCTTACATCTGGTAGACGGGTTCATTTGATCAGTTTATTGGAATATTTTGGTTGGGGCCTTTATACGACTAATTTGCAAGTCATCATATCATATTCTAGATTCTCGGACGGAATTGATGCCATTGTCTTAATTCGTAGTTAGTAGTGTTGACTATACGACTGTTGTTACGTGTAATCTGGACTATATAGGCAATGTCACCCAAGCGATTGTCTCTCAGTAATAATAGCCAAGCATTTTCCTTCGTGCCACTTTCAATATACCCTTTTCGAAATAAGGCTTCATGCCTATTTTTAATAGCGTTTTACTATAAAAGTATATAACAAAGTTATTCTTTTGACACGACATCTTTTGTACAAAGTTCCTTCCTAATTTTTTACTCAATAACTGCTTTCTTCTTTGTTAAAATACCTTCTAAAGTCTATGTCTTTTTTCAGAGCTCCCTGAGAAGCCAAAAATCTTCGACGAGTTTGACAAAGAAGTGATTGGCGTGGCTGGGCCCTACGTAGAGGATTCCAGCACGAAACTTACCTGTGCTGTAAGTGGAGGTAAAACTAGTGGAGACTTGTTTTATTTCGCAGTTGGTTTCTTAAACAGGCTGTACTCATTTTTATGCCGCGGTTACATATTGGCCATATTTGCACCAATCTAGGTCTTGAGGCCAAGACACCGATGTAGGTATCAGTCTTTGGATCTAAAGTTGATTTTGAAGCCAATTTGTCACTCTGGTGTATTATTTGCATTTCAAGTTGAAACCAACCTTGGACCCAAAGTTAAACCAATGTGAGGCCGCGGCATATATTAATAATACGCTTTTTTTTAGGTACAACTGAAAAGGTCCGAAGAAAAACTGTGCGCTTTTCGATAGCTCTATTTCACTTTAAAGATATTATAAATTGATATTTTTTGTACAAAAATATTGATAGTAAATAATATTATTTTTTTGTCTGTTATAATTAAAATAATAATAAGCATGTATATTTTCAAAACGATACGATTTGCTGCCAGTCAAAAATGCCTTTCCAAATTCCGCCTGGATGTAACTTACTTTACGAATACTAAGAAAATAGATCGAACGAAAGCGAGGCCTCTGAGTCTACTGGGACGAAACGGCGTTTGTTTGTCCGACGATAAAATGGACATTACTTTATCCAATTCGCAGTACGCTAGGTGAATTAGCGTGCTCAAATTTGGCTGTTTGACAGAGAGAGTTAAAACAATCCATTTTGCACGGGCAAAGCGACGCTAAGTTAGCACACTGCAAAAATAATAGTGTAATGGCCGCTTAACTTGTGTACCAGTGATCCGATCTCAATGACTACATAATTGGTTCATTCAAATACAAGTGTTCAGTTCTTTGAGCTAAATTGGAATAGTTGCTGGAGTTATGCGAACTAAGCAAAAATATTTTTGCAAAATATGAAACTAGGTGCGTAAGTAAGCACCCGGGCAATCTAAATAATAAGCTTAAGCTTGCCTTTGACAATAGCGGAAAATCTTATTTGAAGTGAAAATGCAGCTTGTTTCACAGTTTCCTCACCAAAAACTTTGGAAAAAAGAAAAAACAGCATTGCCCTCGTACTTTATTTATACAAAGTTTGCTTTAACTGCGTTCAACATACAATATACAACAGTAAGCTAACACTCTCACTGAGATAATTTGACGTAGTAAATTAAATCTTAACATTTTGGCACGAGACAGTAGTTAAATTTGGATTCCTGTACAAATGTTTTTAAGAAAAAAACGAATTTAAATTGAATTAAACACGTATTTATTATTTGCAGGTAAAGGATACTTAGTAACAAGATTTGATTTTGCATAAAGCCTAACGTCCAAGATAAAGCCTAAAGTCCTGACGCCTGTCAATTATCTATATTTTTTAAATATCTGAGTTTATTGCATTTTTTAACGTTTTGGAATTTAAAAACCCTGTCAGCCTGCTAATGAGCAAAGTCATATTCTTAGTTAGGCCACAAAAATCGGAACTAACGATTAAAATTAAGAATTTGGATGTACCCTCTAATTTTGACATAAACTTTAACCTGTAATATTGATGACCTAATAACTTTAAATCTTAAAATAATTATTTCTGATAGGTAAGTTATTTTACCCCATTAATTAAGGAGATTATCCTACTAAAGCAACACCGCCTACTCACTACACTGGGGGGTCAGTGTCAAAAGATCCTTGCATCACTATATACTATACATATATTATTACGTATTTTATTACATAGTGTCAATGTCAAGAAACTACATACTTTCCATACTGCGTTGTTTTAATACCTTCCTTTTCCGCTGCAAAGCGAAGTTCAAATTAGTTATCGGGCAGCAACTATCCCACTCTTTCCGAGAAGTAATTTATTAGTTTGCCGACGGTCAATAGCAATCGATGGAAGGTCTTTTTATTTTGAAAAGAACAGCGAAGGAAGCACTAGAGTTTTCAAATAAATTGTAGATTAGTTAGAACATAAAATCTAAAACATCACGTGTACTATACGGTTAAAAGCATTAAATTATCTGAATCAGGATCTAGAAAAAAATCTTAAAATAACTAATAACTAACTATAGAACTAATCCAATGTGCTGTTAATAGTATATGATCATAGAAAAGCGAGCAATAATACCGACCTCGTAAGACTATTATGTTTTACATTATTCTCAAAACGTCACAATCCAAAGAACCCTTTGTTCTTAAGACATGTACTTTGCAACGAATGTTTCGTATGTGTACATCTAATCGACCCCCATCTCCACAGGCAAGCCAGCTCCGCGGTTGCGGTGGTGGCGCAACGACCAAGTGGTCTCCACGCTGGCGCCGAACGACGACGGCTCGAGGCTCAGTTTTCTAGAGCTGCGGATACCTAAGCTAACGAGAGAGTATAATGAAGCCGTGTACACTTGTACTGCAGACAACACTGCACTGGTCCCGCCGCTGAGGGTGAATGTGCAGATACAACTATATTGTGAGTACGATAGAGCTTTTAACAGTAGCTAGTTATAGAGATAACACGTCAGTCGTCAATCAAAACGTAAACACACAAAGAGCACACAACAATAGAAAAGTAAAGATCTGACTCATGGTTCTATTAGCTACGCCCCGCGGTGCCGAACACACACACACACACACACACTCACTCACTCACTCCCTCACTCATCTTTCAACTTTTTAATGAGTACCAATGAAAAAACAAGTAGTGCACAACTTTCTGCTTAAAAACATATCTAACTTTTTTTTACGCTTGGATACTTTTGGTTTTTGCACTTACTAGAATTTCTGTACTTACTTAAATACACCTTATAGTAACCACAAACAAAAAATTTGTATTTGTGGGACAAAAAATGACTGATCATGCATCTATCATGTCATGGTTGAGTCTTTAAAAATACCAAAACAAGCTCTAAAGGACGTGTCTTTCTTGTTGTTGAACCAAGCCTAATAATAGTATATACGAGTAGATAACAGGGTATGTATTTTAATCAAAGGTCTGACAACTCGCCTCAAAGCTACGTAAACGTGCCTACGTTATTATTTCCAATAATAATACGTTATTTTCAAGTGTTTCTCTGAGTATCTACACCTATTATCTTTCTGTACTGGGAAACACTGTACAGAATCCATACAAACACATTACACGAGCAGCTAAGTGGTAATTTGTCTTTCTGAGAAATCAAATTGCCTATTACTTTAAAGGCTTAATTTAATTGATCGTTGGGGCCCGCAGGTGCGGGCACCCGCATGCCATAGCGCCCGCATGCGAGAGCCGTTTTCATTTGTCGATGAAAGCTCCCTGCTTGCGGCGTGCGGGAGATTTTGTGTTCTGCCGCTCTCTGACAATACCCGCAATCCGCATGCTAATATCGACCGAGGTATAGATGACGGACTTTTATTAGTCGTTACCCCACATGTTAGGAAACATGCGGGGTAATAACTTAGTTAGCGACTAATGAAATTGAGCCTTATTAATGTCGAAATAAAATACCATAATTCGTGCGTAGTAACTAACACATTGCCGGTCCCCGGCAATTCAAACTTTACTGAACTTGACAAAGAAAGCAGCTCGAACTCAAACACTCGCCTCATTGTTACTATGCGACTAGTTTACTAAGTTCCAATATAATTAATATGTTCGATAACTAAGTGTTTACTAATTTCCGGAACTCAGTCACACGAATTCCCAACTAGGCCAACTTCTACATGCCTCGAACAATACGAAATTATGTACAGAGAAGGCAAACTCCGTCCTGTTTGCCTATACATACCTTATGAACTATATATCCATATATTATGAACTATAACTCACGAGATCTTAGTTCGGGAATTTAATGTTGAGTTCGGCACGTATTTTGAATAGAATGTCAAAGCTATGCTTTGGTTAGAGAGTGTAGTGGAAAATTGCCTTAGGTAAGTATTCCTACACAATTATTTAAATGATCACGTGTGTCTACACTAAAATAAATAAGCCAATCAGTAACAAAACTTTATGGCTTAATAGACTAAACAATAATAGGAAAAGGTGTATTACTTTAGGTGTTCAAGGATTGAATCCTCGAGGATTGAAAACCTACTTAGTTACTTACACTAACTATGTACCTAAAGAGGTAAACTTTTCACGTTTCTAGAGGATAATCTTCCAGAGTTTACTGACTACTGTTGCTGAGTTCTAGAAACTACTGGTACGATTAAAAAAACTCTTTCCTTAATAAATACCTACACAATCTTCGTAGTGTACGGGAGTCTACACACCAAAGTCGCAAAGAAATCTAGGCGCCGACATCAATTTCGGCGGCGGCCAATCCATATTTCAAAAGAAATCAAGCTGCACACGTCATATCGACTGGCTGTGTCGGTAAGTCGCCGGCTTTAGTGTGTAGACTCCTTAACGCGAGCAAAACCGTAGGCAAATGATCTAACACAGAATAAAATGAATTTAAACAAAACTTGGCGCTCGACAATAAATCCAACAAAACAAAACATAAATCACCAGAAAACCTCACTGAATCTTCCGCGACAACAACGCAAAGAAAACCCAAGTGAGTCCCATTGTAACCTCTCACATTTTATTTCAAAACCTGCGATTAACCTATAACAAAAGTCGAGATAATCTCGGGATATGACGGCCGGTAGGTTTCCCTTTGTGTTCGTAACACCCATTAGTTTTTATTTTCGACGCTTTGTCCTGTCGCGGTGATGGCACGAACGTACCGGAAATTATTCTCCATTATGGAGGTAGTGCTATTTTTGAGGTAATGCACGCTAGTCGATTTAAAACTGCCGTAAGCTATAATAAAGGTTAGCTTTTAAAGTAGATTGAAGTTAATTGCTTGTTCGATGTTTTTTGGAGAAAATCTTGCGATCTGTGGAAATGAAGCTTCGAAAGAAACTTTTCGCATACAAGAAAAATACAAAAAACTAAACACAAGAAGTCATTAGAAATAACCACTAAAAGGGGTCCTGTTATTAGGTATAGCCTAAGTCAAATAAGTCCTTTTTAGGCAATTGCGTTCATTTTTATACTCGTAATATAAAATCCCCAAAAATATAACATGGCTCACTGAAGGAAAATTCAAATCACATGTAAAAACTACATTAATAAAAAGAGGATATTTTAAGGTTAACAAGTATTTAGATGACAAAGGTTTCGGTGGAGCCTTTCACTTCCGCTAAGTAGCCACTATAGATAGTAAATTTTATAGATAGAAGAAGAAAAAATGTCCTTCAGTTTCTTGCCTGTTCTTCTGAGTAGCGGCTCTTTTTCCGAACAAGGCGGTCGAGTCTATTATAAAACTTTGACGCTCAAAAGTGTATCTTTGATACCTTAATTGAATAAAAACATTTTGACTTGTCTTTGATTTTGAGTAAGTGAACTTATATTTATAAGGAGTATAGACGGTGGCGTAATGTAGGTAAGTAAATAAAATTATGTTGACCTACAAAAACAAATTAGTATCATAATAAAATTATTGCAGCTACAAGTTTTTTATAACAAAACCTCAGTTAATTAAATATAATCAATTTTCAAATTTCATAATTATAATTATCACTTGAAGATGTTAATTAAATAAAATGAAATACTGGAAAATCGTTTCGAATAGAATCTTTCAAAGGTAACCTTTGGTATTTCAATATATTATTACATGAGTAAATTGCCCTTTCTATAAAGGCGACTTGTTAAATTTTAACAGCTACCTTATGTTTCATATCTGGCGAGGATAAACGGAAATAACTGCTACAGTAGGTTTCAAAGAAATGAATAATGTTTTGTAAATTGACCGTTCAACCTCAACCTTAACAGGTCAAGGTCAAGACAGTGTAGGTAGCAGTTCAAAGCTTTCGTTATTCCAATAAAAGGGTTTTTTTTTTCACACTCCACTCCAGAGTGAGAAATTGCAATTCAAATATTTTTTTATGACTTTCGCACTTCTCTAACCATTCTTAAATAAATAAGAATTTTCCTTGTGTTATGGATTAATTCAAAAGCTAATGATAAAGACAACCTTCCTATTTAAAGGGATTTTTGATTTGCTTTGTCTATCTATTAAATAAATCGGTAAAAAGTGACCCCTTACAAAGACGGATATTTTTCACAGCTTTAGTACCTCTCGAGAACGTTTTTAATTAAAGAAATCAAGAGCATAGGGGCGGGAATATAGTTAATATAATTGTGCATGCCAAATTTCATCACAATTCGATGAATAGTTTCCCAGAAATTTGACAAGCGCGTTTGTATGGAAAATTCGGAGCGTCGCGGAACCATTACGATTACAAAACCTCTTTCGGCTGGCTACAAAACCCGCTTTACTTTGCCAATGTAATCAACCTACGCCACTAAATTGTTGGAAAGTTTTTGGAGAATTTAGTAATGTGTGTTTTAATTTCCAAGTTATAGGGTGTATTTTTAACCGCTCCCAGAAAGAAGGTTCTATGTTAGTCTGATATTTATTAGTATTTTCGCCAGGTAAGCCTATCCCTAACAATATATTCCTCCTGATAGGGATAAGTGGAAATAAAGTTGAGTCAGATCTACTGATAAAAAAAGGTGGAATACCTGTTAAAATTAGTCAATGTACTATTCTAGAGTATAATCTATCTAACTTTTCATTAAATCCGTAAAACCGTTCTGGTGTTGAGTAACAAACATCCAACCATTCAAACTTTCACATTTATATAATACTAGCTGCGCCCCGCGGTGTCACCCGCGGTCCCACAGGAACTGGTAATTTTTCGAAATGGAAAGTTCCGTATGTCCTTTCCTGTACCCACGACAATGTGTATGCAAAATTTCATGATGATTTCGGTTAAGTAGTTCAGGCGTGAATGCGTAATAAACAAAAAAACAATCGAACAAACTCATTTTTTGAAAACTGACTGACAAACTGATATGTGTTATTTAACTTATTTTAACCGACTTCCAAAAAAAGAGAACGTTGTAATTCAAATTTATATATTTTTTAATGTATGTTACGCGTTTACTTTGCCAACTATGAATCGATTTTAATGATTATTTTTAGTAGATCATACTTTAGAGGTGGTCCCATATAAATATATATGTACATTTTTACGAAATTGATCAAGCAGTTTTTAAAATATCAACGAAAATCTAAAACTTGCTAACAAGGATGACGGGAAGGCGGTTTTTTAAACTAAGCTTTGTTTATTAATTTATTTAATGACGAAAATTTCATCAATTGTGAAACGATTTCAAAATGTGTTTTTGTTACAGTGAAAGCACTATCAGTGGAGCTGCTGACGAAAGAACAGCCGCTGTCGGTGGACCAGAAAGCAGAGCTCGCGTGCAGATCAGCCGGCGCACGACCCCCGGCGGTCATGACCTGGTGGCTCGACAAAAAGGAGATGTCTAATGCTGTGCAAAAGGTAAAGGTGTGTGTGCGTGAGTGTGTGTGTGTGTGTGTGTGTTTGTGTGTGTGTGTCTGTCTGTGGCATCGTAGCTCCCGAACGGATGAACCAATATAGATTTAGATTTTGAAAGGTTATTAGTCGGCAGTATTCAAGGCTATGTTAGATGCACATCGGTGTCGGAGGTTTTTTTTTAAAATTTAGGTTTACTTGTATATTTAAAGCCAAGATAGCCGATAGTCACATGAAGGCACACGTACGTAACCTTGCACTACCATACTGCCCCCGATAATTAAAAAGGCGCATGTACCAACAAGACAAAACGGAGAAAAAAATGTTTTAATAAATCAAGCGGGAAATCTTTAGCTGTCTTTGGGTAAATTAAAATAATTAAATTTTAAAAATTGGAAATAATGGCCACGATAATAATCTTTAAATGCCGTTAGTAAAAATATGAATATTTTAAAATTATTTAGCTAAAAATAACAAAAAACTGTTTCATCTTAGTATAAAAATTGGGAAAAAATAATAGGTAATTAATTAAATAGACGTAAATAGCCAGATGCGCCCTATTTAAGTATTATGTCATATCCTTTTACTTACATTTATTTTTAAAAGGGCGCATTTGGTGATATCCGCCTTTTTGCATAAGTATTCAAAACTATGTAGAAAATCCTTGGTTAAGATAAAAAGTATATACAGCTATCTAATTAACCCTTTCATCTGCGGCTATAGCCAAAAAAATTACAGTAAATGTGTTTTGCTGCTGTTATGTAGATACTCTAGTTTTCTCTTTATCAAAAAGGAAATACTATCGCCAGAGTCAAGTATTTATTAGAGAAAAATGCTTATCTATGGCAAAAAAACAAATTAAATGTCAAATTATTATAATAATGAGTTTCACTCTAAAATCACTTGATCCTACTCGTAAATTAATCAAGTGCAGGATAAAATTATCTACAATATTAAACTTTGAACTTACGTTACTAGAAATAATACAACACAAACAAAGTTGGCTTAAACAGTCTTAATTACAGTCCTGTTACTACGAGTATTTATTGCCACATACTTTTATAGAAATGCTTTATTCATTATACCAAAAACAAATCTTTAAAAAAATTGCTATCGACTACTAGTAATATTTCTATTATAAGTGGTTTAATTAAGTGTCTGAATAGCCGCTACAGAAACAACATAATTTCTTGACTTTCGTTAGTGGCTAAAATAATAAAATAAATAAAGAATATTATTATCTCAACTCAGTACTAATCATTAAGATAAGTAATAAAAGCAAAAAAAAACATCAGTCAGCAAACACATAACAGCTAGATATTTTATCTCTTACAATCTACCGTTTAGGGTTAAGTCACAGAAAATTATTAACCTTTGGACAAATCTTAAAACTAGGTACAAGAAATACATTTTTTAGTAACTAACAAGTATTGTTTAACCATCAGTCTCAAAAGTCTTAAATAGAGTGCATAACTTACGAAGTATAAAAAAAAGTTATTATTAAACACCAACGAAATAAAGAGTTGTAACCTTTTTTCTTTATATAATTAATGTCCTTTTGTCACCTTAATCTTAATATTCGTTAATCAAATCAACTGAGTTATCATTACATAGCAAATTTTAATTGTATCAAAACTCCTTTCGATTCTCTGGCATTAGAGAAAGTAACTGATTAACTATTTTAGATTGATCCATCTTTATTGGGTATTGATAACAGAGCCGGTTTTCATGTTTTTCATTCTTATGAAGTCCAGTACTTTAAGCGTTCCATCAAAATCAGTTTTGAGCGTTGTCGTATTAAGTCCTCTTTGAAAAGTCACTTCGCACATGTGTTTCAGGTAGACTCATGGTATCGTATTGTGAAGTTTTTATGTGAAGAGCAAAGCTTTATATAGTGATATTACGATGTGTTTCATAGACGGCGCGATGAAAGCTTTCGTGTATCATAATGCATAAGTATTCTTTTTTTCTCTTTTAAGTGAGAGCTCTACTTGGTGATGAAATGTTCGTATGTCCCACCTCCAAATATTTTAGAGTCAGAGTTTCCAAATTGACTTCTCTGGAGTTAAGAAGAAACAATAGATGAGAAAAAGTGCCCAGTTCTTATTTTGTGCGGTGCAGTTTTCAAGCCGCAGTGTCGCAAAAAAAAAAACACGAGCATCCGCGCGACTTGTCCTCACTCCCACTGTAACTCGGGCGCAACTGACACACACAAACCCCGCGCACCCCCCGCAGGATTCAAAGTAATAAGTGAAAAGGACGTTTCTACTTACTTGCGCCTTTTTAATTAAGTACCATCGGTACTGTTCTTTCGCAACATAAGGTATTAAGACGTATATGACAAATGCGCCTGGGCAATAACATACTTTACGAAGTAGAAAGGCCGCAAGAGGGCAGATGAAGACTTTTTTTTTTAGTGTCAAAACAGTTTCCAATTAGTGCGTTAGGCGCAAATGGTTACTTGCGCCTTATTAATTTCCTTTAAAAAATAGTGTCAAATATTCGTCTTTTAAATTACCGAACTCAAATAAAATATGCAAGGCTTAAGGGCATGTCTACATAAATGCGACTCTTTAACTAAGTTTTAGCTAAATTCGTCTTTTTATCTTCAAATGGTGGTAAAAATGTATGCAGAAGCTGCTTATTTTGTTGTGCTAAAATTGCACTGGAGTGAGGTAGAAAAATATTAAAAATATAGGTAGATGCGTCTTTTTTCCCTGATTCCGGCAATATATGTAACTCAAAAACGGAAAAAGTGTTAGATGCGTCTTTTTAATTATCGGGGGCAGCATAGTACTCGTAGTTGCCGTAGCTGAAATTGGTAAGGAACCATTAAATACTAAACTAGCTGACCTCCGTGGCATTACGACTTACGGCGTCGATACTGGATGCACATCTCGCGGATACAACAGGGTTTTAGTAACACCCTGTACTTTAAAACAAAAAAACTTCTTCTCCTCGCGTCAGTGCTAAATAATGTTTTTGCTTTAATGCCAGCAGTGGAACAGCAGCTAACTCTGAATTTTTTTTTTAATTATTTTTGATTGAATGGGCCCACGTTTGACCACAACACACCTGGTGGAAAGTGAGGATGCGGTCTAAGATGGAGCACGCTTGCCCATGAGGTGCCTATTCACTCTTGTCGTTAGAGACCCAGGTTGCATATATTGCTAGGGAACACCGAGGCAGGCAGTGCGTTCGATTAGGAAGGAGTTTTGAAAGCGTTTTGTGCGGGCTTTATTAAAACTGACGACATATTGATCGAATGTCTGCCTCGATGACCTGTGGCGAAAGCCAGATAATGGAATCAGCTCGTATAGTTCCTGTGCACATTCTCCAAGATGGAGGCGGTAAAAAATTGACAAACTAGCTACACGCCGCCTGTGCTGGAGACTGTGCGACATCTTCCTCTTTACCAGCAAAAATATAATTTTCTTTGTTGTTGCTGCCAATTAGATAAGGACAACTATAATTTTAGCAAGTTTAGGAATCAATGAAGTCTATAGAATTCGCCGTAATGAAGGCACACTGAAAGCGACAGCGCTGGCGGTTTCATTTAACTGCGGAATCAATTTGCCGAAGCAACGTCCCGTTTTTGTCGAGATCAGTCGTACGCAAAGAAGCGTAATGAGAATAAAGGATGCATTAAATTACCAGGCTACCTCGCTACTCCTCTACTTTTTAACTGACTTTAAAAAAGAAGAAGGTGCTTAATTTGGTTGTATTTTTAAGGTTTTTTTTACTGTAAAACTCTATTATTTATGTCATTTTTAAAATTGTTTGTTTATTTGCAAAAAATATTATTTTAAGGCCTATGTTCAATTGTTTACCAAAATTTAACGTGGCGATTATTGTTTCACCATTTATTCATTGTTGATATTTAACTTATTAAATGGCTATCAAAAAAACGATGATTAATTTAATAACCTTGTCAAATTTTGGTGCACTTTGGTCTAATGTAGTGGTTGCTTTTTTTTTTCAAATTCCAGATGTGGTGACACAAAGTAGGTTTTGTTTGTTTTTAATATTATAAAACCACACAATACACTTTGACTATAACTCATCCTTACAACATTTTTCCTCGCAGAACTCTGATGACCGCAACGAAACTATATCCATATTGCGGTGGACGCCACACATGGAACATAACGGCATGACGCTCACGTGTCGGGCGTCACACGCGATCCTAGAACACACTACTATTGAGGCGAGCATGAAGCTGGATCTTCATTGTAAGTTTAGTACCTATTGACTTGTTGGACACAAATTGAATAAACTTAGAAGAAATGTTAAGTAATCGGGCTAAGTGGATGTTCAGGATTGAATTAAAAGTAAATTAGTTCGTATAGGTCAAGTGGTTTGCCCTATTTTTAGTTTTTATACTGCCTGAGTGGTCTAAAATGTAAATGCAAATGCTCTAAAATGGCTTAGTGGAGTGTACCGAATGATGATTATTTGTAAAATTAAATTAATAATTAATAAAAAATGATTAATGAAATTATTAAAAAAAAAATGAATTTGTATTGCTTTATCATTTCAAGTGTTAGAGTTATCAATAAATCTGGATTTCAGATAAAATAACGTTGATGATAGTGTTCAGAATAAAAATATGCCTTTCTTTAAGCTAGATTGTTTTTATGCTCATTTCTAGGGTAGACATACCTATGATGTTGATTGACCCAACTTTACCAAGTGCTAGGATCATCCTATTCACGATCTCACGACTATGACAATAAGAAAGCTACACAATACTTAGTACGGAAATGTCTAATTACGTTCTTTGTTTCCCGCAGACGTCCCCATCGTAGTCCTAGAACTAGGTTCTAAGCTAAATCCTAACGACATAGAGGAAGGCGACGACGTGTATTTCGACTGCATCGTGCGAGCTAACCCGCCGGCTTACAAAGTTGTCTGGGAGCATAATGTGAGTGCGGCACTCAAATGATAGTAATTTAACCGGTTTTAACATAGTGCTTTTAGGCACTAATTTTGGCTTAAAACTAAAATGAAATAATATTAGTGAAAAGTAGTGTTTCGTGTGGTGGCATGCGATTTACTGAGTTTAGTAGTGATTTATGAAAAGCGCTATCCAGTTTCATTTGCTTCTAAATACTTCGTATTTAGTTTAAACGTAATTAAGTTGGGTAAAAAAGAGCTCAAAAAGAAAATAATTATTTGGTCGTATTTCATGGAATTGATATTACCATAATTAATAATCAAGTATTATTTTCTTGTTAAATTGATGTTTTTTCAAAATTGACACATTTAAAGTTCAGGTTCATTTAAACGCTCACTTTGCTTGATATCTACATAATAAACAGTCATAAAAGACATTCTAAAACTTGTTTGTTATTTTACCTATTAAATACGAAAAGCATATGATTTTAAATTACCTTACCATTTTTCTACATTGGTACTTTTATGTCATCCAGTCCAATTTCCTCAACCTCTACTTACCTATTCCTAAATCATTTATTCAACTCCCTCTAAATAAATAATTATACACTTCCCGAGTTTTTGACGTGAACCATAATTCCTTCCTAATCTGGATTCACTGTCAAACGCCAACCAACTCAACCAACCAAGGTTTTACCAACTATCAGACGGCTACTTCTTGTTAACACCCCTAAAGGGGGTTTTATAAAATTTTGTGGTCGACTTTGCCCCAGTAATCAATTTAGGTGAGGAGAATTACTGAAAATTGAACTTTAATTTACTTTTACTATAGATGGAAGTGTTTTTTTAAATAACGATGATGATAAAGATGTTTGTTTTAGTGAGACAGAATCAACACAGACTAAATAAGAGTTTCAATTTGTGCCACCCTATTAATTGTGATACAAAGTCGTCAACAAGAATTTTAGATAGATTCATTCTACTTTGTTTACCTGGGTGATATCTGGGGAATTTACTGATAACATTTTCAAACACATTCATCTATGGCCAAAAGTGGAAGTACCCGTTAAAACTTGCTTGTTAAGTACAGAAATGTCTACCACTTGGTCGTGCTAACACGCTGTACACAAGAAGTTTTCTTTCGTAATTAAGGGGTAATTCCGACGAGTGAAAGCCTAAGTTCTAGAAAGTGTTAAGATGGAGAGGTTGTTAGAATAGTTAGGGAAGGTTTTGTTAGATTTAAAGTTTCCAAGTTTGAGTAAAATAATGAACATACGATAACAACACTCAAACTTTACCTGGAAACTTAAAATAGAATTTCAGACTGTTGTTTTCATAACAAAGTCTATGTTCAAATTTAAATTGTAATAGAAGTCCCCTCGAAGGGATAGGCAGAGGTGTATTACAACACCCACATTTCATACTTCGCTGGTTGATATTATTTAGTCTTGAATGTGACAGGGGGTGAGTCTGTTGCCATACACCAGGCTCCAGTTATATAGCAGACTTATATGCATAAATACTAACAATAAATACACACATTTACAAATAAACAAATTGTTACTGAGGTCGAACCCGCTCTCTCTATCTTGAGGCAATCTTTCTTCCGACTAGTCTACAATCGCTCTGTTTTTTCAGGGTCAAATAATGTCTCACAGTCAGCGCGCTGGTGTGATAACCACCTCAACACATCTTGCGCTCCAAGGAGTATCGAGGGAGCAAGCCGGGAAGTACTCCTGCACAGCCTCCAACGTAGAGGGAGACGGCAAGTCGCAGCCAGTCAACGTGCAAGTTATTTGTAAGTAGCTGCTATAAAAAATTGTTTGGTTCTTCTACTTTTCGCTGTTTTTTTTTTCTTGGCCATAATCTTTTATCAACAAAGTGAATTTTCAGTGTCTACTGGTTTAAATCGGCTTTTGTTTGTCCGACAATAACTTGGATTCATACCTTTTTTAACCCACTTGCTCCTGAATTAACTTTTTTTGCACTATTCACTTGAAATTTCGTATACATAACGTATAAGTGATCAGAAATAGGTAAAAATTACACTTCAAGAAAAGCCGGAAAATGCCGTATCTTAAACGATACAGTAGGAGAATCTACTGCTATGATCTACCTTTACTATCCTGATTCGAACAGGGTGTGTTATAAATAAGGAAATAGATAAAAAAATATTTTATATTTCAATTTTATTTTATTACATTATTTTAATTTACACTTTCTTACAAAACTTCTTCTTATTCAGGGTATACTATGTTTTGAAAAATGTATTTGGAAGCAATGTTACGTTGCATTTTATGGAATAAATATTAGCAAGTTTATGGCATAAACCACACCACAATCGATCTGCCCTAAATTTCACTAAATGATCATTGGGCTTATAAAACATTTCATCCCAGTAGGGCTAACATTGTCCCCCTTTATTTTTCTGTCTCGCAAAAAATAAAGGGGGACAGACAAGAAGAAAAATTTCTATGACTGCATTATCAAATATACATTTTTAGCAATCAATAGGTTTTATATTATTGACTGGACCCTGCACATTTTGCAACAAATCCCTGGAGCTCCCCATGTATAGGCTTGAAATACTTGATTTGTAATACTCCTAGAAGTAGATGGTATTGGTTCATCAGTCTAGGAAGGAGCAAAGACATTCATATCCGGTTGTATAGGAAATCCACTGGAAACACTTTGATCTAGTGCGTCGAAGCACCGCTGTTTGGAATTTGTGCTAAAGATGAACAATCTTCGTCACCACCATCAGAGGAGTTCTGCCGTTGAACTTCAGCAGGTGCTTTGACCTGGGAGCGGGCAGATTTAGAAGTAAAACGAAGTCTTCGTCTCCGGTGTCTTCATCAGTAACTTTAGCTTTACAATTTTCCGGTGACATAATGGTTGTGGAGTCTGGAATATTTATTTTATCATTTCGCTCCATTTCCTCAAAAGTTTCGTAATTGTTCCAATTATTGGTTTATTACATAACACGTAGTAAATTTCAACGTAAAATATTTTTTGAACTTACCTTGAATACCTCATTGAAATAATCCAGAAATTAAACCTTTATTTAGCACTAATAAAATTAATATCAGTTCACAGTTATTACTTTGTAATGACTGACTAAAGTCTTAAGAACTACTGACAACATCCAGAAAAATGTTAAACTACCCTCACAAATGTCTATTTTTTTTTTAAATGTTGGTGTATCGTTTATGATACAGTAGGAGCAAGTGGGTTAATTGTAAATCCTACTAATATTATAAACGCGAAAGTTTGTATGTATGGATGGATGGATGTTTGTTACTCTTTCATGCCAGAACGGCTGAACAGATCTGGATGAAATAGCACATACGATACTTTTTAATAGAATAGCACATACGATACTTTTTAACCGCGGGTGAAATCGCGGGCGGGGCGCAGCTAGTATTTTCATATAATGTTAGATAGTTTAATGTTAGAAAATTCTTTCATATTCACATCAGAAGTAACAAAACATAGAAAGAGAAATATATCACTTAATCTATAGTGTATAGTTAGCGGCACGAAAGTCTAGCGCTGACCGTTATTGCGCAGAAGTAAAAAATTAGGTATCACAGGGGGGCTACAGGGACGAAGGTTGCGCGTGCGTAGCGCCGATTGGCTAACCAGTCGTATTTCGTCCCCCGCCCCGATACGACGCTCCGCAGACTTCTGACTGTACAGTCGCGTTCTAAAGTGTATTGTTATTGCCGTTCATTGTTATTGTTTTTTTGTTGAGTTTGAGTTCCATTGTTATTTATTGAAAGTTTTTACATTAGTGTATTTTTAGTCGATAGTGAAAATGCCTAAAAGAAATACTGTTTTTAAAAGTCAGGTTCGAAAAATGATGTATGACGTGCATTGTTTTGTTAAAAAATAAACCAATTAATTGATTAATTCTTTAAAGATTCCGATTTTGCTTAGTGATAGACTTACTATTTATTCAAATGTGTTTTTTAATTAAAGTTATAATTGTATTATGTTCACGACTATACCCATGCGCAGATATCCCCTCCACATTACCCTCAGCGCTAAACTCTCGTGCCGCGACTTATAACAACTGGCAGCCTTATCACTAAGCGATCTCGTCCAGGGGGCTTACCATGAACTTTTACAAAAACATCATTGCGCAGGAACGTTTTGTTACATTCCTTAATAAGTATTGTTTTGTACCCTACCACAAGCATTGAAAACAATAATGTTTTAAAACGTTATTACTCCTGCTACAGTGATGTCAAAAGAATGTACGATACAAGTGCTTTTATACACTCTGTGGTACTTTTGCGTATTTTGGAGTGTGGTGTTGCCAGATGTACGATGTCAATCGTAATTATACGATTTTTGCCATGTAAAAATCGTACAATCGGGGTCGTACAATAGTACGACCGCATAGCGAAATCGTGCCTACAATATCCTATCGATACAGGGAAATTACACTTACGGTTTTTACAAGTTGCAAGTACAAACACTATGATTTATTATTATTTTCTTCCCTAAGAATTTTTATTTTCTTCACTCGCGTACAATCTCTCCTAAGAAACATCTGGCGACACTTGGTTGTATGAACAATGTCAAAAACTTTTTTTTTTGTTTTGACTCATAGGGCAGGCTAGAGGCAACATAGCCATACCACCATAGTCTTCCGTATGTTTGTCATAACATTTTTCATTAAATCTCTGATGAAGATGATGATAAATGAGATAAATCTCGCTCCTCCTTCCCTCTTTCAGTAAAGGCGAGTTTTCGCCTTTACTGAAAGAGGGAAGAAAACGTTAGAAAATAATATAAAAGAATATAGAAACGTTAGAAAATAATACAAAATCATGACACCATCTTTTCGGTTCCCCTCAAAACCGTAAATTAAATCTACCTATGATCATGAAGGTAAATTAAAATTCAATTGCTGTATCCAATTAAAGTTTGTGAAAATTATTTTGGTGATATCTAGAATTTAATGCTTAGAATAATTTGTCACAGCGGCCGCAGAGTCTCAGTCTGAGACTTTTTAAAAACCCACAGTGAAATCGCTGCGGGCTTTAATAGGAGTCTGCAGGCGAAGGCTCACTCTAAGAAGAAGCAAGTGCATCAAAAGGAGCTGACTTAGCCAACAAAAAATCTATGTGAAAATGGGTTGAAATTTATTCTGGAGCCCGTCCGAAGGCGTCCTTCGTAGTACGGAGCTTCTAATATCTGCTTCGAGAAACTCGAAAGTTTCCAAATCATCGACCATCTTGCTAAATATTACAAATAGAACCTCAGAAACACAGCAAAAACTCACATAAAAATAGAAAAAGTTACACGGAGAGCAACTTTTTAACAATCGTTGTCATTTGTATCATTCCTGCTATTTTGACAGCTCGGCAGGAATACTTTATAGGTCGTAGTACGGTTTTTAAACAAATTTTCCTTGGATTGAATGAACGAAATCGAGTGACGTCATCAAAACTGCTAAGCGATATCAAAACTTAACAGGAATACTTTTAGGGTGGTCATGGTACGAAATTACGAAGTAAGGCTTAATTAATGATGTTTTAAGAGGTTGTGGTAAGCCCCCTGGACTGTGTTAATCTTATTGAATGTATAGGTATATTTAGTAGAGTATAGACAAAAAAACTATCATAAGTAAACTCGAAATTATAATAAAATCAGCCATTTATGAATTTCATAGGATTTATTAGACGATCAACCGTAAACCACCGCCCGTACCCACCGTAGCCATTTAAATCACCATCATTTAAAACCTTTGCTATAAATTTGCACTAACCCAAGTCAAGAAAACTTTACTGGAACGTAAAAAAATAAATATTTCTTCCACGAATCGACTTTATTCGCTCGCAACGCAACACTGACCAAATAAAAAGTGGGCTGGACGCTGGCTGCCCGAGTACGGTCACGTAAGAAAAATATGTCACTGCCGCAGTGGATAGGTAGACAGTAACAGAAGTAACGCTAAATACTATCTACTTATCTACTACCCAAAAAACAAAAAACAAACATGATTGCTTATTTCGAATTGGTTCAATAAGGCTAATGATTTCATTAATTTAATGATATTGCACAAAATAAAAATTGTAATTTTGTCTTATGCATTTAGCATATTTATTTAATAAATAATAGATTGCCTCGTGTTTCATTTTCATTATTTCAAATTAAAGAACTATTAAATAGAGTCTAATATTGTTTTCTGCAGAAAGTTAATGGCAGATTAGTATTTACTGCTAGCTTTAAAGTTAATGTTCGTTCCTGCAACTGACTGTAAAAATGACAAATGACAAAGTTTGTAGGTAAGATTTGAATGAAATTTGATACAGACGTACCTTTTACTTTAAATAAAAAGCTTATCTATTACTAGCTGCGCCCCGTGGTTTCACCCGCGGTCCCACATTAACCGTTAATTTTTTCGGCATTAAAAGTACCCTATGTCCTTTTCTGTACCCCAGACAACGTGTATGCATAATTTCATGATGATCGATTGAGTAGTTAGGGCGTGAAAGCAATACAAACACACTTCACTTTCGCATTATAATATTAATTAGGATTAGGATATATGTATTCCATAAAAACTAACTGTTTCTGTAGTATAGAATACGGCAGAGCGCAGCCAGTGAAATGTATTTAAAAAATATGGGATGCCCATTGAACCAACACGGCATGGCAGGGCATGAGGTCTTATAGATTTTTATGCTCAAAGCCAACTACATAAATTGTCTTACTGAAAGTATTTTACAGAGATAAAAGTCACGTTGTACGTTGTATAAGGAAATAAATAAATACGGGCAAGCAAACAAATACGGCAGAAATATTCTAGAGTGGCAACCACGAACCGAAGACGAAGTGTGGGAAGGCCTCCCGCAAGGGGAACTGACAATCTGGTGAGGGTCGCAGGGACCCGTTGGATGCGGGCAGCGCAGGACCGGTCGTTGTGGAGATCATTGGGGTAGACCTTTGTCTAACAGTGGATTTTACGGACTGACATGATGAAGCAAATGAACTAAGTCATTGGTATGAAGTTGCAGTACTGTCCTACACAGTGTTACGGCAGTGCGATTCTGTCACGCAAAGAAATATTACCAAGCTATGTATGTGACTTTCTAAGAACTGGAGTTTTAGAAGTCAATAAAATATACAGCACGGATTCAGTTCGAATGTAAAGGTTTCAGGAGAAGTTGATCCCTGAAAATGGCTACATTATTTGATAAGTTCGGGTTTATTGACTTTCTTGGCTGAGAATTAATTTAAGTATCCTCTTGATATTTTTGTAGCGCATTTCCCAATAAAGTATGCGGTGCTAAATTTACAATTTAATCAGCACATTAGTAATGTTTTCTCAAAACTGGGCAAAGGTTTTTGTAGACTGTTGAATATTTTATCTTGAGCAGTTTGCGTTCTTTTGCCTTGAGTACATGTAAATTATACTTCTTTGCAAGTAAAACCATCTTGCACCTAAGACTTCTACTTTATTGGATTTCACTGCAGGATTAACCCGTCAACTAATAAATTCGCTTAATCCTAATTTGCTCGAGGTGATAAAGCCGCCAATGGTAATACTACTTTAAAGCGTTTTTATCAGTTGGTTTCGTTATTCGTCAACAGTAAAAAGTATATATGCCTTCCTAATTTTACAATTTGATAATGTAAAATCTAACTAAAATTGCATTCTAGTACATACATAGACACAGCTCAGTTATAAAGCCATCAATTTCCGAGTCACAAGTAATACGGTGCCCAGTCATATCTCACTGGCTACTAGTTTGGTGCCAAGTTGATTTCAGCACCATTCGCCTACGTTAGATCATTGGGGGTCGTATATCACGGGTGCCTTTAAGCTTCACACGCCATCAGCGACGCAAATCGAACGCCTCTACCGTCTACATACATATGTATAACTTGTATAACACTGGAGCTAAGCTATGGTTCAGTTAAGCTAAAATAGATTTTATCTAATGCTTGTACGAGTATTGTATGTTCTATGGAGATATTTTGCGTAGTTTTGGCGCTCTTGAGGTGAGTTTACAATATCGAGTCTATTAGATTATATGGGTCGTGTGCGCAAATTGGGCATCAGTGTAGATCATATCGCCCTCATTGAGAGTTGTTTGGCACTTATGGATAGTTTGCTGCCAATATACAAGAAAAAAAAACTAGTTTAAAAAACATCCTGTTTTTAGCTCTCATATTTGTTAATGCAATTTTCATTTACCAGCTAGTTAAGGTGAAATAATTAAGTTTTAATTTTGTATCTTTTAAATAATAAATAAATAAATACAAGGAATTTACAAAAGAATTTATTGCGCCTTACAAAAATTGTTGATTCATTATCTTTAGAATAAAAAGTTACGAATCTAAAAAACAGTAATAAAGTATTAATGAAAATATAAATTTATTAATATTTTCAATTTTATTTATATTTTAAATTTATTTATATTTTTATCATTATTTATTTTATTATTTACTATTAAAAATTTCCTTGATGTTAATCAGATGTTAGTTTTAGAATTTCGGGTGTTATTTTTATCACTTCACATGAAATTTAGAACGTTCCTATTAAAATACCCATAGAACCATATCCAACTATTATGTACAAACTTTAGTGAGTCCTCGCTAAAGACTCACACGGTGAGGTTCATTAATGCATCAAAGAGATTAACATCTGCAAAGAGCTTAGATGCAGCATTTTCGTGCTGCATTTTGAACTGGGGCTTAATGGTTTTTGGGAAATCACAGACATACTCACGGCTAGGTAAGCCTTTATTAGTGAGTTTCTGAGTGATTTTAAAACTGAAAATTCTTTTATAAAACTTGAGTGTAAGGATTGGTTTTCACTTTTCAGAAAAACTAAGTTAGTGATGTAATGTTGTGTGCTGTAGTTTAGACAAAAATGTTGATCTTAAAACCGCTCGTTACATAGTACATCATAGGTATGCACATACGTACGTGTAACTACGTACATCGACGTGTGTAGTGTATTTATACAAAATACACAAATTATATTGAAATATTTTAGTTAAACATTTTATTTGTTTTTACGAGTAATTTAATTAAAGTATCCGGTATTTATTCATTTATTATACCCGCCGCGGAAGGAAATGCTACTGGCAGTACTGTTTTCAATATTTGTATTAAAAAATAAGCCAAATTAATTTCAAATATTGAACGCTAACAATGTAGGTAGATACTTAATTATTTGTAATGTAGTCATGAAAGTTCACAATCAGGTTAACATAAACGGGCTTGACTTTCCTAAAATTCTACAGTTTTCCGTGGTGTGAAAAAGGCACGGGACGAAGATTAGAGCGAAATTGAAAACGTAAGAAGGGTGTCGCTGGTTGTTGCTAGATGAAGAGAGAGTCACAGAGAGAGAGAAAGAGAGAAGTGAGAGCGAAATATAAAGAGATAAATAAGAAAAAGAAAAAACATGTTAAAGACTTATTATTTATTCATTTTAATTGTTGACTGTGCTGCTTACGGCAAACCCAACGAAAACTTTAGACAAATTAGTACTTTTAAAATCAGAAAACCGTGTTCAATATTTTAATTCCTTGAAATATTGCGTACAACAATCATCGTGCCGAGTCGCGGTGTCAATATTGAAATAACTGGAATGGAACGGGTCATCCCTGATGTATTGCTTGACGCTATCAGTAAATTGCGTATTATCCTAGAGAGAGGCGAATTTCCGGTCACTGTCCGGCTTCCGGCAATATTTACAATTTATTTGCCTATGTCCTACTGAGTAAGAATTAGTGGTAAATACAAATATTAATACTATCTATCATTTTTATGATGCTAAATAAACTGTTTCACTTACATAATATTTTCATCACAATTTAAGTGATAATGTTTGAGCGGAAGATTAAAACACTAAAACTAGTAGGGAAAAATAATCCTATTGTGTTGTTGGTGGCAGTTATTTGTTTGAGCCTACCAAGCAAGCTTGCGCTATCGTTCACCGAATTGTTGCTCAACATCAGACGAGATGGTGGTCAAACGCAAGCGTATCATCTGTGTAATAAACCCACTGAAGTATTTACCAATCTAAGGCATTTTTTTTTTGACAATCCGCTTCGCGCAGGCCACGACGTTGAACACCAGACACATCGTCATCATACACCTCCTCGGGGACCAATTTGCCCGTGGGCGCCAGACAGCACTCGCCGCGTGCCTAGGCGCCCATGGTCCCCATGCGACGGGTCAGATGAGTGGCCCCGCCGCCTGCCAGAGGAGGTCCCGAGGAGGTGTATGATGACGATGTGTCTGGTGTTCGATACATCGTCATCGAGGGGGAGAGAGCGTCAGCTCGGGGAGGTGCCCGAAAGGGCTAGCGCTGTCAGGGCCGTGGAAGCGTACGAAAGCGTCCCCTAGCCCTGACATTTTGCGCCGAGGTGGAACACCCTTGGGTTTTTAGTGGGTAGGCCGTCAGTGGCGGGATTCCCACATAACCACTCTGTGCCCGCACCCGGGCTGTTGGTGGTATCCATAAAGGATTTTCCCAAGGTAAAAAAAAATAAAGGCCACGACGTTGAACGTGATGAAAAGCCAAATATCCCGCGCGGAGAGACGTTATAGACTTTTTTGAAACAATCTGAGATAGGTACTTTGGGACGACGAAACCTTCCATGCACCGTCAACGAGTCCGGAGCAGTGTGTTAATCACCTAACTTTTGTAACTGCAGACGTTGTAACTTTCCCTAAACAGATAAGCCAGTATGCAAGCTAGCGACGAGTGCGATCGTCGGCGCGGCCATCAACGAGCCGGCGCGAGTCACGTGCGAGGTGGACGCCTTCCCTCCGCCGCAGACCTTCCAGTGGACCCTCAACAACTCTATCGGGACTGTTGAGATGGAAGCTGTGAGTTTCATGCGGTCTCAACATCAATCAACGCTGAATCCGATAACAGATGCACTAGACAAGCCAATAAACAGAAGCACAGCCTCGCGCTGGCCATCTAACCGGCCCCGTGCCCCTCCAGGGCACTGTGGTACTCAAAGTGCCCCTCAAATAAAATGTGTCACGTTTGTACTCAGCTACTTGCGTCTTCCGATTTGCCTAAATTTTTTTTATAGTTTTCTAATTTTACTAGTAAAAAGTTGTGAGAAAATAACGGACAGAGTTATTACGACAATAATGTTGTTAAGTATAACTTTTTAATTTTTTTAAATGTTATTAGAGATTCGAAAGTTACGCGGTCCATTATTGTCATGGATAAATTGGAAGTATTTTCGATCAAGTGTTCTTACTATCCCAATATTGTTTAGTTAATAATAATAATATAATAATAATAAATTCGGGACATTGTCACACACGGTCGCCTGACCCCAAACTAAGCAAAGCTTGTACTATGGCTGCCAGAGACTGATATACATACTTAGATATTTTTAAATACATACTTAAATAGATACTTAAGTACATATCAGATGATTCACTTTTTTTAAAGAATTCAAAAGTTAATGGCAAAATTGCAAAAGTGTTGCCAAATTCAATAAACAACAGCCCGACGTTCCGTACTTGCTATCAGATTTTAATTACGAATTTACAATCCGGTACAAAAATGATACGAGAATGGACAGATTGCTACATTTTTTATTCCTGTCTGACACCATATTGCTCGTTCCTGCTTGAATTATTCATATTTTTACGCCGTGATAGTGAAGCGATTGTTTTTTTTTTAATTTGCCGTTTGTGATAACGAACGGATCGACTAATCCTTTTACGGAATTGGCTCGTAGAATTGCAGAATAGTATCCACGGAAAGTTATGCAACGTAATCATTTATCAAGCAATAGTTTACCACTAATGCTGCTATATTGCAAGGCACTGTTGAAATAAACAAACAAAAAGAAGACGAAAACAAACAATTAAAAATAACATTTTTATTTATTATTGTATAATACGGGAACTACGCACGTACGATTAAGTCGGTTAAGCAGACTATAGTTTCATAAAATCATCATTGGACACCTGATTTAACAAGTTTTCCACTTTTAGTAACTTTATTTTACTATCGTACAGAACAAAATAACGATAGAAGATGGACGATCCATCCTATCCCTCACACCCACGTCAGAGGCAGACTACGGCACGCTGTCATGCAGAGCGACCAACCTAGCGGGCCAGCAGGTAGACTCCTGCCGGTACACTCTGCTGCCGGCCGTCAGGCCCGACAGGCCGTTCAACTGCTCTACGCTCAACTTGACTGATGACTCGGCGGAACTGAGATGTGTCGCAGGTATGTTCCATAAAATACTACGAAATGTCTTATTGCGTTTGCATCAGATAAGAAAAATTATGTAGGTATTCAAGATAGAAACCCATCACGGGTGGATCAAATGGAAATTGTCATTTATAACATTTTTTACTAATCAAAGCGTAAAAGTAACATAAGCCGTAAAAACTCTTGTTTAACTCAGCCTCAGTTTTTTGCAAAGCAGCGAAAGCGCCTAGAAGTTGCAGTTAGCTAGTCCAGGTCACAAAACACAATAAAAACGTACGACACACAGTCGAACCCCCTTTTTTTGCAGTCGGTTAAAAATAAGAAAATGTATCCTTCTCCAAAAATTCTGAACCAATCCTCGTTTGTTAGGCTACGACGGAGGTCTCCACACGGTGTACTTCGTAGAAGCCTGGGAGTCAGGCCACTTGGTGCTGAATGTCTCTACACCGTCTCCAGTGTGGAAGCTCAGAGGCCTCGGGTCGGAGAAGGCACTAAAGCTGGTCTTCTACGCGTACAACGCAAGAGGAAGGTCCGAAAGTACTACTTTAAGAGTGCATACCTTATCAAAATTGGCATTACATACAGGTACGTTACTTTCTACGTTTAACACTAAGTTTTTCGCATTCACTAGAAACCACAATTTCATAAAATAAGCAAGATGAGATTTTTATAAATATTCATAATTTTTTCATGAAAAAGTTCAATGCCAATGAGCCCAAGGCCTGTCGGTCGTCTCAAGTGCCTGTAGAAAAAACAATGAAGAGGAACTGAAATGAACTGGGAAACTGAAGTTGACGCCCAGCATGCATTTACTCAATTCATATTCGAATTCGAATAAGCTAGTATTCGAGTTAAAGCAAATGCAACCAAATTTTTGTGAAAATATTTTATGGTTAATTTTAAATCGCAATATCATTCATGCGAAATTTGTCCGCAAAATCACTGACATTATTAGCTTATCTAAAACGTTTTAAGTGTTTTTCCATTTTCTAGAAGTCAAGACAGCAAACGCTGGTGTTGATGTGAACTGGATCCTTGGCATCATATCTGGCGTGGCTGGTACTCTCATTGTAGTCATCATTGTAGTCATGCTGGCGAAGAAACGGCAGCATCATCCCATTGAATATGCAGGTACAAATATAATAAAATGCAAACTTAGCTAGCATGCTACAAATTAGATCATTTATTCAGCAAAACTAAAAGCATTAAACTTAGTAAAACATATTCAGTATATAGGTATAAATAGACATACCTATATATATCTATATAGAAGACTTTTCCACTTAAATAGGTTGACTGTTTATCGTTAAATTATAACTTTTTATAAAATTAACTTAAAAAAAAACCTAAAGCTACAAAATAAATTCCTATTTGCTCAGTAAACCTTAAAGCATTAAACTTAGTTACACAGAAGTTTTAGTCTATCTTATGTAAAAGATTTTTCTATCAGAACGGATTAAATTTTCAGGGATAAATTCACACCTTTTTCGTAACTTTTTAAAATTACTTCCAGAAAGTTTACAAGTAAGTTTGTACAAGCCGAATGGCTAACCATATTGTCAGAGTTTATCTAACGCTAGACAACATAATTTACGACATAAATTGTATTACAATCGCACAGCACAGCAAAACACAAAACACAGCTTATTCAGCACTCAGCTCTAACCTATTCCGTTCTCACAAATCGCAAACTCAGACTATCAATCTTCCGCATTGATCTCCGATTGAAAAGTTAATAAAACGTCCGGCACTGGAGTGACGAAACATCTGCAGTTTCGTCCGGGCATAAATCAGAATCCCGAATGCAGTGGCCGCCGTTCTAAAATTCCGGTCACGCGACACAAGCCCGGGCGCTCGAAACTGCCTTCGAAGCCGGAGCAGCTCGATTTATTTGCGGCTGACGGTTGCCACCAATCTTTTATATTGACGTTTTATTACTTTTGCAACTTACGCTCCAGATATTTCGAAGAAAATCAATGGAAGGTAGAGCTACCCACTACCTTCTTATTAAATTACGTAGGTTAATGGACGGTTTACGACGGTGCGTTGTGATTTATTAACACGTCTTCAGTAACCGTTTATGATGCTAATAAACTGAAATGTTCATTTCAAAAGAGCTCTACGGAGCGGCATACGTAATTACGAATCGGTCAAATTTTTGAGGCAGTAAGAGATCACATAGGAACTTACATTCCTACATAGATTTCCCCGTAAAACGCTCCCCTCTTAGTGGGTTCTTCGCCGTGGTAAAACTAGATCAAACGGGCAGTCGATTAAAAAAACAGAACGAGATTACTTCTGAAATTGCTTCTTATACAAAACCAAAGAAACTTGTAAAAATTTTGCGAAAGACAACTTAGTACTTTTTCAATCCATTATGTTCTTCGTACCTATTTACTTTAAATAAAACATCTCTTTTTGTCAATTGTATCTTTCAGAAGCACTTTTGTTCTGAGTATTACAATTATGTTGTCTAGCAAACAACTTTGCTTTTACCCACACCATTATTTCTTTAAATAAAACACCTCACCAAAATTCTGTGAATTTCCAAGTTCAAACCTTTAAATCGTGCCAAAAACTCGTCTCCAACAGCGTCACTTTTGCTATAAAATTTACCGTAGTTCATTGTATCTTACAGACTATTCTCACGCAATCCCTCCGTTTGGTATGCAACGTACAATCAAGCGTAATTTCTATGATATTGAACGGATTGAAACCGTCTCATACAATACAGAATTTGGTATTTGAATGTCTTGGGACACGCTAGGAAGTAGGGCTAGGAAGTTCATGGTTCAGATTTTGGCCTAATTTTTACAAATAGGAAAATACTAAAACTCATATTAACAAAAATTAAAAAAGAAAAAAAATCACGAAAACTTACCTCCCAAGAAAGGTTGTATTCTTGCTAACTGTGTTTTGGTATCTAAGTAGATAATTATTACTGTACATAGTTACTTACCTTACTATTAGAGCAAACTTAAAATTAAGTGTCTTAAAACATGCTGATACAATATGTCGTTCAAATTGTTTTCTCATATTCACAAGTTATGGATCATGGTTCATGTCAAAGCTTTTGGATATCAGAAACGAATTAATTAAAAGTGATAAAACTGTGGACATAACTATAAAAACTTTTCACTTAAAACCTTCGCCTGTGCCATGTCTGTACCAGGCAATGTTTAGGGCTTAAATATTTTATGCCGAAAGTATCGTGCCACGAAATGGATGTTGACACGAAATCGATGGAAAAGGAATTGTAATTGTTTGTCTCGACTATTCGTTTTGTTTGGTGTCGGGATCTATCTCATTATTTTCCTGTCCGTCTGGATTTACAGCTTGTATGTATTTCTACGTGTGCTTTTTCATATTTTTCAATGCAATAATTTTCAAAATGAATAATAATTAGGTGAATATGTTGGTGTTATTCTCTAGCTCAGATAGATAACATGTTTTTTGACAGTGGTTTTCTAAGTCCTTAGAAAGACAGAAAAGACGTAAAACAAGGACAAGATACGGACGAGACGTAGACGCGGAGTCCTTTCAATGTACTGAATATTTAAAATATACCTGCAGAAAAGATGCGATCCGAGTGACACATACGGAGAAGACGGGGTGCAGGCTTCTTGTTTAGTATGAAAATGCCACGTCTCCGCTTCGTGACTCGCCCTCGTCTTACGTCTTTTCTGTCCGGCCAGCGCTTTACATGCAGTTTCTGACAGTCGTTTTGGACTTGAGCAGCAATCGTTAAGTATTTTTAGCCCACATTATTATCAATCAAAAACTTATAATATTTACTACAGAATAATATGTAAATCTGGGTAGTTGGTTCATTCACAATTTATGAGCGTTGTTTTTATCTATAGATTAATGTATGGTCCTACCGGTCTCCTGCTTGTTTTTATTGTTTTACGGCATGATATCTGCATATGATAGCCTAGTCGTAGACAGCCAGCCTCTCAAGCCAGAAGGAGCGGGTTCGGACCCAGCCGAAGGCACGCACCAATTTGTTAATTGTGTATTATGTGCGTATTTAATGTCAGTTTTCTTTTTAAGAATCACTAGGCGAAAGAAATATATCGAAAAAATAACAACGAAACCATCTTTTTCCATACACAAAAGTCTTAGTCAAAAGTTTTCTTTTTTATATAAGTTTTCCTTGCAGCACCTTCTCAAACTATGAAGACGTACAAAACCACAATAAACAACGGCAATCACTCGCCCCTACAGCCGGACGACAAAAACCCGGATGTAGTACCCTTAGGAAAAGGTGAGAGATATTTTAATGATCACTACAAAAAATCTATCTCTTTCTCTCTTCTATTTCGTTATTCTCTCTATTGTTATTCTACTTCCTACTTTGATTGTAGTTGTGAAAATTTGTATATTTGTTACTTACATAATTAGTATTGCAAAAACGGCTGAACGGATTTGGTTCAAATTTGGTATGGAAACTTGTACCCTGAGTTAACACATGTCATAATTTTACTATTTATCCTGAAGAAAAATAACTGTTCGATATAGCACTCCTAGGGCTAGCTAGATAGCTCTAGTAGCCAGGATGTTTATCAACCAGTATAAGTATCTTATAAAAATATTCTTATAAAAAATAAAATTTAAACAATCAGTTTTTTCTACGTTCATTTATTGATAGCCTCAGTAAAAATATAAGCACCATTTTTTTTCCATTCTCTTTTATTGACACCCTTAGGGAATAAAAACAACGAGAATATCATCAATGAAGCTTTTTTGCTCTTCAAAAGAAATGTTCGTTGTTTGAATCCCTCCAGCTTCTAAGAATTTCAGTTTCAAATTTTCGCTCCCCGTTTCGCCGCCATATCAATAAATATCATAAAAATAACCGACAAGGGTGACATCGTTTCGAAGATAGTAAATATCTAGCAACGGAGTTGTTAACTTGGGATGGGAATTAATGGCATCATCCAAAGCCGGTGTTGCATACATATCCTGAGGGAAATCACGGGCTAAATGGGATTATTTGTAACGGTAACCACTTGCCGTCGGGAGTCTCTGGGAATTATACTGTGTCAATCGTCTTTGAACTTCTAATTTGAATAAAGTCGACCACGTTCATATATTTAACTGAGCAAGTTCAAAATAGTGATGGAACTTGAGACACTACTTTAGACTAGCCTTTTTTGCAATCAAGTCTTCACAGTTTTAGTATTTTTCTTTTAAATCGCATTTTTTTTATCGTAGGCTAAACGCAATTTCAGATACAAATTATTCGTTATAATTTTGTCATTTAATTCATATCTTAGACTTCTACTCGCCTAAAACGTTGACAGCCTCTTCTTGGTATTCCCTCAATAAGTACAACTTTAATGAAGAAACCTCTGATTGCCAACAGACCTGAATTACTCGAGAGACACGGAGAGGCCCCCGGACCCGCCTCCATACGGGTCGGTGGTGTCCCCGCTGGTGGGCTTGTCGAGGAGCGCTCACAGCTTGCAGCAGCACGAGGTCCGCTCGGTGCACACGCCTATCACGCCAGCATCAGATGCTCAGGTATGAAGAAGGTAGATCATTCTACCAATAATCTGTGTCTAATAACCCTATTTCCCTCTCTTTGTGAGTTTTTTTTTTCACTTAGACCTTTTAATAGAAATAGGATTGTTAGGCCAAATGGCTAGCCCTGGTGTTAAAGTTTTAGGCTTTCTGGAGGTTTCTAACATGACTATTTGTTGTGATAAGACAGGTAATATTGAGGCATATTTTTTTTTTCAAATTAAGCAGAAATTTGGATTGATCTTAAAAATTAAAACTTTTGATTATGTTTGCCTTGGAATGTGCAAAACATTGCTAGTACTTTTTTTCCAAATAAAGCTTGCTTCTAACGAAATAAAACCCCGACAGAGCATTGGCACGCTGGCGGATGACCGGCGAAGCGTCACGAGTGGGACGCTGTCGCGGAGACGAGAGGTCGTCACTACGAGGACGCCCCTCCTGGCGAACGCGCGAGAGAGCTGCGTCTAGTCTCTTTTATACTAAGCTATAGGAACACTTCTACTTTATTTATTTTTATTAGACAACTAGCTAAACGGTTTCACCAGCTGCCCAATAGGAACTGCAAATTTTTCAGAATATGAAGAAACGTGTATGCGAAATTTCATAATGATTGGTTGAGTAGGTTTAACAAACAAACAAACAAATTCACATTCGCATTAAAATATTAGTTAGGATTAGGATTGGCTTTCGTTTGCTCGCCATCTTGTCTTATGTTAGGCGTCTCCCAGACATATGCGGCTTACGGTGGCGGCCAATGGACTTTTGCATTCGGCCCTTTGGCCGCCACCGCAGGCCGCGTCTGTCTGGGAGACGCCTTAAGCTACGATGCGGCCTACGATGGAACACGATTTCCTAGAAGGAAGCGATTCACTCTAGACTTGTACCTACTCGATTTTTTACATGAAAGCGTGGTGTTCCCATGGGGCTGGTGAACTGCTTCCGTATCACAACATACTTACATTGTTTTTTATCAATTTACCAGCCATAGACGAACATGTAAAAATATGACTGAGAAAAACACATGATTGTTAGTAATTTTATAGCTTTCCCACGTGTTATGTCTCGTTATCGAATACGAATTTTTTTTTTAGAATTATGTTGAAGGTAGTGTAATTTGAGATATGTTTCAAGAGCTTTGCAAGTCTTTTAACATATTACAAATTGTAGCACAATTTGTGCTAAAAATCTGAAGTACGGATTGTACGGTTTTTTTTCACAAAATACAAGTTACGTACTAGAAACATTGTATAGTCAATCAATATTAGTTGGTCGTAATGAAAGAAGTAAACTATTTCATTGTTGTAATACATTTTTAAATCAAGAAAGATTACATTGCCTTCAACCTGAATCAAATAATTTGAAGATTTAATAAAATGTAATTACACTCTATGAAATAATTAGGATAAGAGACACATTCAAAATGTAAATGAAACGTAAGATTAGCATAAAGAAATTAAATAAAATTAGTTAGGCACTATCTCAAGTCTAGAAAATTGTATAAAACGGTTTCGTGAGTTTTATCTCAGTTTGTTTTTTATGAAATAAATTTATTAAACGAAAACACGAATTAGAATATTTTAAAAATGTAATTTATTATACGAACTAAATACGATACAAACATCTTTTATAGATAAATTTTATAGTAAGTCTAATGGATGACACTGATTTGTATAAATAATTAGGCCTAATTCTCATGACATATAAATTTTATTTTATACTATTTCTTGAGACTTCAAACAAAATTATTATTAACTTCGTCCGAACTAAGTGAACTATAAGCAGCTGACTGTCCGCTGACTGATATTGAGCCGCGTATTAGGCAAACTCAATGTTGAGTAAACAGCGAACTGCGCCAAACAAAATGCGAATCACCCGCTGACTGAATGAGTCAGCAAGCGATACGAGTACGCTGCAAGCTGCGTACCAGAACGCACTGTTCGGACACTGCATTTAAAAATAAGGCGGCGAACTGGGGGCAAACCAAACAGTCAGCCGCTCACATTTTGATTACTTCAGATGAAGCCTAGGCACGCGGCTGTTTTTCAGCTATTCAGGAGTAAGCGCGAACCACTCGGTTAATAGACAGATACATAAATCACACCAGAAACTAGAAACATTGTGATAAAAACTCTTTTTAAACCAGTGCTGGCAACTGCATGGTTAGTTTTGGTTTTGTATGGCATTCTATACTAAACCAAACTTTTATCGTTAAATCTTTTTCTCTTATAAAAAATCAATTGAACGGCCGCGTACAATAGTAATGTTTGAATCGCATTTATGACCCCTTCAAAAATGTTCCCAGATACACTGATTATTAAAAAAAATACAACCGCAATTCACATCTTACTTTAGATAACTTTTAACAGCATAACTACGAGTAACTAAAACATACAAATCTGTGTTTCTCTGTCTGATTATCTGCGAATTTTTCTTATACCACGCAATGGATTTTCAGCTAAATATATTTTTACGGAAAGTATAAAGGTACCGTGCGACGCCGAGGCGGGTAGCTAGTTTTATCTAAATACCAAATAAATAGTAAAAATAGATATAATTTTCCAATCGAGGCTATTATTTAACTCATTAAAAATCTCTTTATTAAAAAGACCCACATTGTTGGCTTTTCCTTTTTAATTTAAATGAAAATGAATTCACTGTGATGCTATTTTAAATTTAAAACGTACTATACATGAAATCCTTTACGATAAGTACAAGTAAATGTATATAATAGTAAGTATTCATTAAAAATAATGAAATGTAATTAAAAAGTGAGGAAACTAAAAGAGAACTAGTAAACTAAAATGTAATAGTGATTTTTTTTTTTATGTGTTTGAAACATATCGCCCTATCATATTATATCTGAAATGTTTGTTATGTTTGTGTGTATTAAAAGGACTAAAGCTGCTTTCACACCGACGTTACTTTTTGAGGAGCTACGTTTTCAATTGTCAGCGGGAAACAACTAAATTACTGTTCTTTATAATATTATTTAAGTTTTCGTGTGGTAAAGTATTGCTTCGCAAAAAACAACTTTGATTTGGACGTAGCTTAAGTCATATTTTTTGTATTTCTAAACCATTTTTGCCTGACAAGTAGATAATGAAAGAGTTTTTTCAAAGATTTGTTAAAAAAATTATTATCATGTCAATGTAAAAAAAAATATAATGTAAACTTGTGACGATACAGTTGATCTAATTTTGGTATGCCACTTATGCCAGGTTACCACTCATTACAGCCACTCGGGACCCGACACGCACCGCCCCGCCACGTTCGGTTAAATATTCTTTATATGAACTTCTATGGACATGCACTCACTACATCAACTCCGGATAGCCTTGGCGTAAGCTGTCAACGCGCTGACAGCGAGTGCCCCACTCGGTGACCACCCGCTGCCCGCGAGTGGTTCAAGCGAGGACAAATGACAATCGCTGACAGATTACATGGAAATTCGTTGACCACGCGAAGTTCACTGGTCGACCACGCGGCGTTCATCTGTGGACCACCCGTTGACCACCAGTTGACCATCAGTCGAGACGATCCCGAGTCGCTTCAATGATAACCTTTAATCGTTTATTTTTAAACCGTTAGTGTATTTTCTGGAAACTTTCCAATCTTGTAAATAATGAAATGTTCTAAGTAATCTAAGTAAATAATAACTATGAGTCTGGTATCTCTATTAAGTTTAATTTGTATAATTTCTGTGATTTTTCAAAGACTTCTTGACATATCGTAAATGTTAACCAGATATGTGTAAAAATGAAATAATAAATTTGCTTCTCAGCAAAATTGCTTCTTGTTTCTTTTTAGCTCGCCGCTCACAATTTGTTCGGTTAGGTCGAAGCCTTATGCGATATTTTCCTACAGAAGACGCTTTCATCAAGCGCATTCAATTTGTCGCGTCTACGTTGCTAAAGAGGGATCGAGATAAAGGAATTCATTCTCATGATGTAATTTCCGCAAAGTTCAACATAAAAATCAATTTATAGTAATAAAATTGCTTTCCATGAAATAAGTTCAATCGTAAAGCGTTTCAAATAACCTAAAGCTTCTGCAAGCTTTGATGTCATTCCAATTTCTTAGTTCCCATTCCAAGTGTATAAAATTTTATAAAGTCAACAACCCCTAATTTGAAAACTCAATTCCTACCCAGCACATTTCGACACAACTTCGCCCGACAAAGGAAACAAGATCACCTTTGTTTGGACACCTTCCAACTTTGAAACAATGAAGTTACGAAAAAAACAATGTAGCTAAAAAAACGAACTAAAAGATCTCCCGCGATAACACCCGTCCTACCTTTTGTCGCAAATAAAGGTAGCGAATTTAATGCGCAAAAATCTTGGGACCTGATGAGTTTTCTCGTGTTTATGCCTTTGCCAACGGCTACGCGAAAGCGTAATCTCAAAAACAAAGCAAACGCAGTTCTGAAGCGTCAGTGTAAAGGCCCTTTTGTTACAGAAATACAATAGAAAGGTGTCTTTTAATGCGAGTTTGTGATGCTCTTTCGTTTTTTTAAGTTCGGATGCTATCTCGGCAATAAGCTTGAAGTTACAGCCCGAAATGGAATTGCCTAAATCTGACTCCTCTTTGACTGGCTGGCTCATAATGTTCAGTTCTCAACCTTTTCAGTCTAGCAACCCAACTCTACGGCTCGCTCACAAATGTAAGTATTTGTAATTTTCGTAGGCAATAAAAGACATGAAATTCAAACCTGTGATGGCATTAATAGTCATAATAATCAGATGACTTTCACCAAAGCCAGCACAATACGAAAATGATACTCCGTTTTGTGAATTCGCAAGAATCGATAACAACAGACGTCGCCTAATAGCAACAAGAAGCTTATTCATCGTAATCCCTTTCAATTCCTCTTATTTCTCGAATCGTCGAGATTTCCCCTAAATATCGGCGCCAAATCGACTCAATTGTTTAACAATCCATTTGAGCCATTTGGGTATGAAATTCCAAGCTAACGGTACACACAATTATCTTTCTCCGTTTGCGAACTCTCTGTAAACGATCCTCGCGGCCATCGTCGAATCGACGGGGCGTATGTACTCATCAATTATCTAATGGATCTCGCGAGCTTTTCTCAAACGCTAGTTTCTAAAAAATGGAAAGGAATTCCAAAATGGCGGACGCTCCATCAAGCAGAGTGTTCGTTTCGGTGCCGATGAGTCAAATGTCGTGTTTGATCTTCGGCATGTTGTTTTACAGTGTGTCTATACGGGAAATATGAGAGGAAGGGAGCGGTTGAAACGTGCGTTTTGTTATTTTCCTTGAGATCTATACTATTTACCTAATACTGAAGATCTTTTTCTAGATCTAGTTAAAAATTCATTTTATTCAAAACATCGAATAAACTATGCAGCACATCAAAATTGTAAACCTTTAAAGTTCAATCTAAAATACAAACCGTTCAAAAAAATAATGGCACTCTATTGCATTGCACGTTGGAGCTTTGATTACTTCGATTACAAGCACCACGATATCAAATTTCGCATAGGTAGGTTTAAATCGAATTGGCTAAAACTGTTCGCCTGTGTTATTAGAATCAACTCGATCCGAGCAAATACTAGGTTACTAGCGGTCGACTGGCCAGGCCAACCTTGTTATTATAGGATAGCGATTGCAACTGGTGGCGCGTCGCTTTAGCCAGTTAAGGGGTGTGATTGGTCGATCGGTTTTGATGCGATGCATTTACTTGATCGTTAATGACCGAGCGCAAAGCGTCTCCGTTTCAACTTGGACAAAAATTGTATCGTTTTTCTTCCCTAAAGGTCCCATTTCTCTACCGAGTTTCATGAATTTTTGTGAGCAGATTCGAGAATTGTGTAAGTATTTAGATTTTTTTTGTTGTTCAGTTTTTGGAAACTATCAAAAGAGAGGTGATTTTTTTGCGTTATTGCGAGGGCTTCCGTTCACAGAGACTAGCAATAGGGAAGTTCACAAACAATCTCCGCTTGAAGGTGGAGTCTTTAGGGTGAAAATCTATCCAAGCTCTATGAAGAACTGAAGGACAATAAAATTCAGCTAACCAAATACGGTACATAACTAAATCGTTTGACTTTGTTTTAGCCTTGAAAACGGACAGAAAACGTCTCAGTGTCATTAATGTCTCACAAACGTGCTAGCTGGAATACCGGTGACATGTTTGCAAAACTAGTGATATTGAGCCGTTGCTTCCCGGGATTTTAAAGCTAACGCAACCTCAATAGTTCATTAAGTATCGGCATGGTTAACTGAATTCCCCCCTCTGATTAAATTACTTGATAAACTTACTACTTTATAAACCTGACTACACCCTCTACTGCAAAACGACCCACAAAGGTGACATTTCAAGCATTCTCTACTTATTCATCGCCATACAGCTGTCTATTTTGATCCATCGGCTCTAAAATGTAAATACCAGCCAGCATCGCTCCAATTAGCTTGGATACGCACGTGCTGCGGTCACTAGTGATGTGGCGGCCTCTCTCTACATAGCTGCGACGAAATGGCATATTGTTAGTCCGTGCCACGGTCATAAAGAACATTGTTCACGCAAAATTAATTTATTATTATCGATGAAATTCGTTGTTTGGTGGCAAAAATTTGATATCGCTATTCTAGATTGGTTCCAACATTTTTAGTTATATTCATAACACTTGATATCGTTGAGTTTCCATGAAACCTAACCTAGCCAGTAGCCACTGACATAAATATAAATAAATAAATATCCGGGACCTTTTTGCACACACAGTCATCTGACCCCAAACTAAGCAAAGCTTATACTATGGCTGCCAGAAAGAAACAAATAATATTCGGGACGCTTGCACACCCGGTCGTCTGACCCCAAACTAAGCTAAGCTTGATACACACACATCTCTTAAAAATACATAATTAACACTTAGACAAAATTATAACAATCACAAATGTTTATCCACCAATGTTTACCTCAGATAGGAATCGAACCTAATCGCAGAAGGCAGGTCAGGCACTACCAACTGAGCCACCGGGGCAGTCAACCTTTGCAGTGGGAGTGTACACCACAGACCTAAATTTTTTTGTCCCAGATCTGTGTACACACAAAAGCTTTACCTAATAGATAAAACATTCGGAAGTTCACTCGAAATTCATTTCAGACACCTATTTACAGACTGAGAAGTTTCTTTGTACACCTTTGTCGGTATATTCCATCTACTCTTTAATCAAACAGATGTCCAGCAAAATCGTTAACGTGTCCAGAGCATTTTCATCGCACTTATTGTTCTTTGGGAACAAAAGGTTTGCTCTTTTTGTCCCCGCTTGTATTGTTAAGATCTCAGACAATGTCGTTATCGCCGTTCACGGAATAAATAAGAGCGTTACTAGTTTCTAGCAATTGAGGGTAGTTTCGTTGCAATTCATGAGCGCACTGCTTTTTATTTTATTTTTATTTTTGTTTCTATACTTATTCTACTTTTTATTACGCTAAGGCCACAGAAGAAATACTAGCCCAAGGGCCACTTGCATCTAATAGGGTTGCCTTTTTAACTCTTATTTAACTGTAAAATGAATAAATATCTCTTGCGCCATCAAAAGTTAGAAAATATCTAGGGTTAGATTTTTAAACGTTTAATTAACCCCTCGATGTGGGAGAGAACACACAAGGTAGCCTTTAAACAGCGTGCTGTATTGTCAAAGAGGTAGACAGACATACGAGTTTTTTTTATTCATTCACGTTTGTTCGGGTTACAATAGGAACGCAAACAAAAGAAATATTCCCATTAAATCAAATTCCCATAAAATCCCTAAAATAATTTGTCAGGTTAGCCTGGCTAACCTGACGCAAAACACTGAATGAGTTAGCGATTTATACATTTAACTCAAACTTACTAACTTACTTATTTAACTCTTTCATTACATTTTAACCCACTATTTGAGGCAAGTGGGCTTAATACAAGCTATTGTTTTTCATTCCCCCAGAACTTAGAAGTAGGTCTACTCCACCAACAGAGCACTATTCGTTTAAAAAAATATAACCAAGAAAATTTAACTTAAAAAAAAAAATTATAATGAGGAGCAAACACGCATACATGCATAATTGCATACACGCATACACAAACAAAGGCTGCCCCCGCCACTCTTTGAAGCGACCGCGGCCGGCGCAGCTGACCGCGCGGGCAAGATAGGTACCTGTCCTCCCCGCCCGCGGCCTTCAACGAGCAATCAGATGCATATCTGGCTGCGATCGGGAATTGACCAGCACCGCCGGTGTGCGAATGATGAATGTAACACTATGCACTAAGCACTAAGTGTAAGTACTTACTTAGATTTATTTAATTAGGTATTTTTGATGGTCCTAAGCCCGCTCAAGTAGTAAGGGAAATTTGGTATCATGGTATAAACAGCATAATATAATAGATTTTGACATACGTACGTAGTACGTACCTAATTGAATCATTAGCCAAAATCATTTAATTACTTACAAAAAAAATATTTTACGTCGTCGTACTTTGACGGTGCGGTGTAGCGGGGAGCGATTAACTCTATAAATATTACGGGAATGCAAAACAACAACCTTGTTGTATTACAAATGCGAAAGTTTGAAGCGGGTGGATGGAGGGATGTTTGTAATTCAATAACGCCAAAGCAGCTGAATAGATCTGGATGAAATTTTACACAGAGATAAATAGATTATAGTTTGGATTAGCACATAGAATACTTTCTAACTACAGATATCACCGCGGGACGCAGCTGATAATGTTTTAATGCGCAAGACGCTCAAACGGGTAAACAGACAGATTTGAAAATCCGTGACAAATCTATTTAGCAAAACCCACGGTGTACCCTGGATTAGCAGCATAAAGTCCACTTCCTAATCGCTGGTAACACCGAAGAGTGCTACTACTATTTTATTTTTTCGTAGCAATGGCAGTCTACTGCCTCGGTGGCTCAGTTGGTAGTGAACCTGCCTTCTGAGCTTGGGGGCGTGGGTTCGATTCCCACCTAGGGCAAACATTTATGTGGTGAACATTTGTGTTTGTTCTATGTCTGGGTGTTATTATCTATTTAAGTATGTATTTAAAAATATCTAAGTAAGTATATCAGTCTCTGGCAGCCATAGTACAAGTTTTTCTTAGTTTGGGGTCAGGCGACCGTGTGTGACAATGTCCCGAATTTATTTTATTTATTTATTTATTTATTGTGCTATTTTTAATAGACCCAGCGAACGAAGCGTCTATGCTTCGGCTTCGACAAAAATGCTTTCGTATGTCCGAATTCTGTCTCAAATCTCTGTCCGGATCTTTGTTTTCGTCTACTGGTCGAATTTCTAAACCTCTCTCTTGAACACACCAATATTCACGAGAATCTAGAGCAGCTCATAGAGTAAGTAATTAAATAGAGTAGAGATAGTAAATAAATAAGTAACATTTCTGCACGCGCGACTTTTATTTACTCTATTTATGGTAAAAAATAAGAATGACATCAGATACTGATATCCTGGCAGAAAATACTAGAACTTTTAAATGAAACTGTGTTGGTGGTTTCAGTTGTTCTTATTGAGGAAAAAATAGGAAAGAAATCTGGTTTATTTTAACGTTAGTTTAGAGCTTCCGGGAAAAGATGGCACACATAACCTATGCTGTTAGAGTTTATGAGGTATGTCGTTCTACATACCTCATAAACTGTCACGCCATACATACATACATATCGTCACGCCTTTCTCTCGAGGGGGCTGGCAGAGGTGTAATACAACACCCACACTTTGCCGGACGATATTCAGTCCCAAATGTGACATGGGGCGAGCCTGTCGCCATACACCGGGCTCCAGTCATGTAGCAGATGACATACAATACGCACACAATGAACATATTTTATGTAACTTGACTGTGTCTAGTTACGAGTACACGCTAGCACGTCACACTTGCAACGCCCTATGCACAGGGTATATTACATAATGTAACTTAAACTAGTACTTTAAGTGAAGAATATGTAATATCAGCAATTAATAATAAATAAATAAATTGGTGTTCGAACCCGCTCCCTCAGGCTTGAGAGGCGGGTCTTCTCCAACTAGGCTATCATCGCATGAGACATGGGCATATTCTATCATTCTTAAAACAAATCTAAGAAATAGTTTAGTGCAACGTGTATGTATGCAACAAATGCAATAGTAGCACCCTCTCGTGCTTGTAAATTCTCACTATACTTATTGCTAGTCGGAAAATTATTAATTAAAATAGCGAAGTTTAATAAAAGCAATTATAGTTTAGTTGGAGAAGACTCGTCTCTCAAGCAAAAGCAGGGAGCGCGTTCGATCCCAGCCTTGTGTACCTTCACGTAACCATTTTGTTTTTTAAGTGGAAATATTGTGCGTATTTAATGTAACATAACTAACTGGACCTCGTTGTATGTTGCTGCCAGTCACATTTGGGGCTGAATATCATGCGGCAAAGTGTGGTTATTGCAATATACCTCTGCCAACCCCTTCAGGAGAAAAGCGTAACGATGTGTACGTATGTGGCTGTACTTGTGCGTGTATTGACCGTTCTAAAGTGAGCATTCCTTCAAGCGCTTCTGAAATAGTTTGCAAACCCTCTCACGTTGATTGAGCTTAGCAAATAACGGTCAGCGAAATTATAAATGTAATGTGTTAATGGTCATACATAGCTTAACATCCATGCATTTAAATCTTAAGGAAAACGAGAGCTGTGAAAACCATACCTGATAAAGTTCATGACTTGATAAAGTTCAGTTTTCTAGATAATATTATAAAGATAAGAAATAGACTTTTGCGATAAGATAAGTGGAAGAGACAAGCACATGGGAAAAGATGCTAAAGAGGTATACTTATGGTAAAGTATGTAGTTTTTTACCTCTAAAAGTACCTAACACAATGTAAGAGTATTAAAGAAAAAATATTGCAGTTGTTAGCAAGAATCTCAGTTTCATACCCCGCTGTAAAAAGGAGTTGTGATGACCCAATTAAGTTTTGTTGGAAGAAACTTGTATAGTTTTCTCCAACAATACAATATTTAATTCCTCGTCCAATACCTTTCATTTAGCGATTGTTACCATTTCCCCAACAATTTAAACTGAATAACTCCATTTGTTTACTGAAACAATACGGCTGAAGTGATTGGTAACGACTCAAAATGGACGTAAGCTGATTCTACGCTCGCCACAATTAAAACGGAGTTTCCTATCTAAAATGAATGTAAATTCGCTATTGTTTGTGATAACTTGCTTTAACCAGCTTTAACCCTCAGTTCTAAGTAATTGTAATTTCAAAAAACATTTTTTTATAAGAAGTGTGGAAAACCAGCAGACGGTCCGGCTGAAAAATCTGTGCTATGAAAATAGCACTAATTAATCACTCTAGATAACTAATCGATATTATAGTACAGCTTGATAACATAAATTAAAAACCCGCAACACCGATTTTCATCAACAACTACTTTCATCAAACATACTCGTAGCTAGGAACACTCCCGACTAATTCACCTTTCAAACGAAATCAAAATTGGTTCATCGAAGCCACAGACACACACACACACAGAGAGAGAGAGAGAGAGAGAGAGAAAGAGAGAGAGAGAGAGAGACAGAGAGAGAGAGACAGAGAGAGAGAGACACACATACACAAACATTTCAAACTTATAACACTCCGTAATTTTTGCGTTGAAAACCAACCATCAACAAAAAAACATTTACTTAACTTCAATGTTAGGTAAGTTTAATCCTATTACTTACTTACTTAATTAACACTTTGTCAAATAAACTAAATGTGTTTGCAAAGTTTCCTGAAAATCTATTTAGTAGTAAGTAGTTAAAAAAACTAGGAATGAGGCTAAAATAAACCCTCGCTTTCATAATTGTAAACACTCTCGATACACACTTACCCTCGATGTTTTTAATCTTACAAACCGCGAGCTAAATCAAAATCAGTTCATGTTTCCTTGCTTGGAACCATTCAATTAGGAATACTACGGAACCCGTGAACGCATTTAATACTGAAACATGAAGTATTTTTCCAAAATGACATAATTGGACGTGCAGCCGACTATTTACTCTGCGAACGTCAGCGTGTTTCCTGGTGTCCAATTTAATTGAATTATGCGGTCTTGTGTCGTTCTTGGATGTTAATATGTAGCTGAGCTTTAAAAAAATATTATGGGATTTCTTTTCACGTGTAAGTAGCGTGTTTTATTTTTCAGATTTCGTTTTATTTTATTAGCCCAGATCAACCTAGAGAATAAAATGGCGCACTGCGTATGATTTAGGTGGAGCCAAAAACCATCAAAAAACTACGCTACTGCCGTATGTGTACATAACACGCACACATTGACGCAAAACGCTTGGTAATTTTTACCTTGACATTATTAGCATTGGTTTATGGTATAATTTCGTGTACCTACATAGAAATACATGGTCCATTATAAAAGTGTGGTCAGGACTACATTTTGAGGTTCTTTTAAAAAATTGTGCAGCTTTTTTACAAATTCATCTACTTATTCAATTTAACATATTGACATTGTAATCATGCATTTGACATAAAGGCTTTAATTTAATTGAATACTTTGACATAGCCGAGCCGCAAATATTATGACTATTATTTTTTAGAGTTAATTATGTATTTATTTTGACATGCCACCTTTGACTTTATATTATTATTAATTAATTTTGACAACAAATCAATACATATATAATTGTACCTATTTTATTTTTATAATTCATGATTTTGTAAGCTATCATTTTAATTTTATTTTATTTTTAGATGTGACCAAATTCACATGCCGAATAACGGCAAAATAGGAGAACATAATTATTTTAACTAGCTAAGACCATTGTAATACCCTATTTTTAGTGAATAAATTTCATTTCATTTCATTTCATTTCATTTCATTTTTACAAGTCAATTTTGAAAAAGCCGTAACATTAAAATCTTACAAATATGTACAGTTTTAGAATATTAAATCTACTAAGGTTGTATTTTGGAACGGAAATGGCTAACGTAGAGTTTGGGAATTAATATTAGTTTTCGTGCAATTGTAAATGTTTTTCATAGCAACATAACAACGCACACAAGTATAAAAGCGAAGTGGCTTCAGCGAGACATAACGCAGTGTCCCATCTTCTGCTCTAGGTTGATCTGAGTTTATCCTACTAATATTATAAACGCGAAAGTTTGTAAGAATGAATGGATGGATGGATGGATGGATGGATGTTTGTTACTCTTTCACGCCAGAACGGCAGAACAGATCTGGATGAAATTTGGCACAGAGATGATAGTCTAGAAGAGCACATAGGATACTTTTTAACCGCGTTTGAAACCGCGGGGCGCAGCTTGTTAAAGAATAAATTGTTACTTTAGTGACTGTCACAGAGAAAACTGCGTTCATTTTGTTGATATTGCCAACATAAAGAGTTTTAATTATTTTCCCTACTTGTATTAGTAAGAGATTTTTAAGTTGTGGTATCAAATTAAATCACACTTAGTATAAATGTAGAATGGGAAAGTTTATTTGTTGGTTTCCCGGCAACTCTATAACTGCTATAATGGATTTGGATAAAAGTTTGGTTGGACCTTGGATTAACACAATATATTTTTTTTTCAAACTGTCGTTTGCTTTTATAAAGAACTTATATTTGTTGAGGTAAGCATGTACATCGATTTTAACATTTACTTTAAAATGTTACTTTTAATAAAATCAATTATTAATGTACCTAACGTTTACCCTAAAACTAGTAAATGGCTGAGCGAGCTAGCAACATTGCGCGGCCGCCGGGAAGTGAGACGGAGTTTTTGGCGGGAACCGAAAAGATTCGCGTGTCGTGATTTTGTATTATATTAATTTCTAAAACTTGTGATTCTTCGAGTGTTAAAGTATAATAATTGTGGATTATTAACTTTTACCGGTTCGTTAACGTGCACGAGTGTGGGCAAATGATACAAACATTAGGAAATGCTATTTTTCGTGTTCTCTGCAAAAATTTTACTTAAAGTTTCAGTAAAGTATCCATAACTTTACTGGAATGGGAAAAGGGGTGGGATTCATCATCTTCATCATCACCTCATCATCATCATCCCATCATATATTATGTGGAAACAAATGAATGAGAAATATTAATTACTAAGTCAGGCATTAAGGACTTTGTATCCAGTTGCCAATAAATTTTAAAAAAAGGGAAGTGAGACGGGCGCGAGACGCTTGATTAGTTTTTGGACACAGTGCGCGTCATGCAATGACAGCTGGAAATTGAGAGACGAGATAAGATTTTATCTTGGTCACTCTCACACCTATGACTATTCAAACGAGAGCAACAAGGACGAAAAATGATGAGATTCAATCTCACTCCATAAGAATAGCCTTCCTGGTTCTTTCCCTAGTCTGGGCGTGGTACTATGTTTATTTAAAGATTTTTCAGTGGATTCTTTTAAGTAGTACAATAACAATAATTCCAGGTCATGTCAAAAGCCAGAAGGCCCGAAGTTTATGACAACCTAAAGTTTTGACACCGGTCCGGCGGCTAGTAGCTACTGAAAAAGAAAAAGGTTTTAGTACGAAAATATACCTACTACCTACCACCTCAGTACAAAATGTATTAGAGCTGGGTGAGCTAAGTTAACTCCTAGTCAGAAAATTATTAATTAAAAATGCGAAAAAGTTTCATGAAAGAAGTTATAGTCTAGTTGGAGAAGGCTCGTCTTTTAAGCAAGAGAGAGCGGGTTCGATCCCAGCCGAAGAGACGCAACCATTTTGTTTATTAAGTCGAAATTTGCCAGTCTCTTCAGGAGAAAGACGTAACGATGTGTTTCATAAAAGGGATAGTACATGAAACAGAAATTCTCAGATATCTGAACTAGAACAGATGACTACTCATATTAGAAACTAGGTTCAACAGAAAACTAATAAATTAAGAAAAGTCCACACTCAATAGAATCCCTTATTTAGAAACGAGATTCTGCAAAGTGACAACAACAAACTACATTGTTTTTTTTACCCAACGGTTGCCTGGTAGATAGCACTGTAAGCGATATTGCAGCCGATTTATTTTTTAAGTGTTCGTATAATCACTGCTTTTAATTATACATGGGCGTATTTAAGTCTCAAGTGAATCGCTTTCTAGGCAAGCGTGCTTCACATTCACACGTCATTTTTCTATCGAACTTTCGTTCGAGATGGCGGTCAAACATAAGTTAAATGAAATAAACATTTTATTCATAATTATGTTTATTCATTATTAAGTACTAATCTATTCTTACAGGATTCACCTAAGACAAATAGTGTAGTCAACATTAGGTTAAAAAACATTAGTACTAAAACATTTTACATAATCTCTTACTAAATATTATTTTGTATATCTAATATGTAATAAGCATTTAATAAATTTTCAAACAAAATTTTAGTCTTATTTATTTAATCTTAGATTCTACTGCCGGCTACCCACTTTCATACAGTAAAGTATGCCGATATTCCATTAATTCTCTCCGCAGTCATTAAGCCGACGTCAGCTGTCAGCGTTTCTGCAGAACGCTTGCACGATTGAAGCGCTTTATTTGCTGGATGGTAAGACTCACTGCCGGAACTAATTCTGAAACGGTGTTTATAAAACGCATGTACTATTTAAAAATTTTAGTCACATCACACTAATAATTATTTATCTTCTCATTACGGCTACAGTCTCCCGCGATACAGGCTGGCTCAGTGCGGGGACTATTGCTTAACTTTATGTTGTATGTTGTGTGATAAGGTTAATAAATATTTTAGTATTTTTAGTATTTATTATTATAAAGTTCTCACGTTCAAACGGATGGAAAGATTTCGACAAAATTTGGTATGAAGGTAGTTTTTACCTTGAATTAGCATAATATATTTTATTTAGCATAAATAAATTACTTTTTAATTGCAAATAAAACCGCGAGGTGGCGCGGTTTTATTTAAGAATTTTTTTTTAAGAAAAAAAATCCTATTAAAGAGGAAAGATTTGTATTGAAGATGTGTGTATGTTTGCAATGAATAAACTCAAAATCTACTGTGCCGATTTCAAAAATATTTACAGCTTCAGAAAGCTACATTCACCTTGAGTAACATAGGCTATATTTATTGGTAGAAAAGATAAATGCCATAAAACATCTTATGTCGCATGCGCTGCGGAAACTATTAGAACAAAAGTATATCCAACGATAATCAATAACTACAAAAAACTTCGCGAGACTTTATGTCCAACTAGTATCGTTATGTCACAATAACCACCTTTTTTACATTTTAAAAGTTGACAGAAATACTGACCAATATTAGACCATGTTATTCATACTTATTGTTATAAAAGTACCCACCCCACGAACTATAAAATTAAAAGTATACTCCCATTGTGATATTGGGAATTTTAAGCCCTCCCAGCATGTGTAATGACAGAAAATTTTTGATAAAGGAATTATGAGACAATGTGATTGTAGCAACAATTATCACTGGGCCCGCGGCCGGACAGCTCGCTCACATTCCGCGAATCCCTATGATTCCGATAGATTTGCTTATATCCTTTAAAAGGTTACAGTTTCCTGTGAAGATATCATTTGCCCTTACGATAAATAAATCACAGGGACAAAATTTTTCGATTGTAGACATCGACCTAAGAAATACTAAGTAATATATCTCCCATAAGATTAAACAAGTTACTTTAGTAAAAAAACAACGAATAAATTCATATATACATAGATAATGTGATACTGTGTTTCAAAAAACATAGAAATGAAACAACAAAAACATGTGCCTCGGTGGCTCAGTTGGTAGTGAACCTGCCTTCTGAGCTTGGGGGCGTGGGTTCGATTCCCACCTAAGGCAAACATTTATGTGATGAACATTTGTGTTTGTTCTATGTCTGGGTGTTAATATGTATTTAAGTATGTATTTAAATATATCTAAGTATGTACGAGTATATCAGTCCCTGGCAGCCATAGTACAAGCTTTGCTTAATTTGGGGTCAGGCGACCGTGTCTGGAAGTGTGTGTAAGTGTTATTATTATGTAAATGAAAGGTAAAATTATTTTTAAAAAAAACAAATTCATCACCCGTGCGAAGTCGGGACGGGCAGCTAGTATTCAATAAGACAAATATGTGCTGGACGCGAGCAGCGTGGACGTTGACTAGGCTGGAGATCTTTAAGGGAGGCCTTTTTCCAGCTGTGGACGTCCTTCGACTGAGATGAAGGCGATGATGATGAGGAAGATAAATTTACGACTGAAATTAAACATATTGTGTAGTACTATGTACTACATTCATTCAGATCCGTGCAGCCGTTCTGGCGTGATTGAGCAACCAACAAACATCTATACACACCTTAGTTTTTATAATATTTTTAGTGTGCTGTAATGTTAACACCCTGAATAATTTGGCAACAAACTAAATTTGACATTGAAAATTTTACAATTGGAGTTTAAATAACTAGTAAAATAATTTTGTACCAATTAATCAGTTTACAGTTTTATGGTTGATCGAATCAGGCGTGTCTTTACGGAAGTTCATCTTCAAAACGGTTTTTGAACAAATCTCTAGAGTATTTCCGCTTCAACGTCGTAATAAGTAAAACGATGAATAAGGGTTTCATTAAATTGAGTGTTCTCGCGGCTTCGCTAGTGAGCAGTCGCGTTAAGAGGGCGGTCGTTAACCTCAGTGTGTATAACATGACGTTGAGTACGGTTAAATGTGCTAGTTGTAATGTAGTAATTGATGAAATGCTGGCATTCATTGCCAATAAAATGGATGTAATGGATCAGGAAAGTTTGATGCGTATTTGTGTGTCATCTTTCGATGTGGCAGAGGTGGAGAAATCAAAAACTTTGTTGTTCGATGCAGTGACTACTAACATAAGGAAGATAAAGAGAAAAAACAAGTGCGAAGGTAAAATTCAAAGAGATTTAGAAGATATTATATCAGTACTTAAAAGTTTAGACCCAGATACGATTCCAATATTTGTTGCTAAAGAGCTTCACAAACTACCCCCTTTAACTTTCGACCACTGCGATGTTTCATCTTTACTTAAAGATTTAATTTTATTAAAAACAGAAATGGAAAGAATTAAGAGCACGTATGTAACAACGGACCAACTACAGGCGTTAGAAGCAAAGGTTCATTCAAACAAATATGACTCCTTAATAAACACGTCAGTCGAAAATCACTCTCAAAGATATAATTTTGTAAATACTCGCATACGTGGTGCTAATCTCCTAAACAGCGGGCCGATGGCGATAGGATCGATGTATGACTCAGTCAATGATCCCTTCTCACAGCTGACTTCGGTTGATGAGTCAAGCAACCGCCCGTCCGTGCAGCGAACAGGGAGCAATGAACTAGCTCTCGCTACTAGCGTGCGCGTTGAGCAACAGGTGGTTGATGAATCGGCTACCGGTGCTTGCGTCGCTGGGTCGGTTTCTATGACTAATATGCCCGAGTCTGTGTGTAGCGCTGAACCTACTGTTAAAACTACGGCGCCAGAGTCTACAATGTCCCACGTAACAAAATCGAGTGTAGGTTTACCGAAGGAAGCATATCCAGAGGCAGGAAGACGTGTTAGTAAAACAAATTTGAAGGGGCTGGCGTGTAACATTAATGAAACCGCCCAGTGTTTGTCACCGTCTGAGCCGGCTACAAAACCTACCTATGCCGATATCGGGAGTAGAAAGGGCTTATGGTATGAACAAGAGAAAGATGAAGAATGGATAACTGTGCAGAGAAAGCGCCTGGGTAATAAATTCATTACAAACAGAGGCAAGGCGTGCTTGGATAGTAACAATAAATTCAAGGCTGCTGACGTCAAAATACCGCTTTTTATCACCAATGTACACAAAGATGTTGCTGAAACGGACATTGTTGAGTATGTTCTCGCGAGAACACAGGAGAAGGTGTCACCTATAAAAATAAGGATGAAGCGACAACGAGGCTATAATGCTTTTAAAATTTTTGTAACGAAAAATAAGTTGCATATTTTTCTGGACGATAACTTTTGGCCGAAAGGTATATCATTTAGGCGTTTTGTGAACTATGTTGTTACCGAACGTGAGGACATGTGTGACGTTAAGAGGCAAAATACAAACCTACTGAATGGATAGTACACCTCAAATAAATATGGTCACATTTAATTGTCGGTCATTCAAGAGCTCTCTGAATGATATACGAGCGCTATGCAGAGAGGCGAGCATAATCGCATTGCAAGAGCATTGTTTGTTGCCACATGATGTGCCGATGCTGTACACGGTAGATGATGATTTCGCTGGCGTCGGGACGTCAGCGGTTGATACGTCTGCGGGTGTTTTAAAAGGTCGACCACACGGGGGAGTGGCCTTGCTATGGAACAAACGTGTCTTTCAGTCAGTGTCGGTTATTAATTGTGACGATGTGCGCATTGCGGCTATAAAAGTGAAATTAAATAGTAAAATCATGTTAATATTTAGTGTTTATATGCCGACTGATTCTAGAGACAAAAACAAAGATAATCTAGTTGAGTTTACGCAGTGTCTAGGCAGAATTAATTCTATAGTGGAAGAGAACAGTGACGCAGATGGTATTTATATTTTAGGTGATTTTAATGCCCATCCAAAAGCGCGCTTTAGTGATAAACTTTTAGAGTTCTGTGATGACCAAAAGTGGACGTGTGCGGACTTGAAAATTCTAGGTCAGGAATCAGGAACGTTCACTTTTGTTAGTGATGTACATGGCTGTGTAAGATGGTTAGACCACTGTGTAGTCACAGAAGCGGCGCTTCTATCTATTAAGCGTGTCTGGGTAAAGCATGATACAGTGTGGTCTGACCATTTCCCACTTTTCATTAAATGCGACTTAGGTAAGATAAGTCGTAAGGAATTTTCGGGTAGTACTAACCGTCAGGCTCCCTTAGTGAATAGAGTGGTGTGGGGTGAGCGAACTACAGAGCAAACCGGACTCTATCATCAACTGTGCCACTCTCGGCTAAAGGAGCTAGATTTCCCTACCGAGCTCTCCGGATGTTGTGACGGAAGGTGTTCTAATCTAGAGCACCGACGTATTCTAGAGTGCCTGTATTCGAATATTGTTACCATTTTGTCAGAGGCCGCATCGAAATCATGTAAACGTGAATCAGCTCGAAGGAGAGGAGGATATATTGTTGGGTGGAATAAGCACGTTGCAGAATATCATAGAGAGGCCAGACTTAAGTTCCTGGCTTGGGTTCAAATGGGTAAACCAAATAGTGGCTTCTCGTATGTAGAGATGTGTGAGAGCAAGAAAGCTTTTAAAAAACAGCTAAAATGGTGTAAAAGTAAACAAGACCAGATTAAGGCAGATATTCTTGCTTCACATCACACCGCCAAGGACTTTAAAAACTTCTGGAAAGATACGAATAAAAGTAATGTTAAGCCTGGCCTCCCTGTGAGTGTGGAGGAGGTGAGCGACCATAAAATGATCGCTGATCTCTTTAAAAACCATTTCAGGGTAACTCCGGGTGCTGAATTAACTGGCTGTAAGTCGTTCGATGATGGGATTGTCGGTCCAGAACGAACTGTACGTTTTACGGCAAAACAAGTGCGAGAAATTATTCATGCGATGCACAGAGGTAAATCTCCTGGATACGACAGTCTCAGCATCGAGCATCTCAAATATGCGGGAGTTCATCTGCCGCGCGTGCTCTCTATGTTTTACAACTTGTGTTTGTGTCATAGTTTTTTACCCGATGAGATGACTAGAACCATTGTGGTACCTATAATAAAGAGTAAGACTGGTGATGCGTCTGACAAAACTAACTATCGGCCCATTTCTTTGGCAACTGTGCTAGCAAAGGTCTTTGACAGCTTGCTTAATGACATCCTGTTGCAGCATGTTAAACTGCATGATGCACAATTTGGCTTTAGAGCAGGACTTTCAACAGAAACCGCGATTCTGTGTCTTAAGCAGGCTGTCAGGTATTACACGGACAGGAAGACACCGGTTTATGCCTGCTTCCTAGACATGTCCAAAGCCTTTGATACTGTGTTGTATGGAAGACTTTGGAACAAGTTGGAAGCTGCTGGGGTGCCAAATGAGATCATCTTGGTACTCAAAAACTGGTATAGTTGTCAGCGAAATCAGGTGCGATGGGGAGGGATGTTGTCTGACGCCTACGGCATGGAGTGCGGCGTGCGGCAGGGGGGAATCACATCTCCTTTGCTGTTCAACATCTATGTGAATGATCTCATCGGCGAGCTCAGCAGTACGCATACAGGGTGTATAGTAGACGGGGTATGCGTGAATAATATAAGCTACGCAGATGATATGGTGCTGCTGGGCCCGTCGGTGGGGTCCATTCGTAAACTGATCTCGATTTGTGAAACATATGCGGTGGAACATGGACTGAGGTATAACTCTAAGAAGAGTGAAGTACTCATATTCAAGAGTGGTAATATTAAACCAGTGCATGTTCCGCCGATTGTAATAAATGGTGCGGCTCTACCAATTGTAAGTAGCTTTAAGTACTTAGGACATATTGTCACAGAGGACCTTAAAGATAATGCAGATGTAGAACGAGAGCGTAGAGCGCTGGCAGTTCGAGGAAATATGATCGCGCGCCGGTTTAGTCGCTGCTCGAGAGAAGTGAAAATCACTCTATTCAAGGCTTACTGCCAATCCTTCTACTCGAGCAGCTTATGGGTTAATCATACTCGGCGGGCTGTCAGCGATTTACGCGTCCAGTATAACGATTTGTTCAGGGTGCTGATGCGGCTGCCTCGCTTTTGCAGTGCATCTACGATGTTTGCTGAAGCGCGCACGGACGACTTTCATGCAATAATACGCAAGAAAGTTGCATCCCTACGTCAGCGGGCGCGAGGCAGCAGCAATGGCATCCTGCAAATGATTATTGGTCGCTTGGACTGTCCCATTCAAGATAAATGGATGCATGTAATGATGGGCAAAAAGCTGTAGCTATAGTTTATTTATTTGACATTTTTTTTTTTTTTTTTTTTATTTTAAATTTTTATCCAAATTATCCAATTTCATGTAACTAAATCTAATTTTAATGTATTCAAATTTTAGTAATTATGAGTTTTTAAATGTTAATCAGTATTGAATTTAATTAATTATTTTGTGTTTATTAAGTAATTTTTAAATGTGATTTTATGTTTTATATTTTATGTGATGTGCGACTGAATTTCTTTTTGTAATTATGGACATGCTTTCTGAATTAAAATTATTATTATTATTAAATGTATTTTAGCTATTACGAGTAAATTTCATTCACACATTTTTACTCCATAGTACTTAATTGGTTATGAATAGATTTATAGTTCATAAATAGATTTAAATAAACAGGCATTCATTAATTGGTTATAAATAGATATTATATAGTTTATAAATAGACTTAAATATACAGGCATTAATTTATGTTTTAGTTTATCTTTAGATTTGTCTCAAAATTGATGATTTTTTCATTATATAAACTCAATTCAAGTTAGCAACTTCTGGCAAAAATTTTGGTAATTTATTTAGTAATCTGTGAATGGCGCTGTGGGCTGTATCATTAATTACTCTATTTATGTATCCACTTTATTTATATTTTATAATACGGCTGTCTGTTGTTCCTTTTTAAATAAATAAAAAAAAAAAACTAACCTAAGTTAAATATTTATTAAACTTACCTACTTGTAAACTTCAATGAAATTTACAACAAAACTGAATTACAATTTTATATTTTAAAAACTAACATACTACGTATTCAGTTTCATTGTCTTTCATCTCAAATGGATATTTTTCCGAGTGGAGTCTACTTGGAAAGAGAACTATCGTGGTGAAAACTGGAACTAACGTCTCAAACAAAACAAATTAACTTTTTCGTCGAACAAAATAAAGGGTCAAGTACAGCGGCGCCCTCATGTCCCAATTCTCTTTCCGAACAGACTACGAATAATTTTCATTTTACCCGAAAAACATTTTCCAATGTGATTATTCAATTCCATTGAAAAGATTTGTTCATGTTTTCACGTTCATACACTCTCCACTTATCGAGAATTCAATCGCAAACACCAAGCGTAGGTACTAACTAAGCTACCTACTAACAAAGCAAAGTGTACGCAAATGATGTAGAACTATTTATCTCGGAATGTTTGCAAATATCCGACGATCGTATTCAGTTCGTATCAGTATTTAGTACGTACACGGCTTACTATGGAACGTTAGAACGGATTGGAATGGCCATATGAACTTGCCAGTGTTGGCACAAGTGTGAGCAAATTCTTCTCACAATTATACGAGGTGAGTTTTTTTTTTTTTTTTTTTAGTTAGAAACCAACAGTGCTCTTACGTCCATGTCTTTAAAATTTGTTATCGCCATGTATTCCGTGACGTTTCACTTGCATAAGACTAAAAGTTATATTTTTTAGCACAATATAGTTAATTAGTGTACCTAACAAAAATAGTCAAAAAACTACGTAAGACAGGAGGCAGTGCGATCAACTCAAACCATAAACCTTAAAAACTGAACTCAGAACCGTTCCTTTATAAAGCCTGTAGTATATTGAGTGGTAGATCAGTAAAAACAACAACAGCAGATGCAAGGATAAAAAGAACTTACTTACGGAAGGATGACAAGACAATCCGTTATCACTTACAAATAATGACGCTCATGCAGTACCCGTTATGACTCGTTTAAAGGACATAGAACTTACCATGAATGTTTGCTAGGTATATTACACTTACATGACGCTTGTAGTTAGGCAGTGTGAAGGAAGACGTCATATTCAGACGGCTGGATTTCACAGAAAGCTATATTAACTCGGCTCCAGTGGCTTTTCCATTTACTTCAAAGGCTTCGCAGAACACACGACGTGTATTACCAGTTCAATGCGTCCGGAGCGTTCAAAACTCACTCACTATTCATTCTGGAATGTTCGATGGTCGATGAAAGAACGTGGAGTAGAATCAGCAGAACCACTGACGGTGCTTGCGTTTAGGACCTAATTGAGCTGAGATAGAGTAGAGTTTACAAATCGTTAGGTCTTGCTGAACCATAGTCATTAGCGGGGAAAGCTTTTACGCGTTCGTAATATTATTGAATTCTGATTTTTACATAACTGTGACGAATGGGTATCGTTGTAATCGGAAATTTAAAACCTCCATTTCAGTATATGATTCCTAGAAAATGTATGTACCGCTACAATACCTGAAATCGATAATAAAATTTGAAAAATAGTTTTTATACTTTTTTTACATCTTTCATAAATCTATAAATCGGATATATGTTTGGATGTTGAGGCATAAGTGAAGCGTATTATTTTGATCGACATACATTTCCTAGGAAGTGTTAATATACAATTATAACAATCCAGGTACTTTTATTCTAATTATTTTTTTCAGTACTAACGTTGTTAATTAGGATTAAAATGTTCAGTGGCAGAATATCAGAATAATTCTCGCAATTTAACATCTTCTGTGGCATCATTTCCATCCTAACGTTTCATAGGAAGTAGCAGATGATTGAAATTAATATATGTATCTACTTTTTAAGTATTGTCGTCTAAATTATACAAAATGTCAACATTGACTCAAAATTAGTCTAGAATGTGAACTTGCCGATTCTTACACTATTTCGTGGACCATGATCCAAAAAACAAGGTATTTTTATTCCGGGAGCAAACACGTAATGACGTCACTTGTTGTTGTCTCTTTCAAACTTGCTATGGAGGGCTTATAGCTTATTTAGGTCTTTTTTAATTGACATTGACATTGACGTGTTGCCCATGTGACCATTTTTGACTCTGAATGAGAGAAGGATTATAATTATTATAATGGTGCGGACAGTGCGGTACGACGAGCAGTAATATATCCCGTGCAGAGGCGTTGATGAGTTGGCGTTATACTGCGTGTACATACATTTTACTCAAGTTGAGATAATTTAACACTATGATAAAAAATGTAAACTCGCGCACTGTCGCGGTTCGTGGAGCGGTGTAACAATCACCTTATCCTCAGTGGAAATGCTCAGTTAGAGCACACTGCATTACGGCAGATGCATCCAGCCCGGAGTGGCTACAGCGGACATTCGTCGGATGTTTGCCAGCGTCCAGCGATTAATGACCCGACATTATTTGCACTATCAATATAAATTGCACTCTGTTGGCACTGAGCGCTGGCGTTTGTGATAAGAGCCTATTTTGTTTTTGGGTAACTGGCCTATTAATGGTGATTAAAATCTTTATTGTGGTACCTACGGGATCTAAATGAGTCTAACGGAACATTTTCATAGTGAATTATTAGTGAATTGTTTGTTCCAAATTCAATTGTGAACATACCTGGGAATATTAGATATGTTCACAATTAAAACTCTACTTTGCACGAGAATGATTAAAAGAATTGAAAGGGTTATCATTACTGAACCAAACTATTTTATTGCTAGGACTTATGTCCATGACCATTAAAATTTGAGGGAAAAAAATTGCTGCTGCAACTTTTAAGTTCACTGCTAGAAGTCGCTGTAGAAAGATTACAAGTAATGCGAAAAATTACTGTTTTCATATATAAATTAAAACGAGTAGTATTTTGTATCCCATCACTTCCAGTACTTATCTATAAAGTTACTTTGTCCAGAAAAAATAAATATTTCATCTGAACAAGCCTCGCCGTCAACGTAAATCAAATCCGACTGTTTATTTTCCATCATTTGCGATCAGATGTGCCTCCGAAGGTATCCAAATAGACGGTGAATGATCCGAGCACTACAGAGAGATAACTGCGAATTTCGGGGAGCAACGAAAGGTTTTAGTATTGTGATCGTACTTGGAAATGTGTTATGTACGTGAAATAGCAAGTGACTGAGGACTGAGTAGTGTAGAGGCTACACCGATATCGCGTCGTATCTACGCCGTAGTATAGTCTACGCCGTAGTACGATCTAGGCCGTAAGTCAAAGCGTATTATCATGTTACACGAGTTGTATATCTCAATGCAAACAAGAACAATAGCCTACGTAGACCGCATTCCTTGTTCCATCTTGAGAATGATATGACTACGAATATTCTTTTTCACAACTCAATTTGCTTAATGTAATGACGAAGTTACAGCTCTGTTAAAAACATCGATGAGTTATGACTAAACGCCTTACCTATCGACAACAAAAAGACATACCTAGACAACAAACACTTTTTTCAATAGTACATCTGCTATATTCCGAGGTTGTTTACCCGAGGACAAGCCCGCCCGGTCCGAATGCGTCCTATCACAGGGACAGTTACCCTGATTGAAGGGATTTGCCGATATGGCCACGTTTGGAATATTTCTTCGCATAAAATATGAAAATTGCAATCGGATTTTACTATCTTCTTTTCTTTTTCAGTCTGTGATTACTGATATCGTTTTTTGGTCTAGCTTATGCGATGGATAGTGGTTTTAGGACAAGGACTAAAGTAGGCCACCTGGAAACTTATAGTGGATACGGTCTCGCACGATAACCTTGCTAATTCTTTCTAAACACTCGTCTTTGTCCGCAATCCATTGTAAATTTTGTTATTTTACTTATAACTCAGTTTTTACTAAGCGTCATAGTTTCACTTTCAATTTAATTTGCATTTAAAAACGCAAAAGTTTGTTAGTTAGTTACTGCGCGATAAAAAGGCTCACCAGATTTGAGTACGATTTGGAATAGCGACAGATTGTATCTATTTTTTTCTGTATTTTTTGTAATTGCTGTTGGTATGAGACCTGTTACAGCGTACCGGACTATATTGTAGGCACGCCTTGGTGGCGCAGGGTCTACAGCGTACCGGACGCCTTGGCGGAGTTTGTCATAGTAAAATTAGCTGGTAAATCATAAAATAGCGGCAGGCGCATCTAGTTTATTAAATGTATATTGTAATACTATTTACAGTACTACTCTATGAAGTTTATCATTGAAAATCTAAGTTTGACATTTTATCTGCTAGAGTGAAAAGTTTTTTTTTTTTTCGAGCCATAGATTAATTGCGTTGGCCAGCAGGACTGCATGAAAAAAAACACATCTTTACTCGGTGTAGTGAGGTGAAGTTGAAGTTGTGTGTTTCACTCGGCAGCAAATTTATTCTAACTTTGAAATTAAAAACTAATAATATGAAACGTAAGTTAATTTGTTAAATGCAATCGCATTATGACATTTGTTGCTAAGCTAATATTTGAGGACTTACATTCGCGATTTCTCAATTCGTTAAATTTACGCAAGTGTGGCACTCATACAAATACTTGAAATGCATACAAATGAAGGTACGCTATTATGGTTGAGATGAAAGCCCACTCGTGCTACACGCTGTGTTCAAACACTCGTAATTTTGTATCAAATATTTCAAAGTAAAGTCTTTACGGAGAAATAAAGAAAAATCTCAGTAAAAAGCTTCATTACGCAAAAAACAAATAAAGATAATCAGACAGGCGAAGAACAAACATAGTTCAAAGTTAAAGCACTTTAGCACAAAAGATAAAGGTCACATCGGCAACAGAAACACTTAAAACCAACAATAATAAGAGCAATTACTTGAAACACCCAAATTCGCTCCGCGCTGCCACGTTAAATAAATAAGCCAGTGCGACGTCTGAAGAACTAAGATAACAGCCTAGTCACTAGAGATGGGATGACATCCGACAACATTTATGCCCACCATTCACATGTGAGCCTTTCCGCTAGATTTGTCATTGGCAACAAATTTGCAGAAATATCTGCGTGTGGATGTTAACAAACGAAACACGAATCGTAACATTCACACGCAGATATTTCCGCGGATTATTTGTCGCCAACGACAAATCCGGCGGACAGGGTCGCATGGTGAATGGAGGGGTGGGCTTTGCTTACTTTGCCGGTTACCGGATAACGCAAATAAACTGCTTCGGGCTATAATGACCATAATTGGTAAACAAATGTGATGAACCAAAAATAATCACGAAATTCAACTATTACTCGTAGTTCGCCTCGACCGGAGACATGCGAAGTCTTCTTTCATATCTCCATAATCTCTTCTTAAATTTAACTCAAATTTAAACTTAAGAACTAAATTTGCATAAACTACTTTCTTACAAAATTTCAAAAGGATCGCATAAAAGGTACCGCCAGACAAACAAATTCGGTCGCCAGCTATTTTCTATTTATGAAACGAAGGTTCGGTCGATATCTTAGTGGTAATATAACATCCGCCTAAACAATCAAGGCGCATCACTATTCGTAACAACTATAGACTTTGCACCCGAAACGGCAAACTAAGTTAGCGACTTAATTGACGTCGTCCCGCCTCGGAAACTTGAGAATATTAATATTTGTCAAGGGCGGGCAGAATAAATACATTTCCCAGTAATAAAATCGCTTACGCGAATTCAAGTTATGCAAAGTTTTCTTCAAAGGCTAATAGTGAGTATTTATTGGTTTGTGAAAATTATTTTACGCGAGAGAATAATCAGGTTTTGTTTCGAGAATTTCATAAATAGTCATGACCTAGTTTAGATGAAGTGGTTTTCCTGAGAAAAAAACGTGGGCGAAACTACTCTTGTTTGCAAACTGAGTTATTATTTACTACTTGTTAATATGTGGTAAGTCGAAAAAACCGACTTATACATCAACATACATCTTATACTCATTTCTCAACCTCTCCTTTTGAGTATAAAGCTACTAAAAACTTAGTTAGAAGGCCTGAGTGAAACTTTTTAATATTATTTTCTTTATAACTCTTACTTACGCTACCATCCAATCACACGCTCCTCTGGGGGAACTTGATTAAGCTTAATTGACCGAGCGGAGCATGTCTGCTTCAGCTTAAGCAAAATGATTTCGTATGTCCGTCCGTCCGGTGGGTCCATCTGGCTGTCCATCTACAGGTTGCATGTCTTAACCGATTTACGTGAAATTTTGTGAGCAGGTTCGATTATTATTTAGATTATTTTTGATATCTTGCGATATCAAAACTGGTGTTCTAAAAGTTGTTCACTGGAACGGGTAGAATGAATGAATACTAAAAACTTACTATGAGTTGACTAAAGATTTTTATATTCATTACACTGAGAAGAAGATAAGAAATGCGATGGCCGAAGACAGAAAAACAAAATATTGATGACCTTCTAAACATCCTTTACTAGACCCTTCTAACACATTGTTTTATCATCTCTCCACGAGAGATATCATTGTGTCAGATCATATGGTATTGCTCAATAATCACAATTAACATACGCTAGCTACCGAGACACGGGTTAGTTATGTTTGGTTCACATTCGAGCGTAATTGTGATCGAATCTAATTGACGCACTGAACCGTAACACGCAGCTATGTTATGGGAAGTCTTGATAGGTGCTTCCTATAAGGTGGCTTAGATATCTAACATAATGGGTTTGTTTATGTACAAACTAGCTGCTGTAGTCTGCGTTTGAATATTTAAATTCTGAGTTTTAAGTTCTAAATTACAACTACTTTTTGGACATCTTTCGAAAATTTACTTTTTTTCTAATTGGTTCTTAAATAAAGATATACGGTTATACGGTAAAAAACAATTAAAAATACGGTTATACGGGAAAAAACGATTAAAATTAATATTTAAACAACGACAGATTTGAAAACCTCCTCCTTTTTGAAGTGGTTACAATTAACTGTTTCTGAACCGTGGTCAACCGCTGAAAGCAGCTTGTGTCCAATAACCATCATATAAAAGTAATATACTTTTCTGAGAACAGATTTCAAGCTATTCATAAGGATGTAATTTTCGAGCGAGCCCTAGAGAGCGAAGCATCTATGCTTTAGCTTCGACAAAAATGCTTTCGTATGTCCGGGCCATTGTCATCGTCTTTGTCCTTTGTCAGTTTCTGGTTTTTTTTTTTGAAATGGCGGAGATTTGATTATATTTTTTTAGAAAGAATTAAAAAAACTGCCTAGATAAAAAAATATCTAAATTATAATTATCGAACCTACTCACAAAGTTTTAAGAGAATCGGTTAAGAAATGTGTTCTGTAGAGGAGACGGACGTAGGCCGCGAGCTGTACAGCTCACAAAGCCACTAGGTACAAGTCTCTTATAATTTTATTCTTACCTTACTTTTTATATTGATTATTATTGATCAATGATCAAGTTCATTCAAAAAGAAACGAATCGATTACTCTAATACCAAAACTGTGCTGTCATGCAAATATCGAAATACGAAAACTTTAATATCAACATAATATTATCTACTAAATTGAATAAAAGATTTTTTTCTTGAACTAAGTATACAAATCAGTAAGCCTATTTTACGTAGAGGTACAAAGTTCTGAGTAAAGGTATGTAAATTCTACCTTAATGTGATATTCCTCGAAAAAGCCTCGTACGAAAAATAGAAAATCACATACTCGTAGCTCTAGGACAAAAACTACCTCCAGGTATTATTTAGATAATCCGTTTTTGGTAGGTATTGGTAGATAACTATGTCTAGGTATGGCTTTGGTAGTGTACACACCAAAGTCGCCAACAGACGCCGGCATTTTATTATTTATATGATGCCATGATATTGGTAACTTCAAAAGAAATCATGCTTACACACGTGTACACACGTCTACATGAAGTTAAGGGTTTGATTTTTCAAATAAAGTCGCCAACATCATCCATGTCGACATCATCGATCTAACATTAAATTTTTATATCCCACTAAGAGGACACCGACCTACTCGTACCTACGTCGAGAGTGATTGAGCCGTTATCCACCACGTTGGCTCAGTGCGAGTTGGTGGATGTTACAAGTCCGAGAATCATTCATTCTAGAACATATCGGTTTCCTCACGGTATTTTCTTTACTATATCAAATTTAAACGCACATAAACTTGCTCCAATCATTGGGCACGGTCAGGATCTAACTCACGACCTCCGGATCGAAAGGCAGGGTCCATCCCACTCGACCAACATATGACCTCATACAAATAACAAAATGTCAACGACTTTTCTAGACCCCTTTTGTATATATTTCATGATATCCGACGACAAAAGAAGAACTTAGTGTAGACCATGGACGTAGAAAAAAAGTCGGACGGAACTTCAGCTAAGACAGAACTGAATTCTGTCATGGCGGTGACTTTCTAAATGTGAGTGAATTTCGGGTGGCCATGTTAACCAAATTTACCCATTTATTATGGTTTTATTTTTGAGCAATGATAACCTAATGGGAGAAGAATCGGCTATCAAGCAGAGGGAGCGGATCCGATCCCAGCCAAAGGCACGCACCAATTTGTTCATTTGTAAACATTTCTAACTATGCATATTTAATTTCATCTGGAGCACGGTCTATGGCAACAGGCTCGCCTCCTGGCATATTTGGAACTGAATATGATCCGGCGAAGTGTGGGTATTGTATTACATCTCTACCAGCTCCTTCGGGGGAAAGGCGTGACGACATGGTAATGTAATGTTAGTATGTTTATAAATAAATATGTAAATATGTTTGTTAATAATAATGTTTTTAAATACCCACATGTGTTCACAGTTCTCACAATTAGCAGATTGATTCGTGCCTTAAGCGGGATCGAACCCGCTCCATCTTGCTCAAGAGGAGAGCCTAGTCCAACTAGGCTATTATCGTTTCAAAAAGTTTTAGTGAGCTAAATTTTAGATGTGGAAAAGTTTCAAAGTTGCAAAATTTACTTTTCGAGGGACTGCATATGTATTATGTAACAACACGCCGTATCCTCCTTTATAAGTCATTAGCTTTAAAATGTATACTGCAAATGACACTGTGTTGGTTTGGGATCCAACTATTTTGATCGTTACATCGTCTAATTATTTGGATCCAGTCATTTCTCCATGATTCGTTTTTTTAGGAAATCTTGTAAAAAGAAAATACTTTGTAACTTTAATAAATTGAGTTTCGTAAAAAAACGTTTTACCGTGTTTAGGGAAATTTCCATATGTGAACATTGGTAACACTGGTCTTGACACTGGCCTGTCTGCCAGGTGTAGAGCGTTCCGAAACAAAAATGGTCACCTAGGTTACGTCAATCAATGCATAAGAGCAAGACCGAAATAAGTCATTCACGACAAGGCCGAAAGAGACGATGAGAAGTGATGTAGCGAGTGTCAACTCCCGGAACGCTCTAATGATTTAATGAATTATTATTTTCTGGTGAATAAAAATGTATAAAGTTCGGGAATAAGTCATTGAATAATTGATTTACCTATGAAACGTGATTCCATGATTTTTATTCTTGCGATCACTACGGTTTTTACACCATTTTACCGCACAAAACACGCTGTTTTGTAAAATCGTTTTCCCCGCATAGACGTGTTGTCAGTGTAAACGTTACGCTCAAATGACTAAAGATATCTGTGAATGTGTGCGTCGGCCTGTAAGTACAAGGAGCTGGCTGACTTTGGGTAGCACAGTTTTGACAAAGATGAAGCTCCGTCCGACTTTTTTTCTACGTCCATGGTGTAGACTGTAGACAATGTGTTGTAGGCTTGAGCTATGAGTGAGAAACAAAAGCGTATCGTAGCATCGAATATTTCAAAATAAAAAAATAAATTCAAATTGAATCATGCTGTTTCATTATTTGATGGCTATAAAGCGTCACTATAAAGACGGCGCACCTGAGCCTGTTAATCGTAATTAATTTGTACCCCTCTTTAATTCCCTACAGTGCTTTACGGAGTACACCCAGAGGGGGTGCTTGGACCCTTCTTGCTTCTGTCAGTTATGTTTTAACACATTTATTTTGTGTCTGCGATACCGTTAAGTGTTATTAAATAGGTACAACTAGTAGTCAAGTAATTTGTACAACATACATATCGTCACGCTTTTCCCCCAAAGGGGCTCACAGAGGTGTAAAACATCCACACTTTGCCGGACGATATTCAGACTTAACACGTTGAACGCCGAGGGAAAAATCGAGTATTCCCGTTCAGGCCATGGCGCTCACCGGTGAGCCTTACCATACTGAACCATTCAGGCCACGGGGGTCGCCCGTGAGCCGAGTGCGAGGTTCAATGTAAACGCTTCCCACAAGCCGAAAAGAACAGCTACCAAACAAAACGCGTATGGAAGTGAGCCGTGTGGCCCTGTAGCACAATCGGACAGCGTGGTTTTCAAATCCAGTTGAAACTCAGGTTTTTATCAAGGTTGTTGTTATGATACTAGGGTTGGTCAACGATTTGGTCTAATTACATGCAACGGTATAGTACAAAATATATTTTTTTAAGCTTCTCAGTTATTTATGAAGATTAATAATCACAATGGCACTTTTTTCAATATCACATTAGTTAAAATAATTAATCATTTTTATAAGAAACCTAAAAATTACCGGTGAATTCGGTTAACACAAAGTAAACAAAATAGCTCCCGAGCCAGGAACAAATTTGGTCAATCATTTACTCCCAGACAAAAACTCGTACAAATGATTAAGATAGATTTATCATAAATTATTGTGGTCGTCAGCAGCGAATCCGGTGGTGGGTTTAGCAGCATTATATAGATTATACACAAAGGCGTTCGAATGTGTTAGGTGGAGTTGCAAGCATTGCAGGAAATGGGCGTCCCTTTCCACCTAATAGCACTGATTGCCAATCGGTACGAAGATGGAGAGTCAAGCATCAAGATAAATGATGGTGTGTCAGGATCTTTCAAACAAGAAAAAATGAGTATGTCAGGGGTGAATACCTCTTGCACCATTTGTCTTTTCTTCTTTTTAACATTTTATTGCGAGTATATAATAAGAAGAGCCCTAGGACAGTGGGGAAGAGATATCGCAATAGGTGGCAATAAGATCAGCAACCTACGATATGCAGATGACACAACATTGTTTGCATCTTCATCTTCATCTTCTCTAAAAACACCAAAATGAGACTTGTGCGATGTATCGTGTTCTCAATTTCTTTACGGCTCCGAGGAGCTTGACCATGATGTCAATACGAGCAGTGGACAGAAGAAACGAAGAGAAAAGAAGAAGCCTTTGAAATGTGGTGCTGGATGATATAGTAGACTGTTGACTGTTGCGCATATCATGAACAAAATGTACCAACAAATCTATTTTCAGCCAACTCAACGTCAAGTCCACGGTTATCCACAATCTGATACAAAATAGTTCTGAGCTACTTTGGTCATATTGCCCGGAGGCAACCAGATAATCTTGACAAGTTGGTTATTGTAGGAAAGATAGAGGGCAAGAAGAGACCAGGGGGTCGACCGCTGACCCGATGGTTCGACCAAATGAAGACGATTACAGCTCTCCGTTACTAATTATTAGTAGCCCTGAAACAAGCCGACAGCAGAGTGGTATGGCAGAAGCTAGTAAACGCCGCGGTGAAGGCATTTCAAGATGGGGACGACCTTCAGTAATGAAGAGCATAAAGAAGAAGAAGCCTCCCAAACACGTAGAAAAAAACCCAGTCATTTCCTCCCGATTGAAAATTGTGTTGTGTTAAGATAAAGCTTTCAAACCCGAAAAAAAAGTCAGCTGGCTGTATCGCGGTAGAAATATCGTCAGCTGATGCCCTGATGATTGCAAAGCAGGAGCTACGCAAGAGCTTCTATCGCCTATTTGAATGCATCAACTAACCAGTTTTTCCTTGGCATACTGCTAGGCAACAAGCTTTCATTCAATGGTCAAATCAAGTGGCTAAGTGCGTAAAATTCCCCGCCAAACAAATAAACAAGCCTGCATTTGACCTGCCGTGTTATTATTTTTGTATGTATGTTTGTATAGGTCACATGAGAACCACTTCCTGAAGTTCGATTGCACTGGAATTTGGTATACTTGCGTATCTTCGGTGCCAATTTAATATGGACCATGAGCCATGAGCTTCATGGTCTGATGATGGAGTTGGAGGGTGTTCATAACTTTTCTATAGTCAATCGTTTCCAAAACTAGCTTTAAGGAGTGTACATCTGACTAATGTAGATGATGGTGAAGAAGTTAGCAGCCGAACCGTGAGCTGGTCAAAGTTAGTTCCCACTAGGCTTCATGATAAATCTTAATCGTTGTACGAGTTTTCGTCCGGGAGGAAATGATTGACTAAATTTGTTCCTGGCTCGCGGGCTAGACTCGCTTGCTGCGTCCGGGGAACGAGTGCACTGGGTGAGCCGCGCGGTGACCCCGCGGCCTCCGGGAACGGAAATTTAAAAATCGTTCGTAGAAGGCCACGGGACTCACCTGTGAGCCTTATGCTATATCTCTAAAACTAGGCGGTAAAAGTCGCTAATTTTTATTTTCCATACGAATTATCGCATTTTATATACTTTGTGATAAAAATCTCAAGTTGATGAAAATTACGGATTACCTGATTTTGGCTTGGCCCGAACGGAAAGGTACGCTAGGCTCACCGGTGGGTCCTATGGCGTGCAACGTGTTAAATGTGACAGGGGCGGAGCCTGTTGCTATACACTGGGCTACAGTTGCATAGCAGATGACATTAAATACGCACATATATATTCACACAATGAACAAATTGGTGCGTGCCTTCGGCTGGGTCCGAACGCGCTCCCTCTGGCTTGAGAGGTGAGATTTCTCCGACTAGGCCATGGCCGCTGGTATTGTACAAACACAATTACAAATAGCTATCTACCCGATCAATATGCCAAATGTCCTAAGTAGTTGCAGTCAAATTTGATTAGTAATGTCATGAAAATAAAGACCAAGGGTAATAATAATAATAATAATAATAAAGTTTATTTTATTCCAAGTTTCAAAATACAGATACATACTTCTGGTGACTCTTTTTAAGCTAATAAAGCTTGTGCTAAGAGCCCCCGCTCTTTCTTATTATAGTACATCATTTATTTACAGGGCGTGAATGCGTGAGTATGTGTGTGTGTGTGTGTGTGTGTGTGAGAGAAAGCGAATTTATAACAGACTTTATAACATGACTATTATTATTTTTTCAAAGCACAGTTAGTATTAATTTTAAAACCGATTTTAAAATTTTCTATTTTTTTATTTTATTTTTATAACTTGAGCAACATTTCAGTTTCATTGTAGTTTAGTGGCTTTAACCACTCTGTGAAACATTTTTTACATTCGTAAAATCTTTTAGGATATAAATCTAAAACTTTGTTTGCATTGTTGTATAAATTAGCCGAACGTACATTAAATTGCTTGCGAGCAAATTCAGTTTTGCATTTAGGAACCATCGCAACTGACACCTTTCTTCTTTTTGATGGTTTTTGAACACCAGCATCGAATGGTAGAGTTTTATGTTTTTTAAGAACTAAGTAAACAAGATAAAGTTTTCTAACCGAGAGCAAATTACTTATTCGATAGATATCTTCGGTGGAGTACCTGATATTTTTAAAATATATTACTTTAATCAAAGCTCGTTGAGCTCGTTCAGCTGCAATAAATTTTGTTTTTGAAGCTCCCCCCCAGATTGGAATACAATATATTAAGATGGATTGTGCCAGAGCCACATATATTTCATTTAATAGGTTCCTAGGTGACTGACTGTTTTTTTGAGGGACAACATGTCTAAGTGATCTAAAGATCCATATCAGTTTCCTTACTCTATTAGATACTTGCTCTAAATGTTCATACCATGTGAGTCTGTAATCTATTATCACCCCCAGATACTTAGTATTTGACATCTTGTGGATACTAGGACATCCACAGTTTGTCTTATCGGCAGTATCGCATTCATGAACTCTTAAGTCAAATTCTGCAGTTGGTTGAGTACGGTTATTGATACTAAAACATATGTAGTTGGTTTTGGAAGTGTTTAGTGTTAGAAGGTTAGATTTGAGCCAACAAGCAACTTGAGTCATACCAGTTTCAGCAATGGTATTTACCGCTTCCCAGGATTTTCCTGAGAAAACAATAGCTGTATCATCAGCATAAGAAAATAGATTAGCATCCTTGAGTGATAAATTATATAGATCATTAATATATATTAAAAATAATGTAGGACCTAAAACACTTCCCTGTGGAACACCATACGTCACATCCACGTCATCACTAAGGGTTTGCCCCACCTTAACTCTCTGCTTTCTATTGGATAAGTAATCTATAAAAAGTCTTAAGGGTATTTCTCTAATTCCAATACTTTCCAGCTTATTCACAAGGATCGAGATAGATACCGTGTCAAACGCTTTTTTAAGGTCAAGAAACACTGCTAAACTTTTATTTCCTTTATCAAGTTGGTGTATTACAAGAGATGTTAAGGCAGATATTGCGTCTTCCGTAGATTTACCTTTTCTAAACCCAAATTGCATAGGAGACAAAATATTGAATGAATTTAAATAATTAAGTAGTCTAGAGTTCAGTAATTTTTCTAAGATTTTTGATATTGCTGGCAATACAGATATAGGTCGATAATTGTTTATATCACTACTGTCTCCACCCTTATGAACCGGAGTTATTAATGCCTGTTTTAAAGGAGCTGGAAAAGTACCTTTTTGAAAACATAGATTAGTAAGATGGGTTATGATAGGCACGACTTCTTTTCTAGTTGTTTTTAAGAATCTAGTTGAGATATTGTCCCAGCCAGGTGAGCTTTCAGATTTCAGACTCATTAGAGTTCTTTCAACTTCGTCTATATTTGTATCTGTGAGGACAAAAGAATTTAATGGTTGATTAATAATTGTAGATGTAACTTTAGTGGCTTTAATATTTTGAGCTAGTGATTTTCCAATATTCGAAAAGTAATCATTGATAAAATTTACCGAATCTTTAGGGGATGACTTAATGCTTAGCAGTTCCGAGGTTTGACTAATATTTTTGTTTGTGTATGTAATATTTTTTATATTTTTCCATAGTAGTTTATTGTTTTTAATTGAATTCTCTAGTAACTCCCTTTCATATTTTCTTTTTAGTTTTTTAATCAAGTTATTGCAATAATTTCTATATCTAGTATATGTTATTTTTAAAATATCGTTATATGGATCAGCTCGTAGGTTTTTTTGGAGTTTGTTCCTATGATTGATACAACGCAGGATACCAGTAGTGATCCACGGTTTTATTATGCGTTTACTCCTTGGAATTTCTGTATTAATAGTGCTACTAGTAATTGATTCCGTTAGTTTTCCTATGAATAAGTCAAGCAACACATTAGGATCTTCACAAAACAGTAAGTCAGACAGATTTTTTTCCTTTAAACAGTTTAGAGCAAGCTCATAGTCCAATTTATTTCGGGTTCTGCTTACATTTGGTACATTCTTAAGTTTTGAAAGGCTTAATAATATTGTATAATGGTCTGTAGTAGTAGTATGTAAGACAGCAATGGATGCAGATACTTTTAATTTACTTACTTTTAGCATAAAGTGATCAAGACAATTTTTTCCTCTGGTTGGTAAAATGTGCCCTGGTAGTATACCGTATAGAGACAGCATGTTAAGATAATTAATTCTATTTTTGTATTCATTAGAAGTCTCTGTGGCTCTAGGTTTTATATTAATATTAATATCCCCTGTTATTACAATACTATCTGAGGTAAGAGACGCAAGGTGAGAACTCAGACTGTTAATGAAAGTTTCTGCATTTGGATTTGATGGCGATCGATAAACACCTAGAATCTTATTGTTCAGGATATCCAACTGTAAACAGGACGCCTGCGCGAGTTCAATTTCTGTAATACTGTGCTTTAATGTGTTTTTAACATAGAGAGTAACTCCGTCATTTTGGTTTAGTTGGTGAGTGGATACATAAGAAACATAATTATTTAGTTGTGGAGTAGGCTTTTCTTTACTAAGCCTGCATTCTGTTAATATTATAACATCAGTCTCAAAATGAAAAGTTGATAAATTAAGTACAAAATCATCAAAATTACAGTAAATACTCCTTATATTTTGTGTAACAATAGTTAAGTCATTCTTTTTAATTCTTAATTTTTTTGAAAGATCCAAAATTTTATTACATTCAAAAGAGTGTGCTATTTCTATATTGTCTATCTCATTCAAAGTAAACAAGGTATCATCCATCTGTAAAGATAGTTAAGTTATAGTCTGGGGTTACATTGGGAATGATACTTGCGAAGGTATAACGATTGCAAATTGTACGATAGAGTTTTGATGAATAGCTAGAGTTTTTGAAATTTTTAAGAAGACTTATATATAATTCGCAGTTATTTAGGTTATAAGGTTTTATTTGTTTATGTTGTATGGGTGTGATAGTTGTGTTGTCATTTTTTACGTAAGATTGTTTGTTTGATTTATGTGTGTGTAAGTGTATTGTACATAAAGTAATAAGCATACATTTAAAATATGTGCCAAAATGCGATATGAATTCTACTTTTAGAATTATACATAATCGATTAATGTGGTTAGAAACACATGACAGCAGGAAGAAGATGCAATGTAATAAAATAATGCAATTATTTGACTGTGCTGTTAGAGACACTTTCTTTGAATACGATGACAGTCATTTGGCTGGTACTGTTTGTAAAAGATGATGTATCTGGGCTTCGTTTTTAATTTGTATGATAGGCGATGTTTCATCAAATCTCACATATACTCTTCCATACGAGGTCCACCAAAACTTGTAGTTCTTTGACTTAGTAAGGTCCCTTGCCAAAAAGTACAGTCGAGCTGCCTTAGCTGTAAGTTGTTCCGACACATATATAGGATCATATTCACTTGTCTTGAATCCCAGATGTTTGGCTTGCAGTTTATTCTGACTATTTTTTACGTTATGAGTTTTACACATTTTTAATAAATCTGTTTTTAGATTAGTGGAGCCCATCTCAACAATTATGGGTGTACTTTTTTCGGCATTTCTCCTTCCATTAATTCTATATATATCCTTTATATCGGACTTTTCTAATTTACAGTTTACTGTTTTGGATAAATTGAGTACCATATCCATAAGATCTTCTTTAATTTCAGTCTTCTTCTTTGGGACATTCTTTATTTCAATGTTCGCTTTCCGGCTTTCTCTCTGCATGTCTTCAATCTTGTCTTCAAGTAAAGTAATGTGCTCATTATCCTTTTTTATTTGGCCTTCTAGTTGATCAATTTTCTTTCTGAATACCTCATTTTGACTTGTAAGTAGGGCGATGGAATTATCTATATTATGATTTGATAGCTGGATCTCTTTTAGGTTGGTTGAGATACTTTCCATTTCCAGTTGTTGCGAAGTCATGAATGATTTTATCATAGATTTCATCTCCTCCTTAAAGTTACCGAAGTCCGACATCAAGTCATCATCTCTCCGTCTCTTAAAGCGCTGCTTGGTATTTTTCTCTGTATTATCCACATACTCACTCAATTTAGAGTCTGAGAAGGATCTATCCATACTATGGTGCGCCGATAATGACGAATTCGCCAATTCTGCGTTTGCTTTGTTAGCTTTGTTCGGCGGAGTACGTTTAAGTGACATTGCTTACCCTCAGCGGATAAAATAAACAAACAGTTATTTTTTCTTGCAAAGCTTGAAGGTCTTACAGACTAGGCAGATGTTAGCGTTACGTTTGCCCGTCCAGCGTAACCTGAGCTCCTCAAAATCGTAGCTGTTATCAGTGTTCTAAATGAGGGGTCTATTTAGCTGGTCGGTTATCGACGATCTCCATACAAATCAGCTTTCCGTCAATTTTACGTAGACCTCTCGAACTAATGCAGTGACAAAGGTAAATGTTGCTATTACTCACGGTTTAGTTGTGTAAATAATGAGCCTTAACACCATCGAATTAAGGTTACTTCCTTGACTTTTTATGTTTTATTAACCGCACTCCAATTTTGCAAATTTTAAAAGAATTAAAGCGCGGAGACAGTATTAGAAACGTCCGAACACCTCGGCGGTCCAGGTGAAAGGGTATCCTTGGTCTTTATTTTCATGTTGTGCGTTTTTGAACTTAACTCTAATGAGATATTTGCGAGCAAGTTAATAATTATCATAGAAGTTCCAATACTATAGTTTGGAAAAGTTTTTAAAAAAAGAGACACGATAATAACACACGATCATAAAATTATAATTGAACAAAGAGGTGGCTATAATGAAAAAAAAATTGTAGAGATTAATTTTTAAAATTAAATATCTCCAATAAATGTTATGTTTACATAATTCGAAACAGGAAATTGATTCAAAGATAACTGAACTTCGATAGAAAGATAACCGAACTTTGAAAGCTTCCACGTGCTTGGCTTCTTACTATAAAATAGTGTTTAATCCAATTAATCCGTTACTTATCAAATCAAAACTTAGCCAAACTACCTCACAGGTACGCTCAACTTCGTTCAGATAACTATATGTGGTGTATAATTACAATACAGACAGTAGGACAACTTCAAACATTATTTCTCCTATTTAGACATAAGCTGCGCCACGGATAAAAAGTACTATTTGTCAATACAGGGTAAGTATAACTTACACCATACACATCAACATCCGTACATCTGTTTCAGCGTGAAGAATTAACAAACTAACAAATACACATACACACAAACTTTCGACTGGATAATTGAAATGGGATAATAAATATTCATTAATCCAGAATTTGTTTTCCTTCAGTTTTCTACAAAGAAAATATGGTTAATCCATTTTTGTATAAAAGTGACTAATTAATTGGAATTTTTATTACACTATCTTTACATTGTTACTGTTATGGTTTACTAAATCTTCTAAAGGGAAATAATAAATAATATTCGGGACACTAACACACACGGTGTTCTGACCCCAAACTAAGCAAAGCTTGTACCTACTATGGCGGCCAGAGACTAATATCCAGGCGTATATATTTTTTAAACACATAGATAATTAACACCCAGACATGAACAAACACAAATGTTAATTACATGAATGTTTGCCCTTGATGAGTATCGGACCCACGCACTCTAGCTCAAAAGGCACGACTGAGCCACCGAGGCAGTCAAATGATTTGTACATTTTTTTTCCAAAACATATTTTACCATTAGAAAGCTACATTATCCCTGAGTGACATAGGCTATGAAACGCGAGGAAAGCCGCGGGCCAAAGAGCTAGTAGGGATAAATAAATCACAAAAGGAAAGTTGTTAACTTAATGAGAACGGCACAATAAAAACAATGGAGAGACCTTTTCTCGCTGTTCTGAAAAAGTTGTTTTTTAAAACCCTCTAATTGCTTCACAGAAGGTAGTCACTCTAACTCTTAGAGTAGGTAGTCACTCTAAGGGTAGGAAGATGACGATTTGACTGACTAAGTCTAATAAGTCATTTTTAGGCAACTGCGTTCGTTTTTATCATAAAATCCCGAAAAATATAACAGGGTTCACTGTATGAATAGAGGATAAAGGTTAACAATTATTCGAGCGCAGAAAGGGAACAGAAAATAGTTATGGCAGTATACTGAGACGTCATCGTACCGAGAAAGGTCGATCCTAGCATTTCATCATCATCATCATCATCATGTCAGTCCGGAAGCTGTCCACTGCTGGACAAAGGCCTCCCCCAATGTTCTCCACAACGACCGGTCCAGTGGGACCCGCATCCAGCGGTTTCCCGCGACCCTCACCAGGTCGTCAGTTCCCCTTGTGGGCGGCCTGTCCACGCTGTGTCTTCCGGTTTGTGATCGCCACTCGAGAATCTAACCTATTACTTCTATTTACTTAATGTGAATACGGCGACTTTGTTTGTCGTGAGCCTGGTTGCCACCGGCTCACGACAAACATAGCCGTCCTGGTTTCATAGTTTTAAAATTCAAAAGTGTGGTTCATAGTCTAAGTTAATGACCTAGCTATTTTTCGTCTAAACTTTATATTTATATTATATTAGGATACAACGGTACCACGATGCAGTATCAAACTAGAAGCCGTCTTCGTCTGTCTGTCCGTCTATTTGTCACGACTCTTTGTTTTTGTGTGAGAAAGTAAGTTAGTTGAAAACAACCAGCTGACGAAACAACTGGGCGGATTCTACAATATGCCAATGGATAGATCACGATCTATAGAAGAAATCTATTCGCACATTATTCCTATAAAATCATTATGACAATTACTGTTATCAATTACTGTTATCCTAATAAGAACTATAGTTCGGTTCAGAGGGATCAGAGAAATCTTTAATTATTGAAGATTCAAAATAAACGAGTTGACCTACTGCCAATATTTACAATACATTTCCGTTATTACGCTCGAGTTGTTCTTTAAAATATGAATTGCTTTGAATGGTTTCTGATTAAATCGAGCAGCCTTTCGGGAACTAATTTTCCTGTGTCCCTAAAGTTTGAAAATTGGTTGGCGGGTCTGCACTGGTTTTAATTTCCCTCTTGTCATGCGTAAAAGTTAAAATTGAAAAAGTCGGGCTTTGATTTTTTTGCGGGAGAAATATTAAATGGTTGGTAATTTGATTGGTTTCTGTTAATAAGTTTCCTGTATTCACTCCGTTTATAGAATAATATGCCGTGCTTAATCGGCGCTGTCTGACGTATCCATTAATATTTTTGTTCATTTGCTATTTTTGGTATGAGATTATTGTATTGTGTATGTATATATAATTATATATGAGATAATTGTATATTATTATTTTATATAAGAACGCTAAAATTTGGTTGACTGTTTAAAAAACGTTTGAGACATAAACTATTTACAACCAAATAAGCAGAACTAAAAATTAGGTAGGTACCTAATTGGTTTTTAATTAAGTAACTACTGGTGATTTTATTTTAATTTCTGTGAGCTGCAAACATCGCGGCCAACGTTTGTCTTCCTCTACAGGTTTCTGCATTTGCAACCGATTCTCGTGAAATTTTGTGAAGAGGTTCGATAAATATACAGATTTTCTTTGATCAAGTCAGTTTTTGGAAATTTTTCAAAATGTAGAGCATTTGAATTTTTTTGGAAAATTTATTTCGAAATCGAAATAAATCGGCTTTTGCAGAAACAAAAACGTTTCTCCCTTATTTTTAGCAGCAGTTAGAATTCGGTGTAAAAAACAATCAAAGCTACGTCAAGAAAGCTTAATATTGTCGTAGCCTCTGATCAGTTTTTCGATTCCGGTTATCTGTAAAATATTAATAGCTCATAAATTTTATTCCAAAGGTAAAAAATTTAATCGTTCTTCGGAAATACCGATCAGAGAGAAAGCCATCTAAATTGGAAATGTATAAAACATGACGCTTACAACTTCGGAGGAGGGCTAGACGTAAAGAAAATGTACTTATTTATCTAGAAAACCTTGGTTGAATTATATACATTTTCCACACTGAATATAGGTATAAAATATAGATAGATGTTGAGGCTTTTTAAAGTAATTTAAAACCAATAGATTTAAGCTGCTTTTCTACCAGAGATGATCTTTTACCAAACACACCTCTTTCATCTAAAGAGGTGTGCTTAAATCACGCTCACATTTCTCGGACAATAGCCCTGAGAAAACAGCCTTACGCACGTAAGCTTGTTTTTTATACAAAGCTGACAGTACACCCACATTGCAGTGTGCAGATTTGTATTTTATTTTACTTTGCTCAACCGAAATTTATCATGGCCAATAATTAAGTAGATTGAAATAAAGTAAAATAAAACTCACGTCTCCTATGACGTGTTATCTTTCCTCTTATTTTTTTCTTAACTCAATAATTATCTTTCTACTGATAGAGAAGTCTCGGTAAGGCAGAACGGAATAAACACACGTTTTGCTAGAACGCCGCCGTCAGTATCAGGTTTCCTAATTACAGCAAAAACATTTTATTTCATTCAAACTGCACCTGAAAAAAACCCTACTTAAAAGGGTACGATAAAAACCACGACAATCCAACTAAATTACTACACAAATGCTCGTAATCTCAAACAGAAGCGTCGCAAATCGCCGCCCTAAGAAACAAGACACGCAGTTACTAGTAATTTATGTTAGCAGCCTTGTATAAATCTAAGCAGATAGAGTTTATACTAGGGGCGCCATTCATTGTCTGCTTCCTGAGACTTCTTGTTTTCAACCTGTCTACATATTCTCAATTCAATTCAATTTATTTATTCGAACCATAGGATATTTCAAACACTTGGTAACGTCACTGTTTACAATGGTTAATACAATACAATTTGAATTCATAGCGGTTATATGCCTTGTCAATTTTAAGAAGCTGTAAAGGGGCCTTGTCATAAAAAAAATACTTAATTCTAAAAATTTAATCAATAAAAAATAATCATTAATGAGATTACAAAATGTCATAGTAAAAAAAAATCATTCGTACAGTTTAGACGCCACTACAGCTCTTTCCCATTTCTTCTTGTCATTAACATAGTCTTCTCTATTATAATAGGCATTAGTAAGAAGGTACTTCTTATTTAAAAAACTAAAAGTTTTTTCCTTGACCCCTACTACCTTCTTATTCTTATTAGATATGCTAGGACGGCGACGTGTCGTGTCGTCTTGACGCGGTGTCTTCAGGTGTCGAGTGAGTCGGTTTCTTTTAGGCAAGCGTGCTTCATCGTAGATGGCAGGATGGTGGCCAAACGCAAGGTAACGATGGAATAAAATACGTGTGCATTATCTTGTTGGAGTAGTGCTATCGAGTGGTTTTTAAAAACAGCTTTTTATAAAAGCGCTATTACAGCGATGGTTATACATCTTTATCCAATGTATAGACTTTATTTCAAAACTAGTTGCGCCCCGTGGGTTTACCCAAAGTTAAAAAGTAGCCTATGTGTTAATCCAAGGTGTCAGCTATCTCCATATCAAATTTCATTAAAACACGTTGTATATAAAAACATAGCGGCCCGCTCTGGCTTCGCACGGGTATAATTACAACCTACTAACATCACATTAGAAACCTCAAAAATAACAGTATTTCTCCACTATTTAATGGATGATATTATACATATAAACCTTCCTCTTGAATCACTCTATCTATTAAAAAAACCGTATCAAAATCCGTTGCGTAGTTTTAAAGATTTAAGCATACAAAGGGACATAGGGACAGAGAAAGCGACTTTGTTTTATACTATGTAGTGATGACAATAGTGAAAACGATAATAAGTTATAACTTACAATAGTGACTAGACTAGTGGCTAGTCACTATTGTAAGTTGATTAGGTGATGATTCAAACTTATAGTTTTAGAACAAGTAAACTTAACTAGTAAAACAATTAGACATGATTTCACTGCAAACTATCGGAAACAGCCTTGCGATTTTGAATTTTTGGTAGTGTTGGAAACGATAACGATAATTTACTGCAATGGGAAATTCAGCATTAATCCAATTTTCGGCATATAAATAGACGCGTCAAGCCTCTCTTGTTTCCATCAGCTAAAATAACACAAATAGACTCATAATTTCCAACCTAAAAGCATTGGTCCGGATATTTTTAAAATACAAAAACCTAAAATCTGGTAACGATATTCAACATCGGATTTTTACGAAAGGATTTGTCGTTTGTCAATAAACTGAGTTCTGCTACAATTTCAATGGAAGTGATTTGAAAAGACAAATAAAGAATGGAAATACGCGTTGCCTTTGCGCACTCCCAATATTTTCGATTGGTTTTTCATGGTTTTCGTTCGCGGTGCTAAATACAGTAAAAACTAACTCTGCGTTAGTGGTCGGTTTTATACTGTTATTTTTATCTATCTACGAGTACCTACAGTATTTACTGTAGTATGGGTAACGGTCACATTTATTTAATTTGTTTTTATCGAATTGGCATTGCTATTCAGCGAGGTAACGTTGCCAGCCTTTTGGGTACTTTACCCGCGGATACTGACTTGAGCTCTGTTTATTATTTATAATTTGTTATTTTTGTTTGGTTTATTATTTATTTTGGTATTGTTATTTAAGTGATTTAATTAAGGTCTAATTTATTGTTTTATTTACTACAGTTGTTGATGATTCCGTATTTGAGCGATGTGATATTCAGGGGCATGTCCTAGAAGAATAATTTGAAAAACATGTGTGACATGTGACATCCACCAACCCGCACTGATCCAGAGTGGTGGATAACGGCTCAATCACCCTCGGTGTAGGGTAGGTCCCTGCAGTGGGACGTAAAAGACTGTAATTATGATATTTCGGGTGATAGCCGCTGAAGTTTGAGTGCTATTTTAAGTCATGGTTTGTGTAACTGCAACTTTGAAGGGTGAAAGGAAATTAATAAACGATTTGTCTATTGTGACCCTCATTATAACATATCATAATATCGTCACGCCTTTTCCCCGAAGGGCCTTGCAGTGATATACAATACCCACAATTTGCCGGACGATATTCAATCCCAAAATGTGCCAGGAGGCGAGCCTGTCACAATACACCGGGCTCCTGTTATGTAGCTGATGACATTAAATACGCATATAATTATGTTCACACAATTAAAAAATTGGTGCGTGCCTTCGGCTGAGTCTGACGTCGCTCCCTCTGAGAGGCGGGCCTTGTCCGACAACGCTATCATCGTTTTTACCTACCCTTTAAATGTAGGAATAATAGTATAGAACGAGACAGACATACATGAGTCACTGTCGAACATACCTACTCCTATAGCTAGTTCGGAAATATAATGTCTTAAATTTCTATAATTATTTTATTAAGATAATGACGTAATTACATAATCCGATTGACTTACATAAATTAACTTGTTACGTTTTCAAACAAATAGCAAACAAAACTGATATTCGTGTTAGACTGCACGAATGTACACAATAGATTTCTCGAATTTGGTAAACCAATTTCATTTCACAGCACAAATCGGAACATCTGGCTATTGACACAATGCAATGAAAAACTAAATTTCAATTTGCCTAACGGAATATCTACTGGAAATTACTCTCTTTGATTGGTTTACTTTTTTCCTCTTTTCATATTTTGGCAGAAATACCCTTTTCACATTGTAATTTGTAGTCATAAGCTAGAAAGTGTTGATTTCAAAATCCCAACTAATTTATTTGCTTAGTCTTAATAAAACCAATAAAAGACATGACAGAAGTCATCGGACAAGAAAATAGAAACGATAGTTAGAGACCGCTAACCTGCAAGTTATTTTATATATCCGATGATCAATCATACATAAATATCATAATATTATTGCCTACCAAAGCAAATGTAACAAATTATCGTATTGTATTTGAAAATAGTTTAGCCGCAGGAAGACTTAGTCCCCAAGGTATAGTTACTCAAATATACCAAATTTGGCGAAAGGCACCAAACCGGAATAATCAAAATGTATAGGTACCTAAACCTGCTATTGTAGGTACCCCTGACAACGTGCATGCTAAATTTGTATGATAATTGGTTGAGTAGTTATGGTGTGAACTCACTTTTGCATATTAGTTAGGATTAAGTATAGGTTGAATTAATTATTTGAGATAGTAATCTCAGAAAGTTTTTTTACTTGTTGTCTTCGTCTTTAAACAGCGTATTACAAAACACATGTTTTTGATACATCCGCTCTTTCTTATTTTTTCTTCATCCAATGTTAATTCAAACCGGCTGATCTTTTGTTCAAATATCTGACATATAAAAGTGAGCATGTTATGGATCACACATTTTTTACACAAAGGACTGGTAGATAACAACTAGATATCTCGCCGAAGGCTACGTGACACACACTTGTGTCGCGTACGTTTGTATAAAAATGTTTGTTTCCCTTTGTCGCCAGTTGGTAGATAGAATAAAGGTTGCTAAATACGAAACTGTTATTTATTTCGATAATTCAAGTACATAATTATTTTATGAAAATGTAATAAATGTAGTAGATGTAAATAGCTGGTTAGCCAACCAGTTTTATGTTTTAGCAAAGCTTAAAATGATGTTCCATTTTTTTTCAAATCCAACATCAAAATAGGCCTTACCACACAAAGAGAATGCCATGTGAGCCGCATGCAGCCCGCATCCCTGTAACAAAGCATTGCATCCCTACAAACTATTCGTTTGAAATTTTGGTGGATATTAATTAGGTATACTTAATACGAATAATATTAATTATATTTCATAGAGAATAGAGCGATGATAGCCTAGATAGAGAAGGCCCGCCTCTCAAGTCAGAGAGAGCGGGTTCGATCCCACCCGGCAGCAGCACCAGTTTGTTAATTGTGCGACATTGCGAAAGGCTCGCCCTCTGTCAAATTTGAGACTGAATATCGTTCGTCGAAGTGTGGGTGTTTTACATATCTGCCAGGCCCTTCGGGGGAAAGGCGTGACGATTTGATGTGTGCTATGTTATGTTAATACGAATTCGTTGGTTCTTCTGAATAAAACGGAATCATTGCTCATTTGTGCTATAATTATAATATGTGATAGATAATAAGAGAATGAACACGATAGCAGAATATCGCATATTCGTTGGTCAGTTATACCTAATATATCTCTCTTTGAATAATGTTGATTTGACGTAGATTGGAATAAAAACTGTCTCAATTTCAAATGTAACATAACATAACATAACATATCGTTACGCCTTTCCCGCGAGGGGTTGACAGAGGTGTAATACAACACCCATACTTCACCGGACGATATTCAGTCCCAAATGTGACAGGGGGCGAGCCTGTCGCCATAAACGGGGCTCCAGTCATGTAGCAGATGACATACAATACGCACCTAAGTTGACACAATTAACAAATTGGTGCGTGCCGTCAGCTGGATTCGAACCCGCACTCCTTGGCTTAAGAGGCAGGCCCTCTCCAACTAGGCTATCATCGCTTCTCTTCTCTTCGCTTCTTTATTTAATTTGAAAAGTATTTAATTTAATTTTGCATATTTTGTGGCGCAAAATGATTAATGCATCAGTTTGATATTCTTCCTTGAATTGTTTTAGTATTGGCTCTAAACAGCTTTCAATTTGACTACGAGTATGGAGCATTCATGTCGAGTCACCCAGCGTAAGCCAAGGCTAGAGCCGTGTCGGCGTTTACACCGGATCGGATTTCCACGACGAGACGTCGACGACACAATGGTCAAGATTTATTTACACTCGTGCCATGCAGGATGGTCCACGGAAGTAAAGCTTGGATGTTCTTTGATCCCAAGTATTATAATAACTACACAGCGTTAAGAGGGCCGCGACGCTCTGAAATTTACATACAAACGCGCTACTCAAATTTCTTGAAAACCATTTGTCAGATTATGATGACATTTAGCATGTACAATTAAATAAACAATTTCTCCGCCCCTATGTTTTTGTTTTTTTTTAAAACGTTCTCAAGCGAAAATAGAGCTATGAAAAATATCCGCATTTTTAAGGGGTCACTTTTGTCTGATTTATTCAATAGGTAGACAAAGCAAATCAAAAATTCCATGACATAAGAAGGTTGTCTACATCATCAGCTATTAAGTGAATCCATAATACAAGGGAAATTTTTAGTTATTTAAGAATGATTACAGGAGTTCAAAAGTCATTGTCAGTTTGGGGGCTGAGCTACCCACGTCCGTAGGAGTGTACTCTATTCTGATTCCCTACACGTGGTCCCCGGGTAGTGCTAACCGGGTAGCAAACTCTGGTGGGAGGCTTCGGCCTTGGCTAGTTACCACCCACTGGACCAAGCCATGCCGTGAAATGGCCTAGTCGTGTTTCGGGATGTGATCCGGTGTAACCGTTCCGAAGACGGGTCTGAGCAGTGGCGCACTTGCAGCGCCTCACTCAACTGCCGTCTTTGTACTTCTTCACTCTACAAAACTTCAAGGCTAGAGAGAATAAGTGCCTCATGGGTCGTCGTGCTCCATCTTAGACCACAACGTCGCTTAACATCAGGCGAGTTGGTGGTCAAACGCCGACCTATTCTACATAAAAAAAAAAAGTCATAAAAAAATTGAAATTGCACTTTGTCATAACTTTAGAGGCTCGTCAGTATCATTACTCGCTCTCTTCGCTCGTCTTCTTGTTCCAGACGAAATGGCTATAGAATACCTTAAGCCAATGCGAAGTTAGTCTAAAGTGGTCGCCGGACTCTTAAGATGAATGTGCAGGCACTACAGTTGTCTCGCTCACGACATTTTTTTTTCACATTGAAAATTATAAGTCATGTGATTTTGTTATATCTATTATATTCAATAGATATAGTATTAAAATGAATTTAGTACGTAGAAGTACCCAGAATCATTTTCATGTTGACATTAATTATTATAGTTGGTGTGAGCACGTAAATACGCGTGTTTAAGTTTCTCTTATCTCGATGATGATGTTGCTGTCGTAGCATCCTCCGCTATCTTAGGTTATGGATGTTTTAGGTCCGCCATAATCAGTAGGCACTGTGCTGGTTCATTAAAGTTTATTTAAAAAATGTAATCGAATATTGTATGAAAACCTTTTATTAAATTAGCGGCGCCCCATTGAGACCAAGATTCATAGAGCTAAGTTTACTTGTATTTACGACAAATCATCGCCTCTCACCTCATCTCTGTACGTCAGTTACAAAGGTCCCAGTTCGCGCACTGAAGAGGGATCTCTCCACAATAGTGCTATCATTCGCATAGCCAAGGTCGTCTGATACAAGCAAATCACTGATATGCAGAAGAAACAATGTTGCCGAGAGAACTAATTTCTAAGGGATCAGGGATCAGTTCTCTCAGCAACATTGTTTCTTCCGAATATCAATAATTTGTTTGTATTGCATTCATCGGCATGATAGCCATGAGTTCCGACGAGCTGCCATCAATAAATAATCGAATTGACTTATCCCTCAGAAAATCTGTAATCCAGCTGCACAAACCAGGAGAAATGCCGTAAGAAGGAAGCTTTCTCAAGAAACTTTCATGCCAAACGCTGAAAGCTTTCGGTATGTCTAATGAGACCCCTAATCCTATTCCATGTTGGTCGATAGACTGACCCCACACATGCATCACGTGTGCTAGAAGGTCCCCCGCGGACCGGTTTTGATGGAAGCCGTATTCCCGGTCACTGAGGATGTGTGTTTAGCCGTGAAAAGCCTACAAACAGGGCTCCTTTTGATTATTTTCATACAGTGGTCTCTCTGCCACATGTAGGACAAAGTGCAGAACTGCAAACTCACGATTTATACGTGCATATTGCGGTGGCTAAAACAGTGTAAATTGCATTTTCACAACTAACTCCTCCGTAGATACTGCTTCGCGACAACGTATTGATATTACCTCGGCCGTCGGAATTCAGCAATTGCACAAACATGCCTGCTTTTTAGATCACGATACGACTTTGACACATTTTAATTTTAGAATGTATTTTCTAAGGTCACACACAGATATAGGGTCCCTAAATCTAAACAATTGTAGGATTGACACAGGCGAAGAAGGCGTAATAAGCTCAACTCTCACGACGAGCACTTGGCCACCAAAGCCGAAGAACAGGTAGTCTGGAAGGAGGAGGAAGGAAGTCTTTTCCCAGCAGTGGGAGACTTCAGGCTGAAATAAGTAATGTACTTTTAGACTAAATCTTACTAAATAAATTATCGACCGTGCGAGAGAAGCGTCTAAGCTTCAGCTTTGACAAAAATACTTTCGTGTGTTCGAATTTTGTGTGGATTTCTGTCTGGATCCGCATAAGAACCTGCTCACAAAATTCACGAACATCGGTTAAGGAATGCGACCTGTAAAGAAAGACAGACGTCGGCCTCGAACTCTAAAACTCACAGAGCCACTATAGTATCATAAAAGCGAAATTTAGTTTGCATGTGTATTTGTGTTACTTTTACGGATGAACGGATTTTAAAGAAATGTATGGAAATAGCACATATCCAGGATTAACACATTAACCGCGAGGGACAGTGTGGGGCGCAGCTAGTTTATGAATATTAATTTTTCACATTTTACACGTTTATGTGCTTTTTTTTTTTTTTTTTGAAGAAAAATATGATATAGTGTTGGCAGCTGTAAAGCGCAGGAATGGCAATTGTTTAAGAGCGACCGCCCGCAGCGCGACAAGATAGTTCAAATACGAATAAACTAGATGAAATGTATACCAATGAGTACGCTCGCAGACTATTTAATTATTCTGTGCGGAATTCTGTTTCACGATGCTTCTCGCGCATACTGAGAAATCAAAGCCTTGGAGTTTAATAAAATGGTGTGTGAGCCACATCCTGCTTCGTAGTCTTGCAAGCAGTACTGCAAGGCAGTATGGTGAATGGCTATATGAATGGTACCTTTTACGTCATACTTAACGTATGTATTTTGTCTATATATAAAGTTTTATTGACTCAGTCTTTTTTACTTCCAAAATAAAATTACCTATTTGAGTTTTTCGTGTATTATAAGTAACAATGTCAATTATCCTTACGTATTTCTTTAAAATACATTTTCGAAAAATAATTAGGCCAGAATAAAACTCTACAAGGTTATTACTAAATCACCTGAAATTCGAAATACACAAATCAAAATATGAATAAAATATACAATGTGTCGATGAAATTTTGTTTTAATCATAAAAACACAGTATTTCATAATTAAGAGGTAAGTACCAGATGACGAGTGGGAGACGAATGGAGAAAGTACTTATTGAGTACCATAAAACGGGGGTTTTGAAACAGTAGGGTGAACAGAGACAATACCACGACAATTTTTATCGTTTAAGATCCCGACAATGTGAATAATAAAATTTACCAAATTGTAGTTATTTAGTAATATATATAATATTAGGTCCTTACGTATGAAATTGGCGTTTTGTCGTACTGATCAATTTGATCTGAAATATCTCCTCTTTGGTTAAGAATTCGAAATTCAAATTAATAAATTCATTTAGCTGGTTTTTTTTTCTTTGGAATACAGTCATTCATTTGTTATTTTCCTCATTATTTTTTCTTTGGCGTCGCTTATTACCGCGCAATGGAAAACATGAAATATCGGTATATTTACGAGTATGAGTTCTACCGTGGCACCAGTGCTGCAGAAACAGCTCGAAGAATTAATGATGTGTACGGCGCTGGTGTCGCTAAAGATAGCATGGTACGTTTTTGGTTTCAACGTTTTCGTTCTGGAAATTTCGACCTTAAGAACCAACCCCGTGGACGGCCGGAGATCAAAGTGAAAAACGAAGAATTAAAGGCTATTGTGGAAGCGGATCCATCACAAAGCACTTCAGAGATAGCAGCAGGCTTCGGGGTAAGTGACAAAACTGTATTAATCCACTTGAAGCAAATCGGGAAAGTAAAAAAACTCGAACGATGGGTACCTCATGAATTGAGTGAATCGAACTTGCAAACACGGGTCGCCTGTTGTGTTACTTTGCTCAACCGACACAATAATGAAGGGATTTTAAATCGAATCATTACTTGTGATGAAAAGTGGATATTGTACGATAATCCAAAGCGCTCATCGCAATGGCTGAACCCTGGAGACCCAGCCAAATCCTGCCCTAAACGAAAATTGACTCAGAAAAAGTTACTTGTAAGTGTTTGGTGGACTAGCGCCGGTGTCGTTCACTACAGCTTTCTTAAATCTGGCCAAACGATTACGGCAGATATCTATTGTCAGCAACTGCAAACCATGAAGGAAGAACTAGCTGTTAAACAACCGAGATTGGTCAATCGCTCTAGGCCACTGCTGCTTCACGACAACGCAAGACCACACACTGCATAACAAACAACCACTAAGTTAGCTGAGCTACAATTGGAATGTCTGCGACATCCACCATACTCCCCGGACCTTGCTCCAACAGATTATCATTTCTTCCGGAATTTGGACAACTTCTTACAAGGAAAAAAATTCCACTCCGATGCAGCAGTCCAAACCGCCTTCAAAGAGTTTATTGATTCTCGCCCCCATGGTTTTTATAGTAAAGGGATCAATGAACTACCCATAAGATGGCAAAAGTGCATAGATAACAACGGTGCATACTTTGATTAATTAAATGTATTTTACAAAAAAAAATCGACTTTTTATTCCTCCCGTACAAAACGCCAATTTCATACGTAAGGACCTAATATTATATTTTGATTAAAAAGATTTTTTTTTTTTTTATAGATAATTTTTAAGATTTATCTATATATTTCTAAAGTCTAAAAAATTACCGTTCTTAGTTTCGTCTTTATTCACCCCGCTTTTCCAGGTACCTAGATATCGTCCCATAAGTGGGACAAGGATAGCAATTAAAAATGATAACGTACATTAATGATTACAATGTTCGTCTTTTCTTATTCAAAATTAGTGTAGGAGCCTACTTAGTTTTGATTTTGATTGAACATTTTTATTATAGTTTCATTTTCTGTTTAAATTCACAAAGGAAATATCAACCTAACATTCAAACAACAAGTAACATTAAAATATCGCGACGACAACGTTTCCAGTGTCATGATTATTATTGGAAAAATATCTCTTTGTTTTGTTGGAAAAATAATTCTGAATACAATATTTTCATTTTCTTTTTATACGCCGCGTATTGATCTCGGTTCAGTCAGCTGAGCGAAAGTTGACATGCTCCGAGCGGATGTACCCAGGATTCTGCTTTTGGGTCCATTGTAGACCCACAGTTACACAGTGAGACGCGCATTGTTATTGGTCGATTTTATTTTACGATAATAGCATTGACTTCTTGTTTCTTTAGCGAGAGGCTGCGGGTTTGATCCCAGCCGAAGGAACTCACCACTTTATGTCGTATTTAATGTCATCATTTACTATTTAGGAAGATTGGAGCCCGCTGTATGGGTCACCATACAGCGGGCTACATACTCGTATGTACATTAAAATATAATACACCATACATTAAATACAGGCTGGGGGCGAGCCTGGGACTGTATAATATAACATTTGGGACTGAATATCGTCCGGCGAAGTGTGGGTTTTGTAATACACTACTGCCCCTTCAGGGGAATTTAGTATTATTAAACTATAGAATGCAAGGGCCGCTCCACACAATGATTTGCGACGTTTATACGCCGCCATATTGATGCACTCTGCCAAGCCCGTAAGAAGTAGTGTGCAAAAGCTTTTTTGTATAGAATCTGAAGCCATTCTATTATGAGTACATTATTTTTAGGAACTCCTTACTCATTTTCCGCAAGCAAGTCTAACGTCCAATATGCACGATTCGACGCTAGGCTTTGTTAAATCAAATCCCGTAATTATTGGTGATGATTGCAGTTTCATTTTTCTTCGGTACGTCAATTCCTTGCTGAGACGCATCGTATTACTGAGCCTTAACAAAGATTTTGTTGTAAGCACTGTAAAGTGCACTGTTTTTTCACAACAAAAATCGTTTTCCACACTCATAGGTTTGTATTTGATCTTGGCTTTACTAACTTAATCTTTCACGATGATCGATTTGTTTCTCCTAAATACGGTTCTGGTGCCCCAACAGAGCTCCAGTTATCAATATTACTGACTAGCGGTCTGTGAAATTGCAGAGAGACGTGGCCGACGCCATGACGGATTAGGATTGGGTAACTCTCGAAACCAACTCTGATAAATCGATTTTTAAAATTTTAAATTTTTAGAAACTATTCCTAGCCTGTCTTTACGATATTGGACAATGCGTTATAGATTTTTTACGTGAATAAGTTAGTTGTTACAATAAAATTGTCTTAAAAATGATATTGTTACAACGGAGCTGGGTAAACTATCTTGGTCAGCACATAATTCAAGATCTATATAGGGTTTTGTGCTCGTCTCAGAACGAATCAGTACTACGTGCTAACAACACATTTCGTTTTTCTATTGAACCTCTCTTAGTTACGGTCCGGCCTTCTTGGTACCTAAGCGGAAGGCAAAAAGTTTTGTAGATAGGTTCTGGATACTGAAGTCAGTATTAACTTTACATTTTACGATCAAACCAAATGAAATACAAACACTCAAAACTCACTCATGCGTAATTTATTACAAAAACCTACTAATTTATTCTTCAGGTCTGTAATGTAATACGCATTACGGCAAAGTATCAGTGTAAAGTGTCAATTAGGATCAATACTATCAGAATCGCTTTGATCAGTACCTCAATGAATTATTTAGAGGGAAGCCCCTCCGGTGTAGTAATTGAAATGCGGAGGTCCCGCGGACCGGTCGCTCAGACCCTGCATTACGGTCTCTTAGGCCGCTGAGAACTCGAAAATCTACAAAGGTGTAGCTCCAAGTCCACTGCGTAATCCTAATTCTGAACTTAAGTTTAAAATTTCAATCTTATTTATATTTTTGTAAATTTTTCACACCCTGTCCCATACTTATTTGTCGTATCCTCTCCATCCAAAGGTTGCCAGGAAGAGATAGCTTTTAGTGATAAGGCTGCCAGTTGTTACACTATAGAATAAGTATTATTATGATTATTATATGTTTTTTTTTATTAGTGGTGTAAACAATAAAGAGGTTTTCTATTTATCTAATATTAAAATGCGAGAGTGAATTCGTTTGTTTCTTTGTTATCCTTTCACGCCTTAACTACTCGACCGATCATCATGAAATTTTGGGTACACGTTGTCAGCGGCACAGAAAAGAATATAGGGTTACTGTAATATTCATATCTTTGTCTATTTTTATTCTATTTATATTTACATTTAGTTTAGTCTATTTTAATTAAAATGTAATGTTAGCAATTTTATTATTATGTAAGCGCGCGACCACTCTACTTTGGTAATGCTTTGATCGGACCCCAAGATACCGGCTGCGCCGAGTTTGGGGCCCTCAGCGTATACAACTGGCCTATGTACTATTCGCAAAATAAAGAAATTTGATTTGATACTTTTCATCCCGACAAAATAATGGTCCCTTTGGGATCGCGGGTAAAACCGCGGGGCGCAGCTAGTACTCATAATAGTGACTTCCGGCTACCTCTCTCGAATAGAAATGTATTAAAGAATAGAATTTCTCGAACGGCGTGCCTCTCTTGAGCACCACTTCATACTTTATCCGCTCAGGATGTAGAATTGATTAAATCTAATATTGTGTATTGAACTGGACTGCATGCTCAAACCTAGTAGTAAATCGCTTGAAAGTTTTCCATTCCAGTTGCATAAAAATATCTAATTTGATCACACCAAACATCTATGTCAGTCAGGTGTGTCTGTATTTGCAGAATGTTCTCATAGTAAGTCTTGTGGATTGTACTCGTATACACACTGCAAGTATCCAAATGTTTGTCTAATGTATTAGTGAGCCTCGAGCCAATATAAGCCAGTGCATAATCAATTTTAACACACTTGTAGCTGTTTCTCTATACATTTGCCACTCTATGTTCCAACCCTGCATAACGGTCTCCCAGACCGTCCTCTTCGATGCTAATAGTTGACACCTTGTGTAAATCTGGCCGCTTTTATGCCTTGGCGTTTAGTTTGGCGATAGTTGATTTTGGTGTTAGACCTAAATTCGAAAATTGTATTAGCTGGTTGTAGCTGTAATATTTATTACGATCTATGTTTTATTAGTTAAGCCTTAGTTTCTGATGGTATTCCCTCTTGATTGATCGCATAATGAGTCACTAAATTGTAAGAAATAAACAAAATTAATCACTCTACGTGGTCAAATCTTCATCCGCAGAAATTTAGACTACAGTGTAAAGAGCAAGATGAAAATTTTGACTCTCATTTGTTTTTTTAATCTAAAAAATTGAAGTTAAAAACGTTAAATTATTATTGATAGTATCAATTTAGTCCTATACTTATTAACACCTTTGACTGTTTTATTCGAAGATGGAACAGTCAGCTGAAACTAAAATGACGTCTAGCTAATATGGCATAACTTTAGCTACACCCCGTGTTTTCATCCGCGGTTGGGGTCCTATCCCAGTTTTCTCTGCCATCATCATTACGTCAGCCCGTACGACGTCCACTGCTGGATAAAGGCCTCCTGAAATAATATTCACAACGACTAGTCCTGCGCTGCCCGCATCCAACGGCTTCCTGCGACCCTCACCAGATAGTCAATCCACTTTGCGGGAGGCACTTCAGTTTAGTATTTCTTCGGGCTATGCCAGTTACTTTGGTTCGAATGCGGATTTCTACATTTCTAAATCGATCTCGCAAGGAAACTCCAAGGATAGCCCTCTCCATTGCTCTTTGGGTGACCTGGAGCCTTCTTATGAGGCTCATCGTAAATGACCACGGCTCAGTTCCATAAGTCAGCACACTAGTCGAAGCATTTCGACTTGAGACACCGAACGCTGCCCAGCCGAGTTGGATTCGACGATTCTTTCTCGAAGTTGGACCTACTAAATTGCATCCAATTGGGATAATTATACTTCGAGTGCAACGTCCCCAACTTTTACTGGAGTGGGTGCAACATGGACATTCAACATAAATTTCGTATAGTCTATGTTACGAGTATATCTGTACTTGCCTTATTTCATCAACTTTTTTTCTCATATCGGTATCGAACTTTATAAGATCGCCCGTTGGGCTAACCCAAAGATAGAAATCATCAAATCGGCTCCAGCCCTTTAAGAAGTCCATAGGAAACAAACATAATACACATAATAACTCATCGAATTTTAAAGATACAGATTAATATTACAAGCACTACAGTCACTACAGTATTGAAATAGAGCAAGCAATCAATCAAGCGAGCAATCTTCTGGTGGGAGGCTTCGGCCGTGGCTAGTTACCACCCACCGGACCAAGCCATGCCGTGAAATGACCCAGTCGTGTTTCGGGATGTAGTCCGGTGTAACCGTTCCGAAGACGGGTCTGAGCAGTAGCGCACTTGTAGCGCCTCACTCAACTGCCGTCTTTGTACTTCTTCACTCTACAAACCTTCAAGGCCTCAGCCAACAATAAGTACCTTATAGGACGTCGTGCTCCATCTTAGACCACAATATCGCTTAACATCAGGCGAGTTGGTGGTCAAACGCCGACCTATTCTACATTAAAAAAAAAAGAAGCAAATACAGGCACTGATTTAATTCAATTTCCTAGGCCACTACTTCTTGGTAGAAAGCCCGCAACTCTCAATAGCTTAGCAGATGAGTGCATTGAAATAGCTCTATATTTCGTAATCAAAATTAGAACTCGTGTTCAGAAAGCATTTTAAATACTAAAACAAGCTGTGCCTCGCGGATTTACTTGCGGTTTCCTTCACTATCAGATTTTACTGTTTAACTCTACGGGTGCTATCGTATTAATTAGCATAAATTCAATGCGTAATTGTACACAAATTATCATCAATTTTAGAGAGTAAATAATGCAAACGCACTTAGCATAACATGCATGTCTACCGGCGCCGTAAAGAATGCGTGCGGGTGTGTAGAGTTTACTCAAATGATTTTAATCATTTTAAAAGAGAAGGTTACATTGTTAATTTAATGATTTAAAATGTGTATTTTTTTTAAATGGTATGTCCCATTGATGGGCAAAAGCCTCTCTTCCCTCTATACAGGTATCCCTGTTTTTAGCTTTGGTAGGCCAAGCCTTTTCGTGGACGTGGAGCTCGTCTTTTCATCTCTTTCTGGGTAATCAAATGGGTTTCAAAATCAATAATTTAAAAAATACTCCAACAATTGCAAATAATATTAATTTTGTTCTAGACGTGATCAGTTTCAGAACTAAGTTAAAAGGATGCTAATGAATTGATAACATCCTATATATTCTTGTCAAACACAGTACAAATATAGAAACTTTATAAACTTATTTTATGAACTTAGTTAAGAAAGTAAAAAATATAATACTTATTTAAAAACAAAACAGAACAGACTGAGAAATAAAGTTATTTAAGTTTCTATTTTTAAAAGTACGTAGGTACGTATAAAAAATACTTTCCTGTTCCTTTTCAGGTTCGTAAACTTTAATGAAAGATACATGCGGTTTCGTGTTATATTTATCTTTTTTTATCTTTTTAGTCCATTATACTCTTGACTTAATAATTGTGCTGAAACATAGGTCGAGATACTCTGTGTACGTCAGACTGTACGAACATTTTGTTATTACAAAAGTTTGTTTGTCATACAAGTCTGGCAACGAATTTCGGTGTCGACATGTAGGATTGTGCCAGAGAAAATATCTGGAACAAAATCATTCATTCCGTTCAATGGTTCTGAAATGCTATGTACAAACCAATCAGTGAAATTCCATGTTATGGATCTGGTGTAAATAGAGGGTATTTGAGCTAATTCTCGGAAACTCGGTTAGAGCACACAAAAATATTTTTGGTCTTCGATATTTCATGTTTTTGTTGTAAAGCAACAATACTCTTACAACCTATTGTACAGTATTGTATTACCTGTCTATGTACATTTATAGCTTGCACGGTTGTGAACCAAATTGATATCGAAGATGAAATAAACTAGACGAAGAGGGCATAGTCGCGGCAACCCTGTCTCTTCTAGTTCCAACAGAGACTGTTCCCATTTAAATACATGAAGAAAAATGTACTTTAAAAAGTTTAATACCTATTTAAATTCCTACGATCTCAAAAAATGTTTTATGAAAATTTTAAGTGATAAAATGAATAAAATACTAATAATAATATACTACATAAACATAAATTAAACGATTACACATTATTCGAAACGCGGTGCATGTTAAGAGTTTAGACTCACCAAGCTACACTACAGGCACTACATAATGAACTAGTAGACCTAATATCGCGGTCACTTCAATAAAGTAACTCCGCGTCCCAGTTTGTTATCTCCCTCTGCGGACTCTTTTAATTACCGACTCTGCATGTATCATAAATTCTAATGAAGTAAAACCTCCCTCCCGCCCCTCCCACTACCCGCACCTTCCCCAGGCGCGCTCTACAATATGCATTTTAGAATTTACACTAAAACTACCAAAGTGCTCTGTTTTATGCTAAAAGTAAGAAGAAAATTATTCAGTACTCAACGATTTTATAAGCGATACTTATAACTAGAGGAACTCTGTCTGCACCGCGAGCCGCGGTGTTCCCACGGCAGTTTTTTTCTTGTCCTATAATGCTGACACGCTACTGCCGCTGCATATCTGGGGCCTGGGTAATAAAATGTAAAAAAACTGTAAAAATACACGTGGGGAAGATTAGCTTTAAATAGATTGTGTAATGTAGTCGGCTGGTTATGCCTAAACGATGATGGTAGTGGGTCCCATACAATTTAAAACTTAAATTGGTTTCTAAAACCTTCTACCAGGAGAAAAGCCAGTGATACTCTAAGTTTTCAAAATCATGCTTTATAATTACAAAGAGGCTGTAAAAGTGCCCAGTAATTGATACGAGTAGGTAAGTCTACCAATTTTAAAACAGCCGTGTTACTACAAAAAAGATGAACATCTCTGTTGAGCTAAAATTACCAATACAACAAAAAAAACAACTTAAAAACCGCTTTACTAAAAATTATTTATCTTAGACGAGTTGTCTAATAATAATAATATTTTTTGTTATTAATATATTTCTTGCCTAAAGCGTGCTTAAATGTTTTGTGGTAACAGTGCAGTTATTAAAAACTTCTATTACGTACTAGAGCACTAGACATTAATACCATGTTACCACATAACTAGTGTTGTCGGTAACTGAGGGCGCAGTGGAGCGAACACAGTCCAACTTAGTTCACGGAATGGCACAGAAGTGCTTCCATCGAAACCAAGTAAGTAAACGGAAAGCAGGAGGGTTTCTGTCAAACTCCTTTCCATGTAAGACAAATATTAGAGGTATACGGCTGAACTGTTAGCTTTAGCTTTGATTATTTCAATCTGGGTACAGCGAATTGTAGCTAACATTCCGTCATTGGCTTTAAGTATCGCCGGTGATAGTGACGCCGCGTCAATTAAAAAAAAAGATGTTTAGGCTTCGATTCTACTAAACAAAGGTTAAAATTGTTTTTGAATTGTCTTTTTTTGACACATTTACATACAAAAAGTATCAACATTGATAATACATTAACAATTTATACAGTACAATTAAAAAAAAACTGATAAGTAGAATCGGGGGTCACTAGTCACGCATGTCACAGACGCGGCTGCACTGTCGCCGGCGACACCGAAGCCAATGATGGAATAATTGATCCATAACTCTTCACATTAGAAGCTAGACTTTTCAATTTGTTTGTAACAAAATAATATCCTTAAATGTTTTAAATAACTAATTTGCATGAAAGCGGAAGTAAAGCTACGAGTTTAAGAATCAAACCTCTTAAATGTCATCTACATAATTATGTAACCGGTTGTTCAAAACTCATGTAAGTAAGTACTATGAAAAGAATTGGTAGTGATTTTTTGTTAGCTATGTAGAGCTAATATTCACTTTGAGTTTATGGTTGAAAGAATAACACTAATCTGAGCATAACGAATACAAGCTAAGAAATAATCACTTAACATACTCGCCCAATCCCTCTCTGGTAGAAGCAACATTTCAAAAATCCACGCCCGCCTTCTGAGCCCAGCGGTCGGAAATCAGCCACAGTCAGCCGTTAAATAGGGGTATCTCTACGGAACACTCCCACAGTGTCAACCCTAAGATGTTTATTAACTCGGAGATTATTTGTAACAACCCTATTGGAGAGGATTCCTAACGGGCTCGGTTGTTTTGGTGTGGTCGCACGGAAAGCTGATTTCAGTTTGTTTGTTGTTGACCGACTTTAACGAAAGTAGACGAAGAATTGAGAAACAGCTACTAAGATAAATGGAGTACTTGTAAACTTAAAAGTTTCCAAAAGCATTGTTTTTTTTAACAAAATTCTAAGAGTTTTTTTTTTTATTATGCAACACTTTTTTTCTTAGATTATTTTCTAAAATGTAGCATGGGTACAAAACGTGAAATTTTAAACGTTACAACAAATTGTAATATTTCCAGAGCTTTATCAATCATCTAACAGGAAGTAATCTTTTTTGGGATAAATATTTTAAAACAAATTTTAGCCTAATCCTTTCAGCCGTTATCAAGTTGAGTGGTAATAAACACTAACACACACATTCTTAAACTTTCGCTCTTAAAATATGTAGTAAATAACTCATCTAATCAATCTACGTACATAGAGCATGCATAAAAATACGATCCTCCTAGCCTAATTGGTAGAGCGACAGCGAGGACTCGTCTTTAAGCAGGGGTCCTGGGTTTGATTACCGTGCTGATATTGTTTGAATGAAGAAATTAAATATTTATTCTTCTTCGTCTTTAAAAATTCATTCTGGTCTTAATGAGAGTTTTCAGCCTGTGGATATGTTCAATCCGGCACAGGGAAACCTAGTGGAGAGTCATGAGTGTGACGTGTTATTTATTTAAAGTTAGCAACCCGCCGGCTCTGCACGGTACCTAAACAAGTGACAAGTTATCTGGCTGATGGTGACAACCGCATCAAAATCCGTTGCCTGGCTTAGGAAGAGTTAACGGATATACAGATAGAGGCGAAAAGCGACTTTATTATGAACTATGTAGAGATTAACAGAATATGCGTTAGGAAATACACTGGCGAAGATTCCCACACACGAGCACCTTGCCTCCGCCCCGGGTTTCCATTAAGGATTTTAACTTTAAAAAACTTAAAAAAACACGCTTTGCCCCTCCTGCCTGATGTCATCATCTAATCGGCTCCAAAAAAACAATTTGTAACGAGTCATCCGCACTACATAATATTATTCATACAAAACTTCGATTCGATACGACAAAATTAGAAAACAGTAAGGTAAAACTAACTTCTAAGATTTTTTGAATTGTTTGTTTGTTGGTCAGTTAGTAAGTTACAAGTAAAGCTAATAAAAGAATAAACACTAGACTACACTGCACTAGTCTACACTAGTGTAAATACTAAAGAAACAGATTTGAAGAACTTTCGCAAATTAAAGTCTGATTCAATCAACTAATAAAAGCTTGTTAAATAAAAGAAAACTAACTAAAAAATTTAAATACCTTCGTCAGCGATTTTCATCAAACTTATTTATTTATTTTATTTATTTATTTCAAATTAGCACCGATAAAACGAATTACACTAATGATAAACGAATAGTAATATATAATAATAAACATAGTTAAGAACACTCCCGACTAATTCACCTTTAAAACAAAAAAAAAACAAAATCAAAATCGGTTCTTCCGTTCGGGAGCTACGATGCCACAAACAGATACACACAAACGCACACACACACACACACACTTGAAACTTGTTACACCCCTTCGTTTTTGTGTCGGGGGTTAAAAAGGGAATAAGCTAAGTATAAGTTGTACTCAATCAGTACCATGTTTATACATTTAAAGGCTTTGTTCCCTTCAAAGCAGTAAGATTCCTGAAGGACTAACCAGTAATGAGTCGGGGATTTAATTTACGGAGTACAAATTGACAAAGGATGCAGCAACTCACGTAATCAGTCGCACTGCTGTCTCTAGAATACAGGCTACTCGGTATACACCTAAATGCAAAAGTTTTAACGTTAAACAGTTTCGTATTTTCGTAAACTTAAACAAATGAGACTTGTTATCAATATGAAATGAACTAGTTTTATGAACACGAAAGCTTGTGAGTTAAAGTGTATTTATGCCTATATATGCTACTTTTTCATCTAAACAGCGATAAGTTTTGAATTGAAATTTGGTGTTGTTGGTAGCTTAACAATAAGTTTTACTAAAAAAGGATATTTTTTAAGGATGACGAGTGAGATTGATCCAAGTAACTCCTCAACCGACTGAGACAACACTTTCCAGTAAAAAAGCTCGCCTTCTAGGATGAACAATATCGTTGTTCTAGGCCGAATCGACATAAACATCTTTCTAGGATGAATCCATACACAATAGACAAATATTTATTTGCAGCAAAAACATACAAAATAAATTAAATTAAAATTACACGTATAAAAAAAAAAGAAAAAAACATCGTTTTTGCCACAAACCGGTCCCAACTCAGCATAATGCCGGCTGCTGTAGACAACCGGCGCTGGTTTTCCGTTGGAACCGGCAGGTAACGGCAGGTGACGGCAGGTGAATAGGGCGTATTCTGTGGATTCTTACCTGCACACTCAGACACGTTAATAGTTACTGAAACCATCAATAAAGACTACATTTCCCATATCTTTACTGATAGTATAAGTAGATACGTCTTTAAGTGCGGTGGTTAGTCAAGTCGGTATTGAATTAGTCTAATGAGCAACCTACCTACTAAACAATGGTTATTAATTCAAAATTTGCTAACGTCAGCCATAATTTCCTGTGTAAACGCTGGCTAAGACATACTCCCCGCTCGCTATAGGTTAATCACGAGGATTTGCGCGGCTCCGGCTGCAATAACTGTGAATGAGCGTTGTCGCCGCTTAATGCGCGGTTATGAAACTCTCGACCATCCACCTACTTTTACACTCATTTTTACGGAATTGCTTCTTTTTATTAGCGAGTTGAAAAAAAACTGCTGTCCACTGATATGTGGTGACATTGTTTAATTATCGTCATAATCTGCAGCTTTATTTATGTCACTTTTGGTTATTAGGTCAAGTTTTTCTATAGCATTTGCTTTGGTACTGCTTACTGCTTAATCATCATCCACAACTTTTGTATCACTTAGGCGGGTATACATGTGATGCTTAATACAAACTCAATATTTATTATTAGCATACGAACTATAATACATGTATTGTATCTTCTCTTCGTTCAATTTCTCATTTCATTTCTATTTGTACCGAAACTTCTGTATCGTTTCGAAAATCCTTCTGTCAGTGAATTATTGTTTAATAGTTTGGGCAAAGTTTCTGTACATTCCGTGGCATTGTTTATAGGAGACAACGTTTCAATTCACGTAGATAGTTGCCGGAGTCGACATAGTTGCGTGCTCTGCAAACCTTGAGATATTTTCGACTTAGATACGGGAACGTGTATTATGTACGGATACTCGACTTATGTAATAAGTTATGCTGGCTTAGTCACGTGTATACGGAGGAATGCTTATAGCTCACTCACTATAAGATAATTGCTGTTACTTATTTTAATTAGCTGTCTTAAAGTTATCTAATATATGCTAACTTTAGTACCTATGCATACTTTAAATAACTACTTTAAATATCTTAAAGACTAGCAAAGTTTAATAATACTTAAGTAGAATGATCATTTTCCTTACAAATTGTTTTGAAAAAATAAGCACTTACAATAACACCCCGTACGCGAGCAGGAAAACCTTTTGTACAACTGTCGGCGCCCAACAAGGGGCACTATTATCAAGTTGAACCAACTTTAACTTACTGCTTATCTTAAAAACTAACTTCAATATTATGTTAAACAAACTTCGATATTAAGTTTAAGCTCCTACGTTTATGCTCGAGTTTAGTTTGTTTGGTGTGTATTCCACCTGAGCTGCGAAACCTTTTACATTCAAAGCGAAGTCGTAAGTTAGCTGCTGTTACTGCATTTTGTAATGTGATCGGACTTAAGTGCGCCCGAGATGGCGCTAGTGGTAGCTGTTGCATGCCGAGTTTCATTTATTGTTCGTGGAAATCCAGGAGGACTATTTAGTTAGCCATAGACGTAACTTAACTGAACCGTTGATGAGTCTTAAAAAACGGACGGGGAATCGCTAATGTCTCACAAACGTCAATGGTTCAGTTAAGTATCGGCTATGATTCACTGAATTGCCACTGTGGTTGGTAGTTCAGTTGGTTGTACCACAATTTTGTTTATTTTTTCAATCGACCGGTTCAATCGGTTGTATTGGAATCGAATATGATTTAATTTGGTTTACAATGAACAGCATCGCATCTACCACGGGTTTTTTTTACCACTGTTTATAGAATACTATAATTTTTACTAAACAATATAAACGAAATTGATTACTCACAATGGTCAAAACTCCGTTATTTTCAGACGTTTATTCGTTTTACAATAAATTATTTTTACAAAAAAACCTTTTAATTTAGCCATCAATGAAACCGTACCATCAAGTAAATTAATCTCTTCGTTTTCCACTTTAAGTAAAGGAAATATATTTTTAAAGTAAAAGCGTTCACGCTCAAACGGATACCTCTCAGTTGTGGAAAGGAATAAAAGATACATTCAATAGATTCACAATGCAGGGTTCCGTCCGAACAGAATCGTAATTGTATTTGCTGTGCAAAATCAGATGCTAGAGCGACCATTATTGTTTTTGTCCCTGGTACACTGACACTCAGCTTGATGAAAGTAATCGATACCAGAATTACAAAGAAAGCGCTGAAGAAATATTGATTGCACAACACTTAAACTTAATTTCATATGACAGTTATTCAAAACCTTTTACAGTCCTATTTTTAAATTCGTTTGAGTTTAAACTCAAAATATCCCGAAGTAATAACACTTCAGAATATTTTGCATCTGTAACACGCATGTTTAGCTCTCCAGCCTCACGGAACCCTGATCTCGGAACATACGTAAAAAGGTGTAGCGTGCAAAATCCCGAATTGTCACTTTTATCTTGGGACAGTGGTCCAATCATTTGGTCCAGTGAACGGGTTAATTAATGAAATCTATTAACTTCTCCACTCCTCAGGGAATCTCGCAGCACAGATTAATGCAGACAGATAACTTTGAACAAGTATTCATCGATAGTTGCTGTTTTACAATTTTGAATTTATGACAAAATTATTAGAGTTAGTACGCGGTTAATTTGCAATCCAGGAAACCTGCACCAGTTTTTCGTATGGATAGTTCAACTACGGATTTTAACATAGAATGAAAAATCTACTTTAATCTATTGAAACAAAGACATTGTACTTAGCACGCACTTTGGAAACAAGACCAACTCTATGTTTTCTAATTTAACTGCATTCGCTTTTGAAATATTCGAAAGAATCTTAAAGTTCGAACCTGATTGTAAGTTTATTGGGCATTAATGGACGATTTTACTTTTGTCATTTAACTTGGAACGACTTGCAACATGAACTGAAAGATATGGACTTGAATTTAGAAACATCGTAGAGTAATCGTATCTGTTATGTATGCTTAGTTTATAATACTACCCTATATATTTAAATGTCATATCTGCATATCGGCTACCTACCTTCGGAAAGTAAAATAAATGTCAGTCTCGATACAATGGCTGTTTTAATACGCATCGCGCTGCCTTAATTCCTAGATAAAACATTGGCGACGAGTTCACGAACCAAAAGTAATTAAAATCAAGTGTTGTAAACAGTGTCGTGTCGAAACTCAAGAAGAATCATGAATTTGGGTCAAATAAAAGAATTTAAAGTCAACGTGGACCGGTGGTCAACCTACGTGAGCAGAATTCGGGCATGGCTCGAAATACACGACGTAAAACCGGCTGAATATTCAAAACACCTAGTTGCAGTAGTGGGAACAGAGCCCCTGGACCTAATGATCGATTTATGTTTCCCTGAAAAACCAGAGAAGGTTAATTTTGACACGCTAGTGAATTTGGTCGAGGACCACTTAGCTCCGAAGCGCTCGGTTATCGCAGAACGCATGATATTCAGATCAAGTAAACAAACCGAGTCGCAAAGTGTGACTGAATATCTCGCACAGCTAAAGAAGTTAAGCAAAACGTGCGTATTTAGTACTACTGAGATATTAAAAGAAAATCTCCGCGATCAATTTGTTTACGGATTAAAAAGTGACAAAATTCGACAACGCCTGCTTACGGAGACGGATTTGACATTCGACCGTGCGATCGAATTATCACTTTCGCTGGAAGCGGCAGTCAGGGATGCTCAGGAAGCAAACACGAGTGCCACCGGACCCGGAGACGGCGAGCAGGTTCACGCGGTCGGTGGCGGCGCCGGCCGGGCGGCCAGCGGCTACCGCGGCGGAGCGCACCGCCGGGGCGGCGCGCGGCCGCGGCCGCCGCGCGGCAACGCAGGGGCAGGGGCCCAACAACAACAACGTGTCAGGTGCTACCGGTGTGGTCAGGCGCACCGACCAGAAAAGTGCTCATTTTTAAATGTGGAGTGTTTCGTGTGCGGCAAAACGGGCCACATAGCTAAAGTTTGTCGGTCGCGTAAAAGTGGCGATGTGCGTAAAGTGGCCGAGGACGAGTTCAGCCCCCTGGCATCTAGTGAAGGTGAAGACGACAACATTTATCAGTATAAGGAAGAGGACGTTTATCAACTCTTCGACAAGGAGGACGACGTGCGCTGGCTGCTGCCCGTATCAATCAACGGCAAGTCCATCACCATGGAGGGTGACACGGGAGCCAGCATGAGTATTATCAATAGATGTATGTACGAAAAATATTTTAGTAATATTAAGTTGAAGGCACGTAAGTCCAATTTAAAAATGTATAACGGTCAGAAGGTAAAACCGATGGGTGAATTCACATGTGACGTCACATTAAACGGCAAAACAGTAAACGATTTGTGTCTAGTAGTGATAGATAACGACAGTAGCGATGCCTTATTCGGCCGTAAATGGATGCGAGCGTTCGGCATTCGATTTCCCTCTGTGTCGTCGGGAGATAGGGTCGCCCACGTTAGCGAGAAACGCGCTGAGACACGTGCGGCTATAAAACTGTTAGAGAGTAAGTTCCCCGAAGTTTTCTCTCCAGGAATAGGTGCGTTTAACAAAGGTAAGATCGAGTTGGAGGTAGCGGCGGGCGCCGTGCCGGTGTGGCGGCGCGCGCGGCCCGTGTCCTACGCGCTGCGGCCCGCCGTGGAGGCCGAGTTGGAGCGGCTCGAGCGCGCCGGCGTCATTACGCCGGTCGAGTGGAGCGAGTGGGGGACGCCCGTCGTACCTGTCATCAAGAAGTCAGGAGAGGTAAGATTATGCGGTGATTTCAAAACTACTCTTAATCCGGTTCTGTTAGACGACAAATACCCATTACCTAGAATCGAAGATATATTTGCATCGCTGCAGGGAGGAAAACTTTTTAATAAAATCGATTTGAGTAGGGCTTATCAACAATTGATCTTAAGCGACGATGCAAAAAAGTATTGTACTATAGTGACTCACAAAGGTATGTTTACGTATAACCGATTGCCGTTCGGAGTTAAGTGCGCCGCGAGCAAATTCCAAAGAGTGATGGAAAAATTGTTCAAACTGCCGAACGTAGCGGTTTATCAAGATGACTTACTGATAAGCGCACAAAATAAAAAAAAAAGCATGGAGAGTTTGAGGCAGGTCTTTAGGATACTGGCCGACAGCGGCCTCAAAGTAGAAAAAAACAAATGTAGTTTTTTTCAGAAATCGGTATCGTATCTGGGTTATGTGATAGACGCGAACGGATTAAAGACACAAACTTCAAAAATCGATGCCGTGAACAGGACTCCTCGGCCGGCGAACGTGAGTCAGTTGAAAGCATTTTTAGGCTTAGTCAACTATTATGGAAAATTTGTGCGTAATTTAAGCGACATTTTAGAGCCACTGCATGCGTTACTCAAAAGTGATCACGAATTTAAATGGACGCGGGAATGTGAAGCTTCGTTTTCCCACATTAAGCGTTCATTGAGTGAAGCTCCGATACTGGCCCACTGGGACCCGGAGCTACCTACATTCGTTACGTGCGACGCATCTCCGCACGGAGTGGGTGCCGTGCTGTCGCAGCGCGCACGAGACGGGGCCGTGCGGCCCGTGCTACATGCCTCGCGCACGCTACAGCCTCCCGAGAGGAACTATTCGCAGATTTGTCGCGAGGGTCTAGCTATAGTGTTTGCCGTCAATAAGTTTCACCATTACATTTACGGAAAAAAATTCACACTAGTAACGGACTGCAAACCGTTGGCATCGATCTTCAGCAATAAGACAGAAATACCGGCCATGGCCGGTAATAGACTACAGAGATGGGCGATTATCTTGAGCGCGTACGATTATGAAGTAAAATGCATAGGGTCGAAACATAATTGCGTAGTAGACAGTCTATCGCGCATTCCGATCGACGATGACAAAGAGTATAGGGCGGAATCGTACATTAACTTTATATCGGAACGGGCCCCGATCGATTACAAAACGGTCGCTAAACACACGAAGAAAGATGATGTGTTGCAGAGATTAATTCACGCTATTAACACTAACTGGATATACTGCCAAGATAAGGATTTAAAAACGTATTTCGATGTCAAACAGTTCCTCAATGTCGAAGTGGGGTGCATTTTGTTCGGCCATCGAGTAATAATACCGGGATCTCTAAGAAGCTCGGTACTAGAAATGCTGCACTCGAGCCATCAGGGTATTGTGAAGTGTAAGAGCATAGCGAGGGGGTACGTGTACTGGCCGGGCATCGACGCGGACATCGAGCGCGAGTGCCTGGGCTGCCCGGCGTGCGCCGCCACGCGGCCCGCGCCGCCGCGCGCGCCCCTGCACCCGTGGCCGTGGCCGCAGGTACCGTGGTACAGGTTACACGTCGATTTTTTTTCGTTAGGCAACCTGACCTACTTAGTTCTGATAGATGCACACTCCAAGTGGATCGAGGCGCACAGCGTAAGTAGCACGTCAGCTAATGTCACAATAATAACGCTAAAAAAAATTTTTAGCCAGTTCGGTATTCCGTTTCAGTGTGTATCAGACAACGGACCTCCTTTTCAGAGCAGCGATTTCAGATCTTTCATGGAAAGGTGTGGCATAAAACACACGTTAGTATCACCATACAAACCCAGCAGTAACGGTGCAGCGGAGAGCTCCGTCAAAATAATTAAGAATTGTTTAAAAAAAGCTATACTGGACAAGGCCGACTTGAATGCGGCACTTGATAAATTTTTACTGTCCTATAGGTCAACGACCCACAGTCTAACCGGCAAATCACCGGCTGAGTTGTTGCTAGGCCGCAGGATTCGCACTCCATATGATTTGCTGCGACCCGACATTGACGAGATAGTACGACACAAACAAGACAAGATGCGAAATAGCAGAGAAGGCAAAGCACGCACCTTTGAGGTAGGCGACCATGTACAATTTAAATGCTTCAAAAAAAATAAGTTCATATGGGAGAACGGTATTGTACTTAAATGTCTAGGACCGGTCACGTATTTAATCGAACACAACAGTAAAACTGTTAAGAAACACACTGATCACATAATCAAACAACATAACACAAAAGAAAAAAGGAATAATTCTAAAAATAGGGCGGAAGGGGTAGATGATAGAAATAAAAATAAGAATGTCGAGATAGGCGACTTTAATATTATGCCTTATTTTGAGAACCAAAATATTGGCCATGAAAATGAGAATCCAGTAGACAAAGAATCCGATAATTCGGGTACTAGCGAAACCACGGTGACTCAGAGGGAAGTCGTCGCACCACCGCCGCTCAGACGTACTCGCAGGGCTGTCGATCGCTTTATGGTCACGTAAGGTATCAACATGTCTCGCCGTGCACTGATAAGACACATGAAACGAATTCACCCATCGGCCACATAAAATTAAGATTATATAGATATTATATATTATATATAGATATTACGATGTCATAAAATAGTATAGTAAATAGATAAGTAGTTATACATGTTTAAGATATTGTCAGAAATAGATAATATTAATTATGTACATCCGACATGTATTATAAATCTAGTATGTGTTAAAAACTGTTTTTATGGTACTTATGAGTTGTATTTTTAAATTGATAAAGTGTTAAGGTTCATACTTAAGGTTTATACAGCAATGTTATAGGTTAACGGTTACACATCTTTCCTTGTATATTCTCCATACAATTTTGTAAGATTATTATGGGAACAGAGAGGGGAAGATGTTATGTATGCTTAGTTTATAATACTACCCTATATATTTAAATGTCATATCTGCATATCGGCTACCTACCTTCGGAAAGTAAAATAAATGTCAGTCTCGATACAATGGCTGTTTTAATACGCATCGCGCGCTTCCTTAATTCCTAGATAAAACAGTATCGTGTTAGCAATTTTAGCTATTTTAGTTAGCTAACGTTTCCTACCTAAAATAGGCAATATTCAATTACAGCAAAAGGTTGGAATTATTATACGAATTATACGAATAAAGAATAAAACAAGGTAGGTTACTTACATTTCTGTATTCTTTCTGTCGTATATAACTCACAAAGATTTTGGAGGCGACTTCACTGCTTGAAATTTGAGACTCAACTCACTTACCTCGCTCTGCCCCTCCCGAGCTCCCCTTCCCAATCAAGGTCGGCAATAATCGGTGAAAGTCGTACCACCGGCCCTGATTGGTCGAGGCAACAAGAGTGGGGAGCGAGTCAAAGCACTGTTTATATCCACACAAAATTAAACAGTGCTTTGAATAATTTTACAATAATAAATAAAAATTACAATTTTAAAATATGATTAGTAAAATTAGACTTCTATAACTAAAACATTAAATGATGATACAATGAAACGGTAAGGTTTTAATAATTGACAACACTCGGCCATCAAAAATATATAAGCATGACCTCGTGCTGTAAACTAAATAATGGTAACTAAATAACAAATTAAATAATGGTCATAAAACAGACATTGTATCACTTTCGGTTAATCAGTAAGCCATTGACAATAATAAAGACATGTTGATTACATATTCTTAGAATAACAGCTATAGAGCTAAAACTAAACAACAAAAATCATATAATAAAAATAATCTAAGCAATATACTACAATTACAAAGCATACCAACGCCAGACTCATTTGTCTAGAGGGTATTTCAATAATTAGATTATACCAACGCCGGACTTAGTCCAGAGGGCATTCTCAATACCAACGCCGGACATTTAGTCCAGAGGGCATTTTCAACACCAACGCCGGACATTTAGTCCAGAGGGCATTTTCAACACCAACGCCGGACATTTAGTCCAGAGGGCATTCTTAATACCAACGCCGGACATTTAGTCCAGAGGGCATTTTCAACACCAACGCCGGACATTTAGTCCAGAGGGCATTAATACCAACGCCGGACATAGTAGTCCAGAGGGTAATTTTATATCTGGAAAATTATGTTCTGAGTGTGAGTTTAGAGACATGTAGTGTGAGCATGGAAAATGTAGAGTAGCCTCTAAACAATTACCTATTTACCTTCACTAGAAGAGTCACGTGGCCTAAAATTAAGCCATGGTTTTATTTGTGCCACAACTGTTGAATAAGATCGATGCCCCTTTTTTTTTGTAAAAGGAGTGTCTTCGATCTCTTACCTATCACAATAAAAACCTTTGATATTCTATAAGGTCCCTGGTACTTTGGAATGAGTTTCCTACTACTGCCTGTTGCAGGGATTTGGCGCTCGATTCTAACCAAGTCTCCTAAATTGTACTTGGGGCATTGTCAATGTTTTTGGTCGTCCGCAACTTTCCGAGCCTCTTGATATGATCTTACATGGTCATTTATTTGTTCTCTCAACTCAACCAAGCTCTGATCAGAGGAAGTTGTGATATCAGTAGCTAATTCTGCTCTAATTCGGCTATCATTAGTACGATATGGCCTAGTCCCGAACAAAGCTTCGGATGGAGTGCAATTTATTCCTTTGTTAAAGGTGTTGTTCAACCCCCATTGCACATCGGGCAAGTGTTCGTCCCATTTATTTTCAGCAGAACCTATACATTTGGCAGTTAATGATTGAACAAGAGTTCGATTGTAGCGTTCCACTTGCCTGTTTGCTCTAGGGGTCGCAACAGCATTAAGAATACGTTTAATGTTGCGTTCAGTGACAAACGTTTTAAAATGATTCAGTTGTGAAAGAGGTACCACGATCTGTAATGACCCTATGAAGTACTCCAAATATGCCGAAAAACTCTTTGAAAACCCTAATTGTGGTAAGGGACTTAGTGTTCCTTACGGGTTTAAGAAATATATATCGCGTGAAACCATCGATAAGGGCCAGACAATACATATTGCCTAGGATTGTAAAGTGCCAATATAGGCCTTTGAGGAAGAGCCTGTTGTAGCTGACGGAATGAATTCTCCTGATCAGCTCCCCAAACCCAAACAGAATCTTTTTTTTTTTTTTTTTTTTTTTTTAAAGCCGCATCAGTGGCCGTGCTGTACTAGCAAAATGAGGCACAAATCTTCGGAAAAAAAAACTCGCTAGCCCGAGGAACTGTCGGACGTTATGCTGACTTTGTGGCACCGGGAAGTGTTCGACAGCTTCCACTTTCCGAGCTCCAGGTCGAATACCTTCAGAAGATACTTCAAAACCGAAATATTCAATCGAAGTGCCGAAGAAAACACACTTTGACAATTTTAATGTAAGGTTAGCTTGCGACAACAAGGTAAGAACCACCTCCAACCTCTCTATTCCCTCATCAAACGATGTACTGGGGATAATGATATCGTCTAAATATGTCAAGCCTCCTTGTGACGAAGGGACCCTAGGACCTGATTCATAATCATCTGAAAAGTAGCTGGCGCATTAGCAAGACCGAACGGCATACGGTTGAACTCGCAGTGGTTGTCCGGTGTCACAAATCCAGTCTTGTACGTGTCAGCCTCGTTGATTGGTTTTTGGTAACCTGAGGCCAGGTCCAGAGTCGTATAGAATTGATTTCCAGACAGAACATCCAACTGGTCGCCGATCAGTGGCATTGGGTAATGTTTATCGTTTTGTTATTTAGAGCACGATAGTCAATGCAGAGTCGGAGTTCGCCTGTTTTCTTTTTGACCACTACAATGGGACCAGCATAAGCAGAAGTAGACGGTCGGATAACGTCATTGTCCAACAGTTCAGACACTATTCTCCTTACTTCTTCCTTTTCGCTAAATGCAAGGCGATAAGGCCTATAGACAACAGGCTCATTATCGTGAAGATTTATTGACATGCACTTCCAAGTTCAGACAGAGAAAAAGCAAAGCATTTTCGAAACTTGTTAAGTAGGTTGAGAAGTTGAGTCTTTTGAGGAGGGGTAAGGCCTTCACCGAATTCAACATTGTGTTCTGACAATTCGACTATCGACTTATTATCATTAACCGCATCGACGGCATTACCAGTAATGGACATGACCTGTCAGCAACATTCTTCATGGGCAGTTCGACCGCGTGCAATAAGAAAATCTTTTGGTAAAATCAAAGGTGTCGAGGAGAAATTGTTCACTACAATGAAGCCCTGTTTATCGTCTCCTATTTGAAACAACCCTGACAACACACAGTACCGGATGTCTTTCAGAGACCTAACACCTCCGTCGATGTAAACTTCGCCAGTAAATGAAGCGTCGGTATGAACAGCGACAACAGTAATTCTGATAACTTCCACGCTATCCGTACAGAAAATATCGATTTTGCTGCTGACAGCGATGTCCAAATGATCGAGCTGAGAGATTTCTAAGCTATTACATGATTTCTTAACAACCACATGCTGTTGTTCGGTAAATGTTTGTCCTATCAAAAGGGGATGCGACATTGAATCATCAGGAACAATGAGCAAGTCCAAATTGGCTTCTGCATCGTCAATTTTCACCTGAACCCGTTGTTTGCCAAACAGTTTACGACAGCATTGCCCCAAAACCTCTCAACGTAGGAAGATCAGTGATTAGGTAATCGGATCGAATATTTCGGAAATCAGAAACGCGCATCATGGAGCACTCACTGCCAAAATCTATGTAAGCAGTAGTTTGAAAACCATTAATCAAAGCGGTTTTGAAATACTTTCTATTGACTTCAGAGATGGCTGTATGAATTTTTGGAATCACAGGCAAATGAGAGGGCTCGTTTGAAATAAGCTCAGAGTCAAAACCAACGCGCAAGACAGTCATCTCACTCATCTGAGCTTTCTCCTTAGAGTAGCAGTTTTCAACTTCATGGCCCACCCTGTCACATCGTGTGCACCTTTTTATGGGAAACGTGCATTGTGATGTGAAGTGGCCATCTTTCTTGCAATTCGAGCAACGAGGATTTCTACTCTTAGCTTAAGGGTTAGGTTGCTGCTTGTGGTTCGGGTCGGAAGGCGTCTTGAGGTATCGACGGTCAGTGTTGGCCTTACGATTTCGAGCATTGCGCAGATACGATAATAAGTGTCATCAAATTGGGCAGCTTCGGCGCCGAGCCTAACAGATGGTCATCGATCCCGTGAAGTATACATACATCCCACGGTACGTTTACCATGAATACCACATCTACTGATAAGGGCTAGTTTTTCGTAATAGTAATCTTCTAACGAGTCACTAAAACGAGCCCGTTAGGCAAGCATATCGCTTAGCATTTGGCCATAGTTTTCCTCTGAAGGAAAAGCAGCAATGAGTTTATCCTGCCATTCGGCCCATGTATACAAGACAGACGGGAGACCTTCATACTATCGCTGAGCAACACCTTTTAGCTTTGGTAAAGCATAATGAATTATTTGCTTGTCTGTCCAGTTGTAAATAGTCGCACATTCATTGACTTTGTGGATTCACATAGTCATCGTCTGTTCCCCCTTTTTTTTTTTTTTTTTTTTTTTTTTTTGGATGGGTCAAACTCAGGCACAGTATTGTTCATGGACGCTAACTTGTCTGCATTATTATTGGACATAGATCTCAATACGGTCACAAGTTCAGTCAGGCATTGGTTACTATTTACAAATTGAGGCCTACTGGAGATATCATGTGATCTACTGCGAGAACGATGATGTCTAGACCTGGAGTGATTATGAACAGTCTTACCTTCAACGTTGAGTGGGCTGCGTGACCTACGGCCGCTGTCGAATCGCAAACGTCCACGAGATCTGTCACGTCGTTGGCTGGCACGCTGGCAGTCGCGATGGATGTTGCACTGGCTTTCGCGCTGGCTGCCGTGCTGGTGGTCGCGCTGACTGCCGTGCTGGTGGTCGCGCTGACTGGCACGCTGGTCGGCGTGTCGACTGGCACGCTGGTCGGCGTGTCGACTGGCACGCTGGTCGGCGTGTCGACTGGCACGCTGGTCGGCGTGTCGACTGGCACGCTGGTCGGCGTGTCGACTGGCACGCTGGTCGGCGTGTCGACTGGCACGCTGGTCGGCGTGTCGACTGGCACGCTGGTCGGCGTGTCGACTGGCACGCTGGTCGGCGTGTCGACTGGCACGCTGGTCGGCGTGTCGACTGGCACGCTGGTCGGCGTGTCGACTGGCACGCTGGTCGGCGTGTCGACTGGCACGCTGGTCGGCGTGTCGACTGGCACGCTGGTCGGCGTGTCGACTGGCACGCTGGTCGGCGTGTCGACTGGCACGCTGGTCGGCGTGTCGACTGGCACGCTGGTCAGCGTGTCCACTGGCACGCTGGTCGGCGTGTCGACTGGCACGCTGGTTGGCGTGTCGCCTGGCACGCTGGCTGCTATGCTGGCTGGCACAGGAACTGATGCACGGGCTGGCACGCTGGCTGGTGTGAGTACTGGCACGCTGGTTGGCATGCGGACTGGCACGCTGGTTGGCATGCGGACTGGCACGCTGGTTGGCGTGTCGACTGCCCTGCTGGCTGCTATGCTGGCTGGCACAGGAACTGATGCACTGGCTGGCACGCCGGTCGGTCCGCAGGCGGTCGCACGAGGTGGCGCACTGGGTGGCGTGCGTGCTGGCGCGCTGACCGTCACGCCGATTGGCGCACGGGCTGGCACGCTGGCTGGTGAGCATGTGGGCTGGCACACGGACTGGTGCGTTGGCTGGAACGATTTTGAGCACGTGGGGCAGCGCGTTGGCTGGGGCGTAAGCTTGGTGAGCAGCGGCTCGTGCGTCACCTGGAGTTCCGGCTTGAACGACTGCGTGAGCGTCGCTTTTGTCTGCCAGACCTCATGATGCCACGCGATTGTCGACCGCCAGGCAGCGTTGGGCTGGCTGGTGGTGTTCGAACCAAGTGCCCTATATATTCCATCATGAAGTACTGAAACAAAAACTCCAACGAGTATTTTTGTTTACATTATAATCTTCAGCAATATAAAAACCTTTTGCGAATTCATTCGTTTTTCCTACTAGCATGGGACTATGCATATGTGGCAAAAGCAATCTAAATGATAGCATGATTGCTTTGTATTTAAGGGCGGATAACTAATATGCATAAAGGAACAACAAAAAAAAACATTTTGCCCATAAAAGAAAAACGACAACATTTGTCACTATTGATTAATGTGTATCTCTGCTTTTGTGTATATTAATTAATTATGATGAAAAAAAAAACAGTTGATCAAGGTAAGAAACAAACAAGACAAAACAACAACAATAAAGAAATTGTTTCATAATCTAGTTTGTTCGAATCCCACTTCTGAAATGTTAGCAATTTTAGCTATTTTAGTTAGCTAACGTTTCCTACCTAAAATAGGCAATATTCAATTACAGCAAAAGGTTGGAATTATTATACGAATTATACGAATAAAGAATAAAACAAGGTAGGTTACTTACATTTCTGTATTCTTTCTGTCGTATATAACTCACAAAGATTTTGGAGGCGACTTCACTGCTTGAAATTTGAGACTCAACTCACTTACCTCGCTCTGCCCCTCCCGAGCTCCCCTTCCCAATCAAGGTCGGCAATAATCGGTGAAAGTCGTACCACCGGCCCTGATTGGTCGAGGCAACAAGAGTGGGGAGCGAGTCAAAGCACTGTTTATATCCACACAAAATTAAACAGTGCTTTGAATAATTTTACAATAATAAATAAAAATTACAATTTTAAAATATGATTAGTAAAATTAGACTTCTATAACTAAAACATTAAATGATGATACAATGAAACGGTAAGGTTTTAATAATTGACAACAATCGTAATATCGTTTAAGGTTGAACTAAGTTTCGTTTTGAGCGTCGTCATGCTGAAGCATGCGGACCTTAACGTGCCGTCGAGTGCGCACGTCCGCCTCCGGCCACCCTCGCGCGCGACTACAGTTTTCGCACCCCGTCGTTAGGGGTGGGGTTGTTGCTCCGCCCGCGAGCGTCGAGCACCCCCACCCCCGTACTACAGCGGCGCACTGCAAAAACAACTGCCACGGTGACTCAGCCGAGTGCGCGTCCGCCAGCTGCGCCATCAAGCGGCGAAGTGGCGGACCGCCCGCCGAGTCACGCTTCCAAGCGCGTTTTTCTACAAAATCGCGCACCCGCGCTCGTCCGCCTGCTACCGGGGCGTTCCCGCGGGAACGTCCGGCTAGCCGCCGACCACCGCGGGCCTCACCACGAAGTTGACGACGCTTAGACCGGGTTCGCAGCGCGCTTTCCTGTCGCCGATCGGGTTAGGTGGGCCTCACCCGGTACGCCGGGGGTCTCACCCGCACTAGCCCTGTATCGCCGGAAGCGCGACTGAACCTGGAAAGCGTCGTCCTTCCAACTGCAGACCGCCATCAAGCGGAGCGGCGACGGTCATCGACCGCCCCTCCGCACACACCGCTCACACACCATACCTGCCGAGCTCGCAGCGCACCTCGCTCGCTCGGCCGCATCGCGCACCGCCATCGCCGGTCAAGCCCGCCGACGCCCCGCAAGGTTCGCCGACGGTTGAGCTGAGCTCAACGCAGTCGCGAATCCCTCCGGTGCCGTCCGGCGGACGGACCGCGACAGCAAGCGCGACGCAGTGCATCCCTCTCGCACTATGGAGGCGCGGCCGCACACGCGGCGCTCCGCCACCTAGCGCCGAGACCACGCACAACCGGCCCATGCGCCCTTTGCGCTAGCCGGTCCTGCCACCACTGCGGAGGTCGAGCTCCCAGCTCCCTCCGCCCACCTGAATCTACACCCTAAGGACGGTGGCTGAGCTTGCTCGCCCCGGCCGCACCAGGCCACGACCCGTACGGAGGTCAAGCCCATATCAAGACCCGGAGGCCGGGGATCGAGAATTCTCCCCGGCGCCGGCCCGGCCCAGGCGCACACGGCGCTAGCCACTTTGAGACTACGCGGAGCGGGGGTTGATATTCCCCCCGCCTCCCGCATCCGGCCCAGGCGCACCCGGCGCTAGCCCCATTTCATGACCGTGGGGGTGAGCTTGCCTCCCCCCGCCTCACCACACCGGACCAGACAACGAGGGTAGCGTGAACTACCCTCACCCCCAGCTTGACCCCACTTCATTCCCGCGCGCGCTGCAAGCGTGCGCGCACCCGACGACGGCGCGGCACCCGCACCTCACCGGGTCTCCCTCTCGTTTGGGTCTGCCGCCGACTCCGTTCTTGGGGTGAGAACGTTGAGTGGCCGCGGACCACCGGTTCGAGAGCGGGATGCGCCGGACGTCCATGGACTTTATCCTGAGCCGGTCGGTGTGAGCCGGCTCAGAGCCCAGCCTACGTCACTTCGGTGATGCACTACGCCGATGCTTCGCGCTCGGCTAAAGACACGACACGCCGCCATCTGGCGGGCCCCTCGCCACCCGGCTCGAGGCACGGCCCGCCAGCAACACCGAATCCGCTGTCCGAGCAGCATCTGGACACCGCCCACTGCCCCGCTAGGCCTAGCGGGGCGCCTCACCGACGGAGGGCCCCTGTAGCATGGGACTGCAGGCCGGCCCTCCACAACACTGCAAGCCTCTACACCGCGGCCGGGTGAGTACGCTCCCCGGCCGCACCACCCTGCGGACACGACCCCCTCGGCCGCCGGCCTGAGGGTGCGTCGGTCCGCCACAATCAAACCGCCGCCGGTTCGCCGGCATAGTGACTGACGTCACACGCCGCCCGTCGCCCCCTGCGCGCGGGCCGTACAGTGCCCACCCCGCCTTCGTGAGCGACGCTCCGAGGGTGTGCCACACCTCTGCGCCTCGGTGCGAGGTGTAACAGCCGCCTAAGGTTCGAGCGAGGCTCCCTAGGCGGCCTCCACACAGCGGGCGGTCCCCTCCGACAGCCGTCGGAGGCGCGGACCGCTAGACGCTGCCCATGGCTTGGCCGGCGCCGCATCCGCGGCGCCTGGCCGGCCGCCCATTGCCGCCGTAAGGCGACCGCATCAAACCTAAAGGGCTGCTAGAGCCGTGACAGCTGGCTCACGCCGGCTAAGCGTGCCCGCGCCCTTCTCGCCGTCCGTATTCTCCGCTCCGTCCGCTAGGGTCCGCCCGGCCTTACGCGCCGGAGTCCCCGAGCGAGACGGCGAGAGCTTATTTTTCGGTGGAGATGCCGCCCGTTAGCTGCGACGGGTGCGGGACTCCACCGACCACCGCTACCATTGACGCGTGTTTAACACACGTCTCCGCCAGTGCGAGCTGCCGCCGGCGCAAGCCGGGCCTGGCGCCGCACTCGCAATTTCCCTGGGGGCAGTGTCCCCCAGCGTCCAGCCGCGGTAAGGAGGATACCCTCGAGACCGCAACCTTACTCCCCCGAACAAGGGAGGGAGAAGAACCCCTACGACGACGCGGACCTTAATCTTATTAATTTCAGCGGTAGACCTCAGATTTGATTTAAATATTTAAGTGAACGAATCAGTTTAGAATAGTTTTTTTTGTTAGGTTGTTGTTTGGTTGCCATAACGCCTGATGATAAGCAGTGATGCTACGATGGAGCCCGCTTGCCTAGAAGAAACCGTTTCACTAGAAACTAGAACACACCCAGATTGTAAGTGAATGATGTTTTTGGATCTTGGATCTAAAGATAGAACAGATTCATCTGTTCTATCTTTAGTCTGTCTACTGTGAAGTTTTTTGCTCGGTCATCTCATCCGATCTGGACGGCATCCAACTGTGGGTAACTGATTTTTGTGAGAGTTTCACTTTATGAGTTGTAAATCGAAAGGACTAGGATTTTTGATTAACAAAATATTGGGACAATTAGTGTGATATTCATATAAGCCATTTTTTTTACACTTACGTTAGTTTTTTAGTGAATTGTAAACTAAAGATGAGGAAAGCTCACTTCCATGTAGCTAAAAATAGACAAACACTGATGAAGACCGCCGAATGCGGTTGAAACTATAGTCGGAATAATCGACTGAATCGTACGTGAGTAATTTCCCGTGTTTTAAATCATAAAATAGACAAACACATTTCTTTAGTGACCTTAAAGACTATAGACAGTTTTAAAAGGGCTGTCCATAGTCTCAACGTAGGTATCTGTGCTGTCCCTGGTATTACACGTATATCCATAGCCGATGGTAATTTCTTACCGTCAAAAGCCCCGTTAGCTTGTTTTTCGCCTCTGGCAAAAAAAAATCTTTTACTAGAAACATAATGTTCAGCAGTTCAAATTTAAGTTTATGATCACTTGAATTTAACTTCAGTTTATCAGTTCTAGACGTTACAGTAGATAAAACTTAAAAAGTCTTTCAGAACAAGTGCAGTTTTATTCTAAGCGATCATAGACCTCAGCGCATCTCTAGATTGCAAAACATTGTCTACTGAACTGGCATCAAAGTTCATCTAGTCAAGTTATTTCAAGTCGAAAATCCAACGTCCACAGCCTTTGGTTTAACTCTGATACCACTCTGAGGTATAAACGCACCGCGCTGTTTTAGATCTTGGTACATCGATGCGCTGGTATAAATATTCATGGCAGACAGCGCGCACCGTGCATGCTAACGTGACAGCTTAAACGCTTCACCACGTCCAAGGTAAAAGCTGCGAGCATTAAGGCTTTGTAAATCTGATGACAATGAGCAAATTTATGAAAGCATTTCACGCTTTTCATTTGACTTTCAATATTTTTTTCTTTGCTTTTCAATATGAAGCTATCTTTTATGATAAGTTTTATCTTCAGTTCCACTTGACGAGATTATCTTGAGTTTTGTCTGTTCCTGTTAATGTACAAAATGTGAGGATTGATGATCTGGTCTCATGATCACCGTGCGTCCTGTGGTCAAAGTGACCGACTTTTTTTGCCATGATAAAGACAGGAAACACGAATATGCACTGTTTGGGATTGACATCTAATTTAAGTGATCATAGGTCCCACTTGCGTAAATTTCCGTGTGCTAATCTTTACAAACTTTAGTTAGGTATAACGGCAGTTTACGTACTTGAGGGCAAAAGTTTTGAAATCTAAAATCTTTACTTTGGTTTTTCTTAAATCTTATCTCCCGCTTCAGCTTACAATTCAAGCCAATGTTATAAGTATCTACACCTTAAGGCCACGAGTATACGATATACTGGTACTCGACTCACTCTTCACTCTTACATTTCTATGGATACGTACAAGTAATACGTACCTACTTTTAACATAAAAATTGCTATTTAAATAACAAAAAGAGTATTGTAAAAACGCCTTTATAGCTAAAGGTTAGACATAGGAACATCCTAATCAAGTAGGTAGAAAAGTAAGTACTTATTGGTAAAAACATTAGCATTTTTCAATTTTTGTTTTTATTTCATATTTTTTCTTCAAGCTGAACATTGATTGGTTTGAGAAATTGCCGTAAACAAACTAGGTTTAGTTCATTAAAGGTGTTCGATAAATAATATACTTACAGTGCAATAAAATTACCACACAATAAAAATCAAAATAGTTTTAGATATTGCAAATAATGCAAATTTTATCTAGCTGCACTTATCAGAAAATAACAAAATAAAACAACTTCGTTTTAAATTTTCCATAACTTCTAAGGCCGAACTTAAATTGGGCGATTATTTATTATCTGTCCATTGTTGACATTCAACTTATTGAAGAGCTGTCTAAAACACTAGGTTTAAAATTTAATCATTTGCTTAAGTTTTGGTGAACTTTGGCCTAAGTTTGTGTATAATAAATACAATAGAAGTGAAAGCAAATGAAACCATCTAAATAAGCAATAGAGTTCGCTTTGATAGCTATCATAGGCAGTAAAGTGTGAGCATTGGACTCGAGACACGCTCACGAGAGTGTCACTTGTGCCTAATAGGGTATACAACGAATAAATAAAAACGTGACACGAACAATTTTCCGTGACAATGCACGGGCGCTCGCGTGACGCACGTCCTGAAGGATAAGCGCGATGATTCGCCCATTTCACCCGCTATTTGTTGTGCTTTATCCCTCAGGCACGACAACGTCACGCCGTACTGGGCTGACGGTAGTTTAAATAGAGCGCTTTACAAAACACGTTAAAAGTTATACTAGACTTAATATGAGGCGAACTTGCTAATTATAAAAAAAAACGTGTTCAAGACAAGTATTTCTTCACATCGAGCATGTTCGATCAGATATGTTATAAATCTAATCTGTATAATATATCTATTATGATACCTGTATATCTGATTGAATAAGATGCTGATCTCTTATTAAGGTTGCGATAAATATTATTTTATTTACGCCATCACATTTTAACACAAAGGAAAAAATCGATCGGACTAAACTGTCAGACCTAGCTCAGACCGTAGTTCAAAGGGCACATGACATATTTTTTTAGCTGATTTGTCGATATTGGTCTTATCGATTTATTATAAAAAGCTAACAAATGTACGTTCTGTCAGAGACATGTTTTATATCGCATTAATTTAAATGTACATTTTGTGAGATTTAACCGGTCAATTTAGTTTAAAGTCAAAACTAGATGACGCAATTCATTGTATACTTATATATTCTACTGCCATGCCATGAGGGTCGCATGCGGTCCTCACCTCCACACAATATAATAGTTTAAATATGAATGTTAAGCTAATGCAATATATGACATCCCTCGTAATTTTTCCTCTTTATAATTGTTATTGCAATGCCTAGAAAATGATTATACGATTAATTTTAATTTTTTTTAATCTTTAATTTTTAATTTTAATTTAATTTTGTTTTGCTCTGTAACATAGGTTTTCATGTAGTCGGTGCCTATAATTGTGTTTGCATTTAGTTTTTGATTTTGTTGTCTATGTATTTTATGAGAATGTGTTAATGTATAACATGTTGGTACCTTAATAAATAAATAAATATCTAAAATAATTGTATTCACATAATTCGTGAAAAAATTAAGGTACATGGAATCGAAATCATTCTTGTGTTTCAAGATTCATTCAAGTATAATTAACGTGTAAATTTAAAAAAAAAGATAATAAAACAATAAGAGGTAAGAACCTTTTCAATCATATCAGCTTTAAAAGAGAGAAAACCGCATCTAAATCAGTCCATTCGTTCGGGGGATTCGTTCGTCTGGCGAAGTGTGTGTTTTGTAATACACCTCTATCAACCCCTTTGAGGGAAAAGGCGTGTCGTGGTGTGCTATGTTGTGTTAAATAAAGCTGTATGTCAGTACGTCCCGAGCTCAACTCCTGTTTTCCTCTGAAGGGGAACATTGTGCACGTATCAGATAAATGAGACACGGGGGCGTCTGATAACAACGGGGTCTATATCCTTTAAAAGTGCCGTCTGGGGCTCAAAGAAACTCAACGTAGCGAGTTCGGGCCTTAATTGTGGTTATCTTTCATTTCTGCCTTTTATTTCAACAAAGAATTCTAAGGCCTCAGAATGGGCTGTTTGTAGTTTTCCTAGAAACACGTATTTATAATACCTTAGTTCCTTTGTTAGAAATACTTTTACCTGAGCAAAGGGGAATTCCGTTTAAAAACTGTGCTTGATCGGATAATATGTTTTTCTTAGAAACATAGTGAGTATCTAACATTATAAAGGATGTTCAAAGTAAGGCTGTTTGTATATTTATTTTCTAATATATGTTGCGACATGCTTATCAGTGAAATATTCGCAGAAAATCTAATTAGGGCCTCAGATCAATCTAGAGGAAAAGATGGAACACTGCGTTATATCTCGCTGAAGCCACTTCTTTTTCAATGTGTGTGCGTGGTAATGTTGCCATGAAAAACATTTACAATTGCACGACTATTACAAACTAATATTAATTCCCGAACTCTACGTTAGCCATTTCCGTTTCAATATACAACCTTAGAAGATTTAATATTTTAAAACTGCACATATTTGTAAGAGTTTAATGTTACGGCTTTTTCAAAATTGACTTGTAAAAAACTGCACAGTTTTAAAAAGAAACTCAAAATTTAGTCTTGGCCACACTTTTATAATGCACTATGTATACTTAAGTACACGAAATTACACCATAAAGCAAAGCACATAATGTCGAGGTAAGAAAGACCGAGCGAGTAGCGTAGTTTTTTTGCCTATGTGTGAGTGTTGTGTACCAATACGACAGTAGCGTAGTTTTTGGATGGTTGTTGGCTTCACTTAGATCATACGCCGTTTTATTGTTTAGGTTGATCTGAGATTAGGACGTGAAAATACTGATACTGCGTCTATTTCAAATTCTGTTTTAAAATGTGAGAGTGAGGACTCTTTGAAAAGCTTTGACAGCACAATATGTGTACTTTTATTTTTAACCGTCGACGCAAAAACTATACGGGCGTTATAAGTTTGACGTGTCTGTGTGAGTGTATGTTTGTCTGTGGCATCGTAACACCTAAACAGATTAACCGTTTTTGCTCTTGTTTTTTTGTTTGGAAGGTGAATTAGTCAGCAGTGTTCTTAGCTATATTTGATGAAAGTCAGTGTTGATGAAAATCGTTGTCGGGGTTTTTTTTTTTTTTTTTATAGATACTTGTATCTAGTGTTTTATGTCATGTCTGCCAAACTGTTTAGATACTTTCGATCATTATAAGAAACATTGTCCTGTCTTTCGTAGTAATTCTAGCGAATGGCCCTGTTTACTGTTAAAATGTACAGTATTCTCTAGAACTATATAGTGTATACTATATCTCATGTATTGGCCATAAAATGTAGAATACACTGTACTACCCGAGGCTCCGGTAACAACATGATCCAAAAAAACAAGGTCTAGTATTCCGGGAGCAAACACATAATTGTCATAGTTCGTTCTGTCCTGTCCATCCAAAGGTTGCCTGGAAGAAATCGCTTTAGGCGATAAGGCCGCCCTTGTACTTCCGAATGATATTTTATTGTTTAATATTTTCTTTATGTTTGTTTTACTTTGTATTTTTGGTGTGCAATAAAGATGCATTGTATTGTATTGTATTGTATTGTATTGTATTGTATTGTATTGTATTGTATTGTATTGTATTGTATTGTATTGTATTGTATTGTATTGTATTGTATTGTATTGTATTGTATTGTATTGTATTCTATTGTATTGTATTGTATTGTATTGTATTGTATTGTATTGTATTGTATTGTATTGTATTGTATTGTATAATGACGTCCTCGTCATCGTCATCCGTGTCTTTCGAAGTATTTGTAAATGACTTAATTCGGTCTTGCTTAAAAATCGATTAACGTCACTATGTGTTGCCCGCGTGGCCAGAATGCTATACCTTTCGTAGTAAATTATAATACCATGGGTAACAATATGACACATTTCAACTGAGCCTAGCTCCACACAGTATCAGTGGAACTACTTGCTACACCTTTTATGAGATTTAAAATTCGTCAGCTGGCACTCTCAGTCCAAGTGATAGATGCCAGGAGTTTTGGCGGGAACCGAAAAGATGGTGTCGTGTTTTTGTATTATTTTCTAAAACTTGTGATTCTTCGAGTGTTAAAGTGTAATAATGGTGGATTATTAACGTTTACCGGTTCGTCAATGTGCACGAGTGTGGGCAAATGATACAAACATCGCGAAACGCGATTTTTCGTGTTCTCTACAAAACTTCACTTGAAGTTTCAGTAAAGTATCCATAACTTTACTGGAATGGGGAAAGGGGAGGGATTCATCGTCTTCATCATCACCTCATCATCATCATCCCATCATCTGTTACTGAAGGAAAAATTATTACTAAGAATCCGACTGAAGGACGAGTATCCATGGTCATGAATAATTTAAAAAAAAAAAAAAAAATGATAGATGCCACAATGAAAGCGCCCACCTACTTTTAAAATAGAATTTCTATTCTGAATCGTGGCAAAGTTCAGTGTAATTTTTTGTGGGAATGTGTTCCATTACTTAGGTGCTGGTTCCCTGATAGCGAGCGCCACTAATCCCAATATATCTGCAGAAACCGTGGTTGAAATTTATAGTCGTGTGAGACCGCGGCTTAAGGTATATCTTCACTAAGATACATGTATGATGTGAATTTAACTGCTCATTTTTTGCGCAACATTGTGCTTTACGCGAAAGTCGTATGAAAGCATGATTTCTTAAATTATGATTTAATTATACGGGAATTACTCACGTACGATGGGGTCGGTTATTCTGACTATAGTTTCAACCGCATTCGGCTGCCTTTTTCATTATTTTTTAAATTGCTCTAAATACGTATGAGTAGGTATGTCAAATGAACAAATTGATCATGAAATGTAGAACATTTTATGTCGCATAGTCCATCTTAGTGCATTCTGACCTTAAGCGTGCCACCGCTGCTACTAAGTAGCTGCTGAAAGATATATGGAGTTTTTAAAATAAAATTACACTTAGCTGTATGATTGTGGGTTTAAAGTTGGGCCCGTTATGGGTTTCTTTGAACGCGGACCTGTTGCGTCGGTGAGCATGGTGAGTACGGCTTTTGGTCACTGAATGCAGTATTTATCTGTTTCATGAGTTATAAGCATAGGGTTATTGTAATAGTGGTTGATTGTGTTATTGAATGGTAACACACTATGGTAAAATGTGTGAAAAGTCTAGCCGCGGCAGACCTAGATTTTTTTCCTGTCGGCGCACAATGTCACGTTCTCATAATTAAACAATGTCTCAAAATGTCACGTTCTCAAAATTACACTTTCTCAAAATGTAACGTTCGCAAGATGTCACGTTCTTTTTGTTGCCCAAAAACATTTGCGACGCCGTTTACTAGTTGTTCTAGACTTACAAACTGACTGTCCTACACAAAAAAGGTATAATTGATTCGTTTACGCCTATTTCTATTAGGTAAGTATTGTAATTACTATTTGAACACGAAAAACAGAGAGGAAGATAAATCACTTACTAGAATTTCACCTCTGATGAGGAATAATGCTATGACAAGTTAGCCGAGATTCGTGTAATAAGCTAGTAATTCGTGGAAATCGAATTAGCGCACTTGTGTTACCTTCGGAGAAATATACATACCTAGATATCTACAAGTTTGATTTACCCCAGTAGCCTCTAAGAACTTCGCTATGAACATGAATATGAACTTCAATTATGAACACTACGCTACTGATTTTACTTCGAAATAGCTCCACTGCAAAGACGGACTCCAACTATCAAGAACAAGACAAAAGGTATGAAATTACTCTATGAAGTCGTCAATTACATATTCCATGACATGCTCGCAGCTAGATGAAGTTTCACGTTCAGAATACAATTTACTCGCCTTCGTGCACACGTTCAATGGAAACGTAACTTAGTGGCTGACTGTACCAGTAGGGGTTGTGGCTGGAATGGCCGTGTGGGTTGGTTGAGTGTCGCCGGAAATATGAGCGGATGTGAGAGTATTCTTTTAGATGCACACTCAAATCATTTTTTAAGCAATTGTTCATCATGACTAGTGTAATCATTTTGTCTATAATTAGTTAACGATTGACAGGTTGGTAGGACAGGTCTATGCTAATTTTATAATGAGGCAATATTTGTGAGTTTGTTTGTAAGATACCCCCTACAAACAATCTTTGAAACTACTGAAACGATTCAAACAATCCTTATACTAGAAGACTAGAAAGCTCGCTTCATAGGCTATAAAACGCGTACTACGTTAGTAGTAATGAGATCGTAAGCTCTATTTTTTTGTGAGTTTATTTTTTAAGCACTACCCAGAACCACACTTCTCAATGTTTTAAACTAATCTGCAACTTGGATTTCAATAGCAAATAGTTTAAAAAAAAAACACGCTTTCTGCCTCCTGACTCTATCATCAAAATATCAGCTCCAAAATGCAAAATTATAGTTTTAGTCATACGAACTACATACAAAGTTTCATTTTGATACGACAATTAGAGGTAGGTTAAATTTTACTTCTTTTATTTCATTACTTTTGTTAGTTAAAAGAGAAACTAATAAAAGCGTGTTAAAAGGAAGTAAAAAATGTACTAAAACTAGCTTTTATTAAAGTGCACAAAAAAGGTAAGGGACAGAAGGAAAAAATAAAGGTGTTTCCAGCCAGTTTCGATGTTCCATTACAAAAGGTAGCTCCGAAGAGGTAAAGCCCGTATGTGTTCGACCCCCCGCGGCGTGCAATAACAAAGGGAGCCCAGGGCGAAAATGACGTAAAACTCACACGTTAGTGAATTTTCAATATGAATAAAAGACAATAAAGTTGTAATAAAAGTTCTTTGTTTTAGGTACCTGTTGTAGTAAAACGGGCATTGGCTTGACTTACGCGTATTTTTGAAAATATTAACCACATATGTTGCTATGCTTCTAGTGATCAAACAAAAAATAAATATTAAAAAATTCAGGGCAGGATAAAATAAGGGTGAGAGGATAAGGTGAAAAGATGAGGAGTGAGATTTATCTTCTAAGTAAAGAGTTGACAAATATAAAAATGATTTTAAGATTATCAGATGATTAGGTCTAATTAATGTACACTCAGCAGTGCAGTGGATGGAAAATAGCTGGTACTTATGATGATCTGATTTCATTTCATTTATTGACAAACACATGCATGACAGCAACGCCAAGGCGTGTGACAAGCTAATAATTGACAGTACAAATCTTTTATTTTCTCTTTTTTAATGAAGCAAAAACACAGTACAAACAAAAAATAGCACAATTTATAAAACAAAACGTGTTTTGTTTTTAAAAACAAAAATACGTTTTTTGCCACAAACCGGCCCCGACGACAGTTTGGCGGGCAGCAAACAACCAAACAAACGGTGTAAACACTTTTCCACTGCAATCGTCTCTATCAAGTCACAGCCGGCTCTAATGTTCGACGAATCTAAATCAAAAACATCTTGAATTCTTTAAAATTACCTACTTTACATTTCATACATATTTAGAAATACATGGTAATTATTTAAATACTTATTTGGAAGTGGGAAACAATGTCTTGAAAACGCAATAACAAAATATAAGTACGAATAAAATAAACCTAACAAAAATAAAAAAATACAAATAATAAACAAAGCTCAAGTCAGTATCAGCGGGTAAAGTACCCAAAAGGCTGGCAAAGTTACCTCGCTAAATAGCAATGCTAATTCGCATACCGAGGTAAGCACCAGCTCTTTGGTCGTTTGTTCTCTCTATCAGTCGCTTTAACAGCTTTATGAAAAGCAACCATGCGCTTGATATAGACCAGAAATATGTATCCATCACCGAGGGATTCATATTTGCGCCTCTTGTGAGTTTCCGCCATTGCTGCCGCTGCTCCCGCCGTCCTGGAGGTAGATGAGACATGGGATACCGCCAGTGTGTCGACACATGTAGCATCCCACACCAGTGGCCTACCAAGACTCCAGGGAATCAATGTCATTCCGTCAGGTCTCTTACCATCGTCACGTGCGATACCGTTCGGCTCAAGTATGGCCGGCACTTTGACGGTGGTAAAAGTTCTCCGAATGACGTAGTTCAGAGAGGCGTGTCGGGACTGGCAGCCAGCGCTTTGGCGGCAAGAAAGACCGTTATGTACCTGACGGTCCACGGATGCTTCACAATGGCAATGTAGAGGTTCGTTTGTATTCGCCCCAATTTGCAGGCTGACTGTTATCCAGTAGCATCCCAATGTTCCTGAATGGTAAAGTTTGAAGCCAAAACTCCGATTCCAGCTTTTCAGAGGCTTGAAGACGAGCACGATCGAAAACTTATGAGGTCGTTTTGATTTTTTTTTTTCACGGCTCTTACCAAAGCCTCTGCAAATTAGGCTTTTTCCTGGACAAACTGTTGTCCAAGCGTTCGTAGCCTCGGTCATGAGATTGATATAACTAATCTTTTCGAAAGCAATTTTCTGGTTACAGCATCAGACCGAAGTTAAGAAAGCCGGGAGAGAAACACTGGACATTTTGTGTATACCCAAACCCGATAGGAAGGGAAGCTTGAGTCCAGGAAGATTCAGACATTGGACAATTGCAAATAAAACTTGTTGTCTAAAAACTTACCTGCCGTTGACAAATCATGAAGCATAAGCCATGAAATAATATGCGTTTATGTGATAATATTCAAGATTAAGCGTTTCTCACACTTAAGACGACAAGTTTTAGGCCTTGCGCAGAGAGGCGTAGTCACTATACAACACTCTGTGATATAAAATAATTAACAGAACATAATCTGCACGCCTTTCCCCCAACGAGACTGGCAGGGTTTATTTAAACACTCACACTTTGACAGACGGTACTCAACCCATAATCAAAAAAGCAAGGTCTAGCATTCAGCAAACAAGTAATGTCGTCATCGAACCCACAGTCTCTGGCTCGTGTTATCATAATTATACTGTCTGCATTTAACATAGAAACTAAAATTACATCAGTACAACGATAACAAGTAACATTACAGAAAAAAAAAACTGCAAAATATTGTACCCTATCGATGTTACTTTCACTATCAAGATGATTCAAACGACACCTTACATGTCGAAATCAAAATGTACCCTATCGATGTCACTTTCACTATCAAGATGATTCAAACGACACCTTACATGTCGAAATCAAAATCTTTACTGTTTAAGCTGTAGGGCATGCTAAAGAAACCTCATACATACATACCCACATACATACATACATACACTCGAAAACATAACCGTCCTTTTGCGCAGTCGGGTAAAAACGCGATCCCGGACCGTCCCCTTGCACGGAGCAGTGCTACAATCACCTTAGTCCTTGAGAGTTCTCACCAAATATCCACCCAACTTATTCGAGGGTTCTAAGAAAATTATAATTAACACGCTACGCCTTGAACTGAGGTGAAACCTTTAATAAAACGCCGAATAATAATTGTTAGTTAGGTATTAAACGTCTGTCATCACGCGAGTAATTACGAAAAAGCTTTGAAAGCTTTTAAAAGAATAAAGCTAATAAAAGTTTCGACAAAAGTTCTTTGAAACATACAAAGAAAGCTTCTGTGATCATTTATTAATTTTGAAGTTCCTGCAGTTTTCGTAACCGTGCAAAGTGTTGTAGTTTTAAATTATTTTATTTATAACTTTAAATAGCTTGTGTGACATGACTACCTATTTGTTTAGAAAATAATTTTTTAACTAAAAAGAGGGAAGGGAGGCCTTTGCCCTACAATGGGACAAACCAAGCTGATATTATGATATAAAATATTTTTTCAACTTCAATATTTATCTGATTTTTCGCAGGTAGCTTAAACCTTACATAACTTAACACATAGGCTTCTATTTAATCTTACTTATAATCATGGGCACCAAGTTAGATTTTTATAATATGTTAATTATGAATTTCATTTGAATTGATAATCATTACAAGATTGAATGAAAACTCCAACTTTCGTATTTATATTTAATAAAAAAAACTACTTTACACACCGGAACATTGAATTTTTTGGCAAATATGCGATTGTTACAACTGTAGATTGGTAAATAACATTTATTTTAATGAAATAACAGAAATATTAAATAATTGAAAAACGTTCGTGTAAATAAAATTCAAATAAACTTGCTGTTCATTTACTTGAAACTTGCATACCATTCAATCAACGTAGTAGCGTCACAGTGCATTGATTGTCCATACAGTAAGATTGCTCATTAGATAGAAATTCAAAATCCAGGCGTAACGTTCTGGGAACATAATTTTATTATTGACTAATGAGCTTTGCTGCGCCCAGATAATATCGGCGGTTAAAGAGTAGCCTATGTATTAATCCAAGTTATAAGCAACCTCCACAACAAATTTCATCAAATTCCGTCCATCCGTTTGAGCGTCAAGAAGTAACAAACAAATACTCACACGAACTTTCGCCTTTATAATATGGAGTAGGAAAGGATAAGTAGTACAAAATAAGAAGTAGGGTTATTCAGCATAGTCTCTTAGCAAGGCAAAGGTTTTTCTTTAATTTTCTTATTTCGTGCAATCATATTCGGAGATTTGAGATTTTCATCTCACTTTTTCTCGTCCTTGTTGCTCTCGTTTGAAACGTCATACGTGTGAGAGTGACCAAGATAAAATCTCATCTCATCTCTCGCGCAGGAATAGCCCCCCTGGCCCCATTCTTATAAGTGGAGTCTTATAAGATAATAGGTTTTACTCATTCTGTTTAATGCAGGTTTTAGAGTGACATAATTAGTAACACAACAGCTATTAGCCACAATACATTTTCTTCTCTAAAGTTTTTTCTACTCGATCGTTCTCTTTGGCTCGCTAGAAAATGTTAGTAAATCAAAGTGAACTCCACTTTACATAGATTACGCTCTGGCATTACTGTGGCACTTGCATTCAACACTCGTACAAAAACGGGTTGATGCAATCGCACTAATGAATACAAGCCGCGCTGCCGCTGGCAAGTCTTCGGAGGATATTTTAGTAGCTATACTTGTACTGTAGCGTACTTGTGGACAGCTAGATTAGGCAGCACATTAAAGTAAGGAGCTACTGAGTTGACTCATCGGCTGCAAGCGAGAGGTACCCATCTGAGTACCTCTCATTATTATTAAGTACCTGGATGACCGAGCTTTGCTCGGTATTTTTTTTTTTTTTATTGTGTTTATTGGAAAATAAACAATTGATTTTAGTCTAACCTCAAAGCAAACACTCATTGACTTCGTGTTACTTAACAACGCCATCTGCTATTGTGTCGTTAAAGCAATTAGTTGCAAATAGTATTATTATTCGCCAATAGATGTCAGGAAGAGTCATATTTTTCAGTTGAGACTACTCAAACGCCTCCTTTTTGTTATTTTTCTTCCAAGTTTATGTTTAAGTTGATTATCGATAAAACACGAATAAAATGACATTTTCTAAAAATGATTCCTAGCTAGATCGATTTATCGCCCCCGAAACCCCTTATATTCTAAATTATATGAAAATCGTTGGAGCCGATTCCGAGATTCCAATTTTATATATATATACAAGAATTGCTCATTTAAAGATATAAGATTACTCATTATTATCATTATTATTGCTTCGGATCCGAAACTGCTTATCATAAGGCATGTTGGCGGCCAAACGCAACCATATTTAGCAATAAAAAAAACTATAATGTGGACAGTGGACAGTACAACTACGAGTATATATAAACTATCTTTGACATGACGAGCGGCACTAGCCGATACCTACAACAGCTGTTTTGGGTGAGCGCGCGCGCGATGTGTGATTAATCATCGTTTCTTTAAGTATTTATATTTAGGCATAATATGGCATACTTAAGCTAATTAAGGGTGAGAACTATTTGTCCTAGACAAACCGCACTGGTTTTAAGGGCATGTTTAGTTTAAACTGTAGCTATATTTATGTTAGTAAAAATATATATAAATATTTATATATTTAGTAACGCATAGTGTACATATTTTGCGGTGTGCCTACGTGTAAAAGTTATCAAGGTCTCTGGCCAAATTGCATTTGCTTCCAAACAATTTTATTTATATAATTCTCGACCAATTCCATTCCATTCCACGGTTAGCGATTGTAAAAATAAAACTCCTTGAAAGCCAAATGCAACTTTGCCGGAGGCCGATCCGCCAACCGTTTAATCTGTGTGTTTCGGTTAACTCACAAAGCTTTTAAGTTTTCACACTATTCGCCACGGTATTTTTAATGGTAATATTGAATTTACTCAAACTTGTTTACAACAGTATTTTAAACATTTTAGCTCAGCAAATAGTAAAACGTTTGAATTGAACGTCTGAATTTGAATAGGGGTCGTCCATTAATCATGTCTTGTCTTTCAGTGACCTTTTATACCCCACTTAACCTGGGATATGTGGTCAAGGTTTCAAATATTACGTGTATTGTTTTGGTACAAAATATCATACAATTTTTTAGGAAATATGATTCCCCCTCTCGACTCTCACGTAATTAATGAACGACCCCATAGTACTTTTCATACGAATAATAACAAATAAAACTATTTATAAGTTTTTCATCTTGCTGAATTATTAAAGTTGTAATTATTATTTTTTATTTAAAAAAGGTATACGTTTGCTGATTTTTTGATAACGATAAGTTAAAAACATTTGAGATAAATTTATTTTATTTGAGTTAGAATAAGACTCTTAGCTCTACAGGCATTTAGCCGTGCCGACACCAATGCATAAATTATTGTTTAATATTTGTTTCAAACTCTATTTGAAATTGAACGAGTTGTAACAAAAAGACTTTGTGAATTTCACGTCATCTAAAATTCAATTGAACTTGTCCTAAATTAGGCGATGTTGATCTAAAGGTGAGCGTGCACTAGGCTGCAATGTATGGCGCTAAACTTTATCGATACAAAACGACACTTTTGTACAGTAAGTTCAAAGTTCACGCATCGTGTCATGCATCGTACCTGTTTCCAATCAGTTAAGTTTAAGTTGTAAACATTGGTAAAACTTGTTATTCTGTTATTTGACGCTGCTTTAAACAGTCTACCAAACTTAAAATGAAAATAGCGAGGTCTAACCGTAAGTCAGACCAAATCGTAGAACAAATAGCAATACTTGCGTTTATGTTCCACGGCACATTGCAACCGGGTCAGCGGCCGAAGGTGCTGTCGAAGGAAATAGCCCTATGCTATTTCTGACTTCCTTCAAGCTTCAAGCATTTCCGATAAGATAATTTAACGTTTATTGCTCATAACCGTGTTCATGAAGATGGTAAAAAATAGATTAGAAATGCCATATTCGTTGCATGAAATATTGATGTGACTTAAAAAGCTACTGCAAAATATTTTGTTTTTGTATATTATTTTAAATACCTGATCAATATGATTTATCTCAATCAATTATCAATATGATTGAAATCAATCATATTTCCTAAAATTAAGTAGGTATTTACGAATGATACAGGTTTATTTCTTAATCTAAATAAAACTTTTTAACATTCTGTGCATGTCCATCACGTTTTCAGCCAGCTTGCGTTTAATCCGCTTTTCTTCCCACTTTTCCTGCTCCACTCTAGCTTTGCTTTCAGTGTAACGAAGCCTTAAACTGTATAGTGCGCGAGCACCCTAAGCTTTACCAATGTCTGTGTAAGCTGAGAATTTATTTTGTAGAACCGTGTTTAAATCGCTGCGAACCGAAATTTGTAATCTCGGGATTTTATTGTAGTCTGAGTTTGAGAAATATTATTCTCAGTCAATCCTAGATTACAAGGTATTATCAAGAACAAAGCAGAGCGTCAGTCCAAAAGCAGTATGGGAACTTGTTTTGAAGTAAAATTATCAGGATTAAAGTAACGTTTTTAAAACTTTAGACAGGTGTGTGGAAATCAGTTAGAAGGTTTAGTTGTGTACTTCTAGTTAACGTGCTGCTGTCGTACCTTCATAACGCTGGACTCCTTTTGCGTGTTATGCATCTTGTAACCTAATTCTAGTAAACGTTGTATGCCTTGTAATAGTTTAACTTCGTTTTACCTTTTTCATAAAAGTTTAAAAGAAATACATAAAACACTATTCCGGGGCTGTAGAACGTTCTTTAGTGTACAAGTAAAATTTGCATAGTCACCCATGCAAGTATATTCTGCTGTACGTACGCTTGTTAATTGGAGATATTAGTTATTACTTAGTTTTCTGTTTCCGTAACTTGAACCAGTAACATTACAAATTGTATACTCGACATTATATGTTTGCATCTGATAGTTTTTATCTTTATCATGTACTTTTTGAAATAAAAATTTATTATTATTATTATTATTTTCAAGATATTTATTTTTCTTCTTAACTTCTAAGTTTTTTACAATACATGAATAAAAAAACAAATACTATAAAAAACTTAAAAACTAGGGTGCCGCCGGCAGCGGGGCGAGGCCCAAGCTACCGGTGGTTAGGGCTGCAGAGTGAGGAACCTCCTGACAATACGGCACGTGTCTAGGATCACTGCCTTTTGTATGTGGCCCTTGATCCAACCGTCTAACGAGAGCCTCTTGAGATGTTGGTCGAGGCTCTTCGCTATGAGACCGTTCACTGTGACGACTATCGGGACAATGATCGTCGAGTCAACATCCCACATGGCGGTTACCTCGTGAGCCAAGTCAAGGTACTTGCTGAGTTTGTCCTTCTCGGCCTTCACGAGGTTCTCGTCATGTGGGATGGTGATGTCGACGAGCACTGCCCGGCGCTGGGACCGGTCGACCAGCACGATATCAGGCTTATTGGCAACAATAGTCCTGTCCGTGATGATAGAGCGGTCCCAGTAGAGCAAAGCACGGCCATTCTCGAGAACTGACGCTGGTGCGTACTTATAGTACGGCACCTCGGACTCGACAAGACCGTATTGAAGGGCAAGTTGCTGGTGGATGATCCTGGCTACTTGGTTGTGCCTGTGCAAGTACTCGCCGTTAGCAAGATGCGAACAACCGGAAATGATATACCTGAGTGACTCTCCGGGACGGTGGCATGCCCGACAAATGTCGACCGTACCGTCCTTCAGGATATATTTCCGATAGTTGTTCGTCTTGATAACTTCATCAGCAATCGCACAGGCAAAACCCTCGGTTTCCCCAAATAGGTCACCGAAGCGTAGCCAGTTCACCGACGCTAGGAGGTCTACATCGGGCCCTGTTAAGGCCCGATAGAACCTCCCATGCAGCTCCTTGCCCTTCCATACGTCGATAGAACCTCCCATGCAGCTCCTTGCCCTTCCATACGTATTATTATTATTATTATTATTTTAGTTTTATTCGAACCTGCTTTGTAGATAATTATATGAATTACGAGTCCATACTGTTTTTAACCAGCTGATATTATCCAGTAGGTACATTTTTTTTATTTCTTGAAATTTTATTTATCTGTAAGTCGTCAGTTTAATATTAAATTTTTCATTATTGTACTTATTGTTGCTAGCATCATAGACGACTTTCAATTGCGCTTTATATTAAGTACCTACGTATAGAACTTTTTGTACTTGTCTAATATTTGAAATCGTGTATTAAAGAGAGTATTCAAGTTATTTGTTTTCCTAATTGCGAAGCTCCTAGACTACTGGGAAAACTCAGAATAATATACATATTTGTCCGCCGGACAATAATTGAATAATTTTGATCCGATCTCTATGGAATTTTGCGGGCATAGAAATTTGTGTTTTTTTTATGGATGTAGTTATAGAGGGGTTTTCTAAGTGTCATTTTTGCATTATATCTGTCGCTAGATTTCGTAGGAGACAGTTTTGAAAACAGTAGTGTGGTATGACATTCAGTTTTCCCTTGTTTATGGGAAGTAGGTAGGTACGTCAGTTTTGTATCATCGGAGGTATTACCTATCTTCTTGATATTGTATACTACGAGTATAAATTATAGCAATGATACAAAGAAATGGATCGTACTCGTTTTAATTTATTTACTTAAAAAACGGAGCAAATAAAATCTGAAAATGTCACACTGCTAATACCAGATTAAAAAACAAAACAAATTTCACAACACATACATACCTAAAACTTATCAAGTTATCAATTTTGTTTGTTAAAGTTCGAAAGTTACGCGAGCGCCATCTCTTGACGATTTTTTTTTTATTTATTTAATAAACATAGTACAAATATAATGTATATCTAAGTATGAAGGTTCCAGTAAAAGGAGACAATATGACTAAAGTACCCTAGATTTCGCACTAGACAAACCTGTGTCGCGAAATCCAGTCTCTTTCTTCCTCAATCAACGATCAAAAACCTAAGCTGAAAATTCCTAATGGAAAATTCCTTTTTGCAACCTTTTTAGTTCGTTATTAACCAAATCGGTCAAAAGGAAATATCGTGTAGCTGCGGGGTCTCAGTTCATAACAAACTACTTAGCAACACAATTTGTAGTTACTGTTATTGAAAAGGAATAAAACGAAAACTTTCTGCTGTTAGTAAAATATTGTAAATCACGAGTCAAGGTCACATTGAGCTTGTTGTAGGTCGAATGTTCAATAATTATTTAGGAAAGTCTGTTGTTGTGATCCAAGTTCGTACAATAAACACTCCGCTCAGTTAGAGTTACAGCTTCATTAGACTTTGTTTTGCTAAGCGTCAAATTTCCTATCGAAAACTTCAATAAGTATAACCTCTCGGTGGGCGGGCGTTGGTAGCTGAACGTAAGGCACGAGGGCTTACCTAATAATATCGCCGATCTACATAATCTTTTGTTATTGTTTAAATCGAGATTCCGAAATTTGTGAGGAGATTTTCCGCAAGAGATACTATTGGTACTCACTATTTGGGTCACTTTTAGCAAAATGTGTTTACCTACTTACTGTAAACAAATAGTAGAGAAACAAACCTTCTGCGATAGCTTTGGTGTTATAAGTAAATTTTTATTAGGTATAGGTACATACTAATTTTGATGTCCGGTCCGCACAAAAAAAATTACCAACTTTTTGAGTGTCGTTTAAAAATCAATAATTACAAAATACTAAACTTGTGGAAATAAAAAAGATCCTCAATTTATTTTCTTCTATTAAAAACATTCCTAAGTTAAAAATAATCTTTTTAATGTTCTAAACTTTCTCCAATCCTTCTCTTCTCTTTTCTTCTCCTTCCTTTCCAGACATAAAATGTTTAAAACAAAAAAAAATGGAAATCAATGTTTTAATATTTTGCATTATTCTTTATCTCTCAATTTAGAAACAGTTTGTGAGTAACAAAGCTAGTTATTCCACAAACGCGCCCAAGAATACTGCCTTATTAGAGTGAAGTATGGGTTATTAGGTATAGGTGTTCATAAAACACGTTTGTTTGCGTGACTGCCGGCTTTATGGCCTTGTTTGGGCCGCATTTGATAAGGCTTCGGTATTTTCCTTTACGAACTCGGAAAAATCGATATTTGATGACTGAATATTTTCAAGGAAGGTGAAAACCAGAGATATACCGCCTTATTTTATTTCCCGCCCGTGAGTGATGGCGCGCCATGCACAAGGTGACACTAAAGTATTGTCGTCTCACTAATGATGCTGCGGGGTAGATGTGACGTGTGTTTTTCTGATTCTATATTTACGCTGTTCAATTTCGATAACTAAGCCACAATAAAATAAAAACTACAATTTTGTTTGGAGATTATATAATTCGTACAAGTTATAAGGGGCGCTCCAGCATTAAACGTAACGAACTTATCTTTAATGAAAAAAATGAACGCACTTTTAAGTGCAAATTAACCAGGCGTAAATAATTTATGGAAACATTGGATAAAACCCGAATGCTTTTGTAATCTCGTACGATTCCAATAAATGTGTGATTGGAGGATTTCAATCAGGAAGCTCGATTAATTTCAGTTCGTATATGAGTCAGTAATTGTGTGAATATAGTGAATGAATTTAGTTTATTACCCGTCTGTTTTAAAGGTAAATAATTCCGTAAAAGGTAGTCCGTTAAAGGTAATTAAAACCCGTCTGTGTTAAATAATTTAATTGAAATTCTTCTTTTTTCTAAATTACAGTAGGTATAGGTAAAAATACCTGGCCTATACTGTTCTTTTAAAGTCTAAAAATAAAGTTAGTTTAATAATGAAATCTTTAAATGTAGTCATATTTTGTTTTGTTTATGTTTTGTTTGTTTTGCATACGTGAATAAAGTATACAAAACACTATAATGGAAATGGGCAGGACATATGCTAAGAGAGAAAAATGAGAAATATACTAGAAAAATATCAGAGTGGTACCTCAGAGATGGCAAGAGAAGTTAAGGTAGACAAATTAAGCGTTGGGAAGATGACCTCAAAAGAGTTGCTGATTCAGAATGGATGAGAATTGCAAAATACCTACAGAGATAGGTAGAAGTCTTTGGAGGAGGCCTTTGTCGAAAGACAAGCTGTTCATGAAAAAATAGATCATCAGTGATAAATACTTATGTAATATTATTTGTAACTTTTGTAAACAACAATAAAGGCTTATTTTATATTGATATTAAGTAGTTCGTACAGACAAACAACCAGGGCCAACAATTGAATGTGACACCCAAACCACGGTCGCTACCTTCAATGCCACTTGCGAACGGATGTATCGGAAAGCTGAAAATAAGAAAGATCTATATAGGTAAGTATTTTGATACCAAGAAGTACGCTTCTGTCACTTTTGGGACTGAATATCGTGTGGCGAAGTATTTCTATACGCCAACCCCTTCACGGGAATGGTGTAACAGCATTTTATGATTACTTTATGTTCTTTTTATTTTAAAACTGTCTAAGAAAAAATTGAGATTCCAAAACTAACTGCTATGCTAAAACAATTATACAAACAAATAAATGAAATGCCAAGTCTTTCTTTACCCATAGCTTCTTCAGAACAAAAACTGAGTGCAAAGCAAGTTTCTCAGTAGAAACTGCATTTCAAAGACAAATAATTGCGTGGGAATCTTCCTAGAGGGAATACGAAATTTATTGCAGACTCTGCAAAAATACCGAAGATAGATGGTAAATGCTAACGATTGTAGTAAAGTACAAAGAGGATTAAGCAAGCACTAGTTTATAACTTGCATTTGCTACAAATACTACGGATATACTAATTATTAGTTTAAATATCTATTAAGATGAAACCGACTGCCGGCTTACTTGTTCCCTGATAATCTAGGCATTTGTAAAGGTTGTAAAGTCAGAGACTTGGTTTGTCAGAGATAGTTGTTTAGTACGACCAACTATCACGTTTTGTAAGACCACACTAAGACCTAACAGATACTTTTCGACGCTGACTTTACAATATACTCAATGTATAAATACCATATATATAGATATACACTATATAGTGATATACAATATTAGTGTGGTGTGGTAGTGGTCTTATTTTTTTTTACTTTTTTCTCTACCTCTAGAGTCTGGGTTATTTCTAAAGTCATTGTGTAATTAATTCAAAGAACACCATACTTTATTAGCTTAAGTGTATTTAACTTTAGCTAGGTACTTAGCATAAGTAAATCTCATTAGGGTCGTCTAGGTGACCTGTAAACGATACTGAGGTCAGTTGACTCCGAGGCGAAGTGCTTGTATTTAGTCGTCGCTACGTGAATCCACTCTTGAGTTGCTACTCTAAACGTGAAACATAACGTTATTAGAATTTATTAGATCACACTTTGTAATAAAAAGCTTTGACTTTGATTTGTGGTTTCACCTGCAATTTTTCACATTTTAGAGATTTAAAGATTTTGTATGACAGAATATTTTTAAATCTATTTCTACTGTACTACTGCACTAGCTGCGCCCTGCGGTTTTACCCGCGGTAAAAACATAGTCTATGTCTCCATCCAGGTATAAGCTACCTCCATACTAAATACCATCAAAATCCGTCCATCTTTTTGAGCCTGAAGAAGTAACAAACATACACACTTACTCACACAAACATTCGCCTATAAGTAAAATTTTAGTGTGATTCTACTGTACTGCAGTAATTTGATCGTTATGGTGTAGTATACTATTCACTTACACACACACTTTTCACCTAAACATTAGAATGTATTCTGTTAAACCGTTAAGATAATACTATATTACAACTATGCATCCACAGACGCGGTCATGTTTATTTTCCGCGTCCTAATGTCCTTCCTGAAATATTCATGAGTTGACCGCGCCATCTGTCCCGCTGCTTACAATAATATTACGTAATGAGCCATATTAGGACCTTTGAGTGAAAATAAAACATTAGAAAATAAGCAGAATCTCAAAAAGAGTATTCATCAGCAAATCTAGAGCATACAGGTATTTCTAGGTAAGTTTGTTCGTAAATATGTAAGTTTGTATGTTCTAGATCGCCAAAATAAATGTTATAATATCAGGCAGGATGTAATGAAAGGCAAGTCTTGTGTGTCTCAGTGACTTTACGCGAATACGATTATTGAAGTGATTACGAATTTGTTTATTTTTGCTTCTAATTCCTTTGGTTAGAGATCTAATTAAATTGATGTTAGACGGTCCAAACAAATTTAAGTATCATTATAGTATCACAAAATTCTGTTACGGAACACTTTAACTAAAAGTGTAGAAGCACTATTAGTTATTCTGTAAGAATAGAATACTTTGGTAACGTACTGTGATAGCTCCCATGATAAATGTGTACTGTCTTCTCTGCCCTCTCTCGTAAAACAGGTTATATGTTAGTAGCAGGCTCGGATCTAAGAGGGGGGAGGGGGGGGGGGGGCTAACCGGGGCGCTTGTCACGGGCGGCAGTTCAGGGGCGCCAAAACCATGATGTAACAACTTCTACATAATACAAAAAATGCCTCTCTTTTTCCCATTTAAGTATTTGTGACTTGTTAGTCGTAACTATTTATGAGGTATCATATTATTCTCGATGATTAGGGGGCGGTGGGCTGGGCGCCACTCTCAAGTTTCTGCCCCGGTTCAACAAAATCCTAGATCCAGGCCTGGTTATTATACGAAATAGTATGCCAAAGAATGGAATTCCTACCTGTAGCAAAATAATCCATATTTAGAGGATATTATAAGTACCTATTTAAAAAGAATACTTCTTTGAAAGCAATTAGATGTTACATAACTACTTAATATTTTTATTGGCGGAAAATTTTAATTGGCCTTGTAAGCCAGTTACTAATTTTTTTTACCAATAGGCTGTAAATTCTCCAACAAATTGAAAATAAGTTATAAACCTTGAGAGGCAGTGTCTCTATATGAAGATGGAAAACACTGCCATCCTGGATTTGGAACTGATTCTTAAAGATAAGAATGTTAACAGATAAACGCGATCCGTTTCGTCTCTAACGAACTGCGAAATTATTAATTAAGTAATGCCTAAAACATCGCAAATTAACATTAAGAATCGCTAAATTGTTGGTTATTGTCTCTCCAAGCCTTTCAGATTCAGCCGTCGTCAACCGAAATCGAATTAAAAATCAAGAAGGATTGTCTCCGAAGAAACGGCCCGCGAAACTTAGAAGCGGGCCAATTCATCGGGAATACCAATTTCGCTGCGACCGCGGACCTCATTCCGTGAAATTTGGTTGCAAAACGCCTGAGACAACAAAGAGAATTAGACCGCAAGAAAAATAAATGCGGTGAAACAACCGAGCATACAAAATTAGAGAGCTGAAAACGCGATCTCGAGCCGGCGCAAGGCATGAGTTGTCGGAATTTTAAATTATGATTATATTCAGAGCCGCCACGATGTCATCATTGCCGCGGTACGGGTGGAAATGAAAAGTGAATGTAGTGAATATTAAGAAACAAAATGTAGGTATTATTAGTTGAGGTGGTGTTGTAGAGTTTTCAAATAGCAAAAGCAGAGTAAGCATATAATGTTTTTTTTACCCGATTGCGCAGGTAGGTTAATGTTTTTCGAGTGTATGTATGTATGTATGAGGTTTCTTTGGCACGCCCTACAGCCTAAACAGCTTGATGGATCTCGATGTGAGGTGTCATTCGGATCATCTTGATAGTGGAAGTGAAATAGGATTAACCACATTTTGCAGCCGTTTTTTTTTGTTTCTCTTTTAATAACGTTAAATTTTCAGTCATTACAAGATAATTATCTATTGTTAACAAAATTAACATCACGGCTTTAATCTTGAAAATCTAGATGAGGACTAAGTATTTATAGCAAGAAAGAAGCCGATAATCAAACAGGCTGTCGATGATGATAAAAACAACTTTAGTCCTCTTATAATAGGTGCCGTTTTTCTAAAAGCACCTTTTCTTTAATAAGATCTTAACTTTCCCCCATATCAGCTAAGTGTCCGAAACCTAATAAAAGACGGGACCGACGTAACGTACTTTCTTTCTTATTAGTAAACTTATGTTATTAATTGTAATGAGCTTTGGACGATTATTGTGCCAAAAAGATTACATTGTTTTCCTTGTCGATGTCACTAGAAGATTATTTTGTTTGGCGGAGATTTTCGTTTTGTTTTTCCTGGTGCGCGCGAGAATTATCGATACTACGATTGAATTAGGAGTAGGTATACTTGTGGTATAGGTAGTAATTTTTTGTAAATACTTACAAATGCAACTTATGAAGTTTGAAGACATTTGCCTCGGTGGCTCAGTTGATAGTAAACCTGCCTTCTGAGCTTGGGGGCGTGGGTGCGATTCCCACCTAGGGCAAACATGAAAACATGCAAACATGTGATGAACATTTGTGTTTGTTCTATGTCTGGGTGTCCATAACTATTCAAGTATGTATTTAAAAACATTTATGTATGTACATCAGTTTGTGGCAGTCATAATACAAGCTTTGCCTTATTTGGGGTCAGACGACCGTGTGTGAAAATGTCCCGAACTTATTTATTACTGCTGGCAGTTTGGTAGACGGTTATGTTAATATTCTGCTAACTGAGACTAACTGAATGTGTACTTACAAAAATACCTTATCAGTTACTAAGTAAAATCGAAACATCATAATAAATATTCTATGAGAGATGAGTAAGGAACAACCCACTTATAGTCGTAGTGAACCCACAAAATACCTAAGTATGTTACCTACATTTGTAGAGGAAAAAAGATTCAAACGAAACCCCAAAATTCATACAGATTCAATTGAGCGTTTATACGAATGTTCCCGAACTTTCCTTATAACTAAATTATAAATTTAAAGTAAGTAGGTAGTGTAAATAATCAAGAAGATAAATAAACTACCCACTTACGAATTATTAAACTTTTTTCAGAAATACTAGTAGATTATTGTTAAATTCTGTAGTGTTAAGTTCTAAGCGTAAAAACAAACAACAGCAATATACAGTCGAATTGAGAACCTCCTTCTTTATGTAAGTCGGTTAAATAATAAACACAAGCCTGAACGCAAGCGAGTGGAACAGCAAAGGAGATGCTCACTTGTTTGTATTAATACCGATCGTGTTTCCATTTCACTGATCTGAATGAACTTGGTTATTGAACATTTTTCGCATTTTTCTTCATCACTGATGCACTTAATATAAACGGAAAGGAAAAGAAATAATTAGTACGCTTCCGTGAAAATTAGTTTACGGTACAGAAGGTTGAGTGGTTTAGAACTTTTTAAATCGTAAATTCAACTTAAATTTAACCTGAAGTGTCTCATTGCTGGGCTAACAGTCTCTCCTCTCTCCTTCCGTCAGGCCGTCAGGATTTGCTTGCTAGCTCGTTGGAGGAGTCTTGTTTGTCAAAGCAAGACTTAAAAAGTCGTGTATGATTTTTCAAGTAGTATACACAGCGACTGACCTAATATGTTTTACATAAAAAAAATAGCAAAAAAGAAACTGGCCGGCTTGAACGGCAACCGACCGCCACCGATGGTAAGCGATAACCTACTCGTACCTACGAAAATAAAAATATAAACTAATCAAAATAATAACTATTTATAAAATAAATTATTTTATCTCACCAAATAATGACACATTCTAGTCTATGGGTTAGGGATTATAACCACCTAAAGAATATTGATAAACTTGTTTTCTTCAAATTCATTATATTTTCAAATAGTAACACTCATAAGCTACTTCTATCTATCATAATTACACCACTGATTTCCTAGTTATTGCGTTTCGTTAAAAAATGTTACCGAAACTTTGAAATTGTTTATTTTCTGTGAGAAGAGATACTGCGTCACACTGTCGGTCAATTGAGATTACGAGTGTACTTGCATACCTATATTTTTTTAACTCTCTTTCGTCTAAAGAAAAATTGTAGCGGATCGCGTAGACTTGTGTTCGTGGTGTATTTTTATGTCATTTTCTTGTTGCAGTTTCGCTTAAAAGGCTTCATCTGATGAAGTTAAAGCAAGCGCACAGATAGTTTTTTTTTTTGGTATTTATATATGAGCTCTGATAAAAAGTAGCTTATGTGTTAATCCGGGTTTTAAGCTATTTCAATACCAAACATGCAAGCTTATACACCAATTTGAGCGTGAAGAAGTAACAAAGAAACACACACATAGACACAAACTTTCGCAATTATAATACGAGTATAACAAAGAATATAATCTACTCACTCATACGATGAAAATGCGAATGCTTTTTTGCTCTACGCATTTGAATCTGTAACGACTTCAAGGAGTAGAGTTGGATGGAGGTTGATGGCACTAAATTCTATAAAACATTGTGTACATCAATTTGAAAGTAAATAGTTAGAACATGGTTTAAAAATAAAATAAATTCATCAAATCGCAAAGCGCGGCTCGCACCCGGATTTCCACCAAAATAAATAGCAGAATTTTCGTAGACAGGCGTGTAAAAAATTTCAATAAACATTTTATCTCGGTTATTACAGCTTACTGGCAGGAGCGTTAACGTGCGCACCCACTAGAGGCTTTGGGAAGCTACAACAGCTCTGCGGAGATACTCGTTATTTTTTAATTAAAAAAGTGCTGCTTATAGCTGCGAACATTGAGCAACTGAGCGAACACATCGTGTCGCCTTATCAGGGCGGGTCCAATCCTGGCCACTCTTAAGTGGTTATCGAATGGTCCCAGCGACCTTTCTGGATTAGGGCGGAATGGATTCGGCGGTACGAGGCCATTGTGTTCCGTAACCGATCTGTGTTATTCCGCCGAGGTCCGGACGGAACGGTGTAACGTCGCCGCAGACCACTGCAACGCAGTTCATAATGTTTCGACAAAACAAGATTGTTTACCAAAGACTCACACTAATGTATGCTTTCTGGTATAATAATAAATATATATTACAGGCAAATATACCCATATAAATAAATAAATAATAAATAAATAAATTCGGGACACTTCCACACACGGTCGCCTGACCCCAACCTAAGCAAAGCTTGTACTATGGCTGCCAGAGACTAGGAGGGGGGCCGGGGCCGTCCGATTTCTGGAGGCGGTCCGGCCCGTACTTAGAGAATGGGTCCACCGTGAGCATGGGGGTCTCTCCTTCCGGCTGACCCAGGTACTCTCGGGGCATGGATGCCTCGGGAGATACCTATTCAGCGTAGCACGGAGGGAAGAGACCCCGGTGTGCCACCAGTGCGGCTGCGCGGAGGAGACGGCGCAGCACGTGCTGGAGGTATGCCCGGGGGCGGCGGAGCCACGACTGGCGTTGGTCGCGGCTGTAGGGGCGGACCTCTCGCTGCCGACCATCCTATCTAGGATGGTCGCCGACGAGGGGTCATGGAGGGCTATGGTCTCTTTCTGCGAGGAGGTGATGTCGCAGAGAGAGACCGAGGAGCGGGAGAGAGAAAGGGACCCTCTTTCTCTCCCGCTCCGGAGGGCGCGGACACGGAGGCGAGCCAGCAGGGCTCGCACACCGTCTCCGCTAGGAGGCCCAGGGGCGCCGGACACGGGGGTGTCTGGTGCTCCCAATTAAGGAGGGTCTCCTGAGGAGTCGATGCCTTGGTGTCCAGGGCATCGCTTCGGAGCTGGGGAGGGGGACGAGCCCCCTCCTGAGGTGGGTCCGGCTGCGGACAGCGGCGTGGTGGGGTTACGGAGATTCTGAGAGAGGCCCCGTGACCCCGCCACTGCCGACGAGGATGGACACCGTGGGGGTTTAGTCGGTAGGGGCGCCCTTCTGGCACCGAGTCCGACATACCCCGCTGCGCCTCCCCCGGGGCGTAGCGGGGATGTGTAAGCGCATTCCCCCACGCAAAAAAAAAAAAAAAAAAAAAAAAAAAAAATGGCTGCCAGAGACTGATATACATACTTACATACTTTAAATACATATTTAAATACATATTAACACCCAGACATAGAACAAACACACATGTTCATCGCATAAATGGTTGCCCTAGGTGGGAATCGAACCCACACCCACGTAGGCAGGTTCACTACCAACTGAGCCACTCACCTGTGTTTATCCTATGTACCTTAAAGACTAACATAAGTGCAGATATTATAATAAAAATAAAATATAATGCAATCTATTTAATACTTTGAAGACGCACTAAGCACAACCCTAAGGCTTGAATTATACAATATACAAGCCGTTTGTGAGACGACGATGTAGCGCGGACACGATTAGGCGTAAAAATTGTGAAGCGGCGTGTCTGCGCCGAGTCGCATGAGTAGGTACAACTCAAAACACGTCGCTTTCATACATTTTATATGAACAAGTTTTGAAGAGACACCGCGCCTGAATTTTGTCACGTCTGCATCCTAATCCTAATGCAATCCTAATCCTCGGCCTGTGTAATTCGCACTTAAGAAGTTGACAAAATGGTGTTCCTTGATGTCTAAGTTAGATAACAAAATCGGATAAGTTAATGTACTGACTGACTAGTACGAAGTGCGAAAGTTCTAGAATAGCGTGTTTCGGTGGTTTTTCAATTTGTACGCGTGGATTTGTGCCCTGTTACGGAGGGTAAGCTGCTTTTAGTAATGTACTTCGAATGGGCGCTGATATTATATGGTTATGTGACAATATTCTGGACATTATTAAATTTGAGGTACCTATAGTTTAAAACGTGAATGCGGCTCGCGACGGCCTGTGACACATTCAATTAATCCAAAGCCATTTTGAAGAACTAGCTGCTTTCCGCGTTCACCTTATGAATATTATTTTATTCAGCGTCAAGAAGTAGATAACAAACCCGCACACGCTCGAGCACTCACAAATCCTTTTAATATATTGTGATAAACATTCTGAGATCTGATTATATTACCAACCTATTCATTAGTTCACAGCCGAGTGTAGGCTGAGACAGATTTAAATGATAAGGATTTTCGAGCCGATTCCGCCTAGAACGACAGAATTACACATCCAACGTTCTTCCTATCTGGCTAGCGCGGCGCCGTAGGCGGCGAAAATCTCTATCGAACAAATCTATCTCAAGCAGATAAAGGATTGAAAAAATGTTAACTAAGTGCTAAGTAATTATGTTCAAAGCTTCCCAAGCCCAGCACATACCCAAAACTTCTCCATCACAACTCACAGCCAGACAAGTTCCAGGCACATTACACGGTATTCGTAGCCCATGTGTCCCACAAATGGACACTATCCGACCTCGGGGACGAATAAAAATAATATACACGAGGATTAAGTTAATCCTATGATGAATGGGGGTCGAAACAGAGATGTATGAGTGGATGCGGCGTTAGTGCTATGGGTAATAGCCGGCATAATTTATCTTCATATTTTGAAAGCATTACGGTTCGCGTTTGTTAGAGAGGTAATACAACATGATTATTACTATTTCTCTAGGATTGTACCTATGTAGGTTTATATTTGAGGGTTGAAAGGATCAAAATAAAGACCGATTTTTGCTAGTTTCAATACCTAGTTGTAAGTTGTTGCTTATTTTTATTGATTTTTAACGCAAACTATCTTATCCTATACCTACTAATTATATTTCTTTTAAGGCGAAAGAAAGTCCGTATGCTAATTTATTATTTGTTTCCGCTCAAACGGATCAAAGGATTTAGATAAAATTATAGCATATCCGCTGGATTGACAAAAAGACTACCGGGGCACAGCGTAAAAAAATAGTTTTTAATGATTTAAGTAGGTATTTAGTAGTAGTATCTGATTTGCTGAGCGATCCTGAGGGCTCAGGTGTGTTCCTCTGGGGCCTTCCGTCGAGCACCAAGACAGGCCACTGGGCGGGTTTTAGTGGGTGCAACCCCACATAAACGGGATGTACCCCATACCCACCAGGTATTTTGATTTTCCCTTCGTATCAAAATAAAGAAGTTGTTATAGTTCAATTAGTTATTATGCAAGATGTATGTCTTACAAGCTTAGTAGAAATTTTCGGAGTCCCAACTTCGAGGGGCGTATGTAAGAAAATAGGTCCTTGAGCGAACTTAGTTCGTGCTCAATAATTCAAGGGAGCCCAAAGTGGGTGTAATTATTATTTCATACGACGACGTAACGCAGAAGCGATACTTTAGATTTTTTTTAGCAGAAATTAGTCGTTTTAATAAGATTTTTTTTTCTTTAATGTAAGTAATAGCTTTTATAATAAGATTTGGATTTATTTACCTACCTAACTATGGTTAAGGTTATTTGCTTAATAAAACAGTACTTTCGGCATAATTATGCATGGTGAAATTTTGTTGAACATTGTTTTGAGAACGCATAACAAAATGTCAATGAAATTCAAAACTTAATTAATGTTTTCCATAAAAATATTACACTTACAAAATTACAAACGAAATCTGAAACTGCACATTTAATTTATTAATAGAAAAAAGTTTATTAATCAATCCTTTAATTGTATAGAAATAAAAAGTAAATGCGATATCTGCGTTTAAGGCTTGGTCATTCCATGATTATCTACGTTCACGTAACCCGCTATATTTAGAGTTGAAAATCGTAACTCATATTTGATGTCAAAATGGGATCAAAGCCTAGAAATACATTTTTTCGCCGTTTTTATTGGTATTAATAAGAACACAAATAACAATAAGTTGCTCGGGTAAACTTTAGAGAACTAATCTGTCTATTTAATACATATCGTTACGCCTTTCCCTCGAAGGGGCTGGCAGAGGTGTTATACAACACGCACACTTCGTCGGACGATATTCAGTCCCAAATGTTATTTAATAATCGAAAAAAAAATTGGTGTAATCTCTGAAAATTTAGAATAATAAATACTACGTTCCGATAGTTTTTTTAAGAAGATAGATGATGATGATGATGAAGATAAAAGATGTGATTTTTTTTCCAAAATGAGAATGATTTTCAAAATTGTACTTCGGTTAAACATCAGTTGGTTGTTTCTTCTACCAGCTGTATTTTTTTGCACCTAATCATCGTAATTCTTCACATTACTAGGCGCAAAAAATACTTGTTTTTGGTGATTTCGTATATACGGGGCCTTAACTCGTTATTTTTAGATTCGATTGCTCGCCAAAACGTTACAGCCTTTAAGGCAAAAGTATTCCCATTTGAATATAAGTTTGTATAAAAATATATAAAAGTACGTGTCATGACCTTTTTTTTCGATTTCCTGCCAATGTTGTCTTTATTTCTGACATTAAAATAATATTTAAAATTTTATAATCTTAAATCATTTCTACTGAAACTTATTAAAATGAAACAATAAACAACAAAGTGGTCTTAAAAAATATTACTAATTATACCTAAACTCATTATACCATCACTATTATTAACTTGCGGTTTCTCAAAGATTCCGGCCAGAAATCAAACGCCAACTTTAAAGTTGGCGTTTGATGTCTTTAGACGGACAGTTGGACACTGGCGAATAAGCTACGAATAAAAAAAACATCAGGATTTTAAGAAAAAGAAGTATAACATTTGAGACATGTCTTTGTTAAAAATACGCATTCTTAATGACATGACTGGATTACCAACGCATCTCTATCTCTAGAGAATGTTCTTAGAGTTGGAAGCTGTGAGACCAACTAGAAATGTCCCTGGTCTTACAGACCCACAAGCCTCGACCGCGTGCATTGTGTTTACGCGGTCAGTGCGGCCACAAGGATCCTTGCGCGTAACAAAGGGTATATGTGATCCTCTAACTACCTACTGGTCGAATAATTCAGTACAATGCAATCTTGACACTCTGTGACCCAGCAGACAATGATCAAGTCTCAGCTTACAGTGATGTCAATGTTCAATATATATATCCATTTGAATGTATTTTGATTGTATTGCATACGTCATCGGCGCGAAGCTCAGAAAATCTTTGAAAATTAAGCAGTTTGTTATGTTTCAATGTAAAAAGCCGTGTTATGATTTACGGTTGCCATAACTGCAAAACTTAACTGAAGATTTATTCAAACCTTAGTTTTTTTTTATTATTTAAAAATTACACTCCACGGACTCCGGGGACCGTGACTTTTAACATAAATCACTAATTATTATTTAAGGGGAATACAGGTAGAGGGGGGTTAGTTGTTAAGTCCTAATCTAAGGTTAGGTTAAAGGTTTTCAGATTTACTTATTGCATTGTGAGTACACCACGAGCAGACCAGCGACCCGCAAGCAGCACCCGATCACGAGTATGACGCATGCGCCAGCCATCGCTCTCCTCATCCATATATGAGGGAAGAGAACAAAAAACTTTAGTTTAAAAACAAGTTAACTATTGTCAAATGTATTTCTTGATTAATAAGCGATAAGCGTTAGCCTAAAGTAATTTTTGGTAAAGTTTTGTGCAACAGAAACATGTTGAAGGAATTACTGTTTATCTAGCGGAAAGCATGCGGTGCGTTTTAAATTTTACTTATATCTTTTAGGCTTTCGAGAATTAGCCCAATGTTAAACAGAGCACTAAAAATGAATTACCAAATAATAGTTTATGACTATAGTCAATGTTACTAATAATAATAAATAATCACGTCATACTAAGAGACGACCACGCCATGGCGGGCCGTGGCAAGGCGACAACACATACGCTTGCAGACTTTTGCCGAGGTATCTCCCAAGAACTGTTTCAATAATTGTTTAAGACTTTGAGGATTTTGTAATTGTTAACTAATATGAATCAAAGTGAGTTGACAAGATGAGTGTTTATTTGCAATGATCGAGCCTACCGGCGTAAATAAGAACATCGACTCGACTGACGTCACGATTCCTGAATACCCGGATGGGTGTGGTGTTTTCGATACAAATGTATAATATTGTATTGACTGTGACTTAGTTGCAAGATGGTGCTATCTAATAGCGAGTGATTGTTTAGAGGGGAAATGGTATATGTGCGTATCAAAGGCCTATACTTACACAGTAGTAATGTGCTAGTAGTTTTTTTTACAGTATTGTATGTTCCTGTGGGCTTACCACGAGTTTTGATAGTTAACGAAAACTTTTTTCGTTTTCGTTTAGCTCCATACATTTAAATTAATTCTTTAACGTTTCCGCCAGGGGCGCTTTATCGAAATGTATATATGGAGCCAAACGAAAACGAAAAAAATTTCGTACCTATAAAAACTAGTTGTAAGGGTGCAGAGTAAAATTACCTGCCGTCTCCGACCATATTGTGTTTACTGCTAAAAAAAACCTAGATAATTGTATTAAAGTAGATACATGCCTGGAGAACTTTTTGAGATGCTATGTCAAAGTCTTCTTCACAAAATTTCAAAAAAATTTAGAACATAACGTAGATTCAAAGTTTCTTAATCTACGAAGGAAACATTTCATGGCGACACATTGTTTCAATAAAACGATAAATCTTGCTACTTATATACGGCGGCACTCTTTCTATAAATTGACAACGGGCCCGAATTTGTGAACGCCATCTTTTGGCGAGCGGACCCTTGTAACTCTCGAGGCAGATTCACGAGTTTTCAAATGGCCGATTTAGCTGTTGTTGCAATTTAGTTGGGTCGTGTGTTAGAATTTTGTGTGTTATTGCTTTAGAAAAACAGTTTACTGAAAAAGCGATTATGTAACTACATTTTTGGAAAGAAGTTTTGGTTGCGCGACTTCTGGCAATGAATTAGCATCGCCAGCGTAGAACAGCTTTTTGTTCAGCACAACAAAATCGCTAAGTTACCCAGCATGGTATTTGCAAATAGTTTGAAGAAAAGCGCTACACATTAGGAAAAAAAACCTTATAAGTACCTTTTGTTACAAAAATGGTAACTAAATATGATGAAGAAATCTCGGAAACAGCAGGAATTTTGAATTTGAACAAAATCGAAACTTTTCAGAAGAGAAATTGTAATTTCAATATATTTTTGTGTTTCTTCATTACCAAACATAAACACAAATACCTAATACCCATCGAAAACTTCCTAGAACATAACATTTCAATTAAAGTGGCCAACAAAGTACTAGAAGCAAGCGGAAGCGTCGGCGACGGCCCGGGCGACATGTTTGGGGTCAACACAAACAGAACTGGTAAACTCACGCTGAGGGTTCGGACCAGGCGCCTCATTCTGCCGCGTGCGATACTATGTTGGTCCCTGTCTCTCTCGTTACAAAAGTCATGAGAGTGAGAACGACCGAGGTATTATCGCACGTCCAATAATAGAACCCCAGACCGAACGCAGTAGCAGCCGTCCAAGCTCTTCATACTCAATAAGTAATAATTAAATTAACACCCTTCACAGAATTACCTTCTCGTCTCTAAAAGATATTCCGAGAACAGACGAACTTATGAAAGATCTGGAAAATAGACAAATATCTAAGTCTGGTTGCGGAACTTCTACGGACATTTTCACTGAATGCCGAAGAAAAGCAAAGGTTTTCAGGCGAATCAATTCTTTGGCACGTTCAACAGCACTAAACGGTTTCACTAATTTTAGATTGCGAAATTTCGTTGAATTTGTCATTGTATCCGAGTGTCACGATGTGGGTATAGGCCACATAATTACATTTTCGCATTACGGCTTTTTGTTTTTCTTTTGAAAATTATATTTAACTAGCTGCGCCCCGCGGTTTCACCAGCGGTTAGAAAGTATCCTATGTGTTATTCTAGACTATAAATAATCTATCTCTGTGCCAAATTTCATCTAGATCTGTTCAGCCGTTCTGGCGTGAAAGAGTAACAAACATTCATCCATCCATCCATCCATACTTACAAAGTTTCGCGTTTATAATATTAGTAGGAGTAGGATGTAAACTATTGTGAGAAAACCAACTTAAAGTGGAATCTATTATTTTTTGATAACAAGCTTCTCACAAATTTCTTTATTTATCTCTCGTCTGCTATAGACGAAGCTGTTGATCTTATAATTATATATTAAGATAAAGATCTTCTACCTGTGTGTTACAAAGGTAGCACACAGTTTAACAATGAATGATTCTGATTCTTATTTATTTTGATTTTTTTTAATGGTTGCATTAAATTTGTTAACGACCAAAATTATTCTATTTCGCTGTTTACCGAGTGACCCATGTAAACGCAGTCTTCCAGTAGACGTGTATGCAACTCTATGCCTCATGTTTGTATTAAACCCGTATTCAAACTAGAACTCTGTAAGCTTATACTTGTTCATAGATGTATGACTTTACGGTTGTACAGACTACATTATAGGTATGTATAGCATCAGTACACAGTGCAGTTTATGAAGCCGCTGGCATAGAACTGAGTTCACTGCTGGTTCATTGTTCATTCGAACTAATTAATTTGCACAACAGAGGGCACGGTAAGCGAAGTTGAATGTCCGCGCCGAGATGGGTCAACGATATTGTCAACATCGGAAGTATGACCTGGGGGCGTCCCATGACCTTTATCTCATTGACTTTCTTTTATTTACAGAGTAAAAGAAAGAAATATTTATTTTTTCTTTCTTTTTTACTAATGCACACCCTGTTTTCTTTTTCTTCTATAAATCTTTGAAAATTTCCTCCAAGCAGCTCTGAACCGTAAGACCGTCAGTTGTCGCACTGTTCTCAAGCCCTGTTAACTTTTTGTTTATAATATTTTTATGATGTAAACAATAAACATTTTTGATTTATTCTTTCTATTTTTTTTTTGTACTTACCTACTTAGCATTTTTTATTGTACAGATAAAATCATCATTACGTTAGTTAAAACATGGAATAGATAATTTGTGATAGGTTTTCAAGACACATAAAATTCAATCACAAATAAAAGATGCAATACACAACATTACTTTGGGATTACTTTTTTTTTATTACATAATAGGCTTGCGTTTGGCCGCCAACATGCCTGATGATAAGCAGTGATGCGGCCTACGATGGAGCACGCTTGCCTAGAAGAAACCGATTCACTCGAGACTTGAAGAGACCCAGATTATAAGTGTCAGGGAACACACAGTCTGGCAGAGTATTCCACACTCTAGCGGTCCGTATGAGAAATGAGGAACCAAAGCGTTTCGTGCGTGTTGTAGGTATGTCGACCATAAAACGATGCCGCTTTTTTGTACTTTTTTTATTTTTAACTTCCGACGCAAAAACGACGGGATGTTATAGTTTGACGTGTCTTTGTGTGTGTGTGTGTGTGTGGCATCGGAGCTCCCGAACGGATGAACCGATTTTGTTTTTGCTTTTTTTTTATTTGAAAGGTGAATTAGTCGTGAGTGTTCTCACCTGTGTTTGATAAAAATCGGAGTCGGGTTTTTTTTTAATTTTTAATGTATACTTACGTACGTTTTTATTAGTTATGTAAATCACAAAATTATAATCCCAAGACAACAGCACAGCCATGACAACTCACAACCCGCTGAGTTTCTCAAAATTTGTCAAGTGGATAAACCTAAACGGCATCCCTTTCTGCCGTCATCCCTCGCAAAACTAAAGATAAACATCGGAAAGACTTTATTAGCCGAGATAGCTGTTAGGCACACGGCGTCCTCTCAAGGGGATACTTGTTATAAATTAAGAAGACCCCCACTCGTTCCGGCCTTATCTTTATTAGGGTCCCAGCTACTCGTGGAATTAAGTAATCACATAACACGCTAGAGAAATTGATTGAGATTTTGTTCGGAAAAATTACTGTTGTTCTTGGGTGATAAACGTCGGATATGTAGTAATATGTATAGCCTTATAGATCTTTTTAATTGCAGAAGAAATTTCAAGGCGAATGTAAACTACCCAGACTATGTTCTTATGTTTCTTGGTGTCGGCGGTCATATTTCAAAGGAAATCTAGCGCACGTCATGTCGGCAGTGTCGGCGGATCCGTGACTTTGATGTGTAGACTACTGGAAAGGCCTAACGTAGAATTGAACTGGCTTAATGCAAAACGAAACCAAAGTCGTTAAGACCTGTTCTTATTTAGTTTACCACGTTTAAAATGATTTTTAAAAATTACCTCACTCACGTACTCTACTAAGTTAATCGTAAGTTTTTTTAACTTAACAGAGTATTAAAAAATTTATTCAAATTCCTTAACAATCCAAGCCAATAGCAGAAATCAGAAAACATAGTTTATTGATAACTCCAATAGTTAAACGTAACAGTTCGATAAATGTCAGACTATGAAAGAATTTAGAAGAATTTTAAGAAAATAATTAAAGAATAATTTATTTTTCTAAGTTCTAAGTACTCAGTTCTGGGTCAATGCGTAATCAAGTGTTCTCGATACTTCTGCTGCGGCTCACTTCGGAAAGCACTTAAGTATCGGTTATTTAGATTATGGAAATGATATTCGAGAAGTTTCAAACGAAACTGGCAAGTTGTGTGTACGTGAGGCGTTTATCGTCAGCTTCTTTGAAAGTATAATAGTTTGTGAGCTAACCAAGTTGAAAACTTGATATGGACACCTATTTTCTGCAAGTTTTACTTGGCAGCGAGTTTGGTTACTGAATGAACTACATTTTATGATGAAACATGCTACAATACTTGCTCTTTCTTTAATATTCTTTAATATTTTAATATTCTTTGTGTGTGTGTGTGTGTAAGTGAATGAGTGATCCGATTAGAATGCTATTGGCGTCCAACATTAGCGACCAACTGTAGCGCATCGGCGCATGCCTGATGCGCCGCGTGCGGGGCAGCCCCAACAGATACCTGCAGCTATTTGCTGGGAGGATGGATCTGGACTGCCCAATAATGCAGTACTAGACTAGTATGTAAATGGAATTACTGTTCTGAAATAAACATTATTATTATTAGCCTACTAAAACAATGTTGTTAAATAGCAACTGTAAATCATTATGCCATCGACAAAGAATTTTTAAAAACGGTTCGGTAGCTCCGGAGATTATCCCTTACATACTACTGATTCACATACTTTACCTCTTTTCAACCGACTTCGAAAAGGAGGTTACCACTTCAGTTGTTTTTTTATGTTTGTTGCACGGAGAAAAATGGCTTCCGTCCTTCATAAAAAAGTAACATGAATAACATCATTTAATCCTGGCTCCTTTAACATTATCATGTGCATAGTAAATTATAGTTCAGTCGGATTAAACTAACATTACATTATTATAAATTGCAGGGATTTTAATCATTGGTTTTCATTACGCTTCATCATTAAAATATTAAATTACGTAATTCTAAATTCCTGGTACTAGCCTAAGGTTTTATGGTGAAGTTCACGACGATTTGAGAGTTTATCCTGATACAGATTTAGGCACGACAATTGAGAGGTGTGTTACTTGGAATAGTCCGTAAGCGGAATAAAATAATATCATGACTGCTGCATGACAAAAAAATGGTAGGAACCTACGACGCACAAGGTGCTAATTCATTATTTAGAAAATATCATGATCTCTTGATGCTTCGTCAAGAATTCACAAACATCTATTGGGTTTGGTCATTACCTTATCATGATGTACCTAATTTTATTAGATCGGTTTAAAAATTACTTTTTGTTATGAAAATCAAAAAATATAACGCAGGCTTTACCAGTGCTCGACAGACTTCTGATTCCGCCGGTCAAAAGGCGCTAGCGCAATTATTTTGATAAATAATTATGGTTTAAAGACTGTTTCACGTTTTCTATCTGTAATTTTGGTTAATTACAGTGCATTACCGTTTTGAATCGTGTATTGAACTAACTCATTTATAACGCCCTCAGAGACCCGCATCTTATAGTGACGAGGCACACTCGCGGGCGCGATCGAAAGTGAAAAACGCTAAAAACGTGAATCAATACACTAAAGTGACTTAATGTACTATATCCCTATCGTGAACATAGACTTTGTGAACCCTTTCCGATTGTGCATTTATGTGGGAACTTAATACAAATAGTGTTAATAAGAATTTGCAAAACACTTGGGCGAGTCCATTTTTCTTAACCCAAAATTCAAATTCGAGAAAACGCGCTAGAGAGAAGAGGCAGACGCATGACGTGTTTACTTATTCTGATGGGATAATGACGCGGATGGGCGAGTCTATCTTTGAATTCCTGATCCTAAGATACGGAATACCCAGGCGAATTTTAAGAGACAACGGAGTTCAGTTTATCAGCGAAATAATGAAACAGTATGTTCCACACATTCGGCATTACCCAGTGTCTCTCGCCGGTGTACCATCCTCAGGTAAATCTGGTGGAAAATAAGAACAGAGACTTGAAGCCGCAGATCACAATTATTACAACGCATGGTATACTAACGTCCCGGCTATTCGCTTCGTGTGAACTCCGCAGTGACAACAACACAGGAAAGACATCCTTGTACCTTACATTCGGGAGCGAAATATGCGCGCCAGCCGACGCGTACAAGAATACTCACGAAATCAAAGAAAGTGATGACGCTGCCCTATCCCTTACCTGGTGAAGATGTCGACTGTGCTAATAGGTGCGAGTAAAGTACGTGAAAAGGCTCAAGCTGATCAAAAGCGTTACGCCAACGGAGCTCGTTGCCCAGCTCCGATATTCTACTGTGGCGATAATACTTTTAAAAACACAAGGCAGTAGCGATCCGACCTGCAGACAAACACCCAAATTAATGAGAGATGGACCGTACCGTATTAGGGAAGCCGTGAGTGCAACCACGTACGGATATCTACCAGTGAGAGTTTAGGTCGTTATCACCTCTTCCAGTTGACCAATTCGTAGCGCTCCATGAGAAGCATAAACAACGAAGACTTAAGCTCTTTCGTCGCGAGGGCGCTTTGTCTAGGTTAGAGGGGGAAGATGTAACGTGCGCTAAGGCGCTCGCGCAAGTATTTTAATTATTATAGCTAAAACTGTTTCATGTTTCCCATCTGTAACTTTGTTAAATAAAATACTATACCCTTTTGAATTATGTGTTGAAGTCATTTGTACCACCCTCAGAGACCCACAACCCTATAGATCAGGAATTTCTAGTGATCTTGTCAGTTAAAACAGCCTGCTATCAGAAATATTATTTACTTAGATGCTGACAGTAAAATACCGATAATATGTAAAAAACATACAGCTTTGTCATGACGGTACTGTTATTTTATAGGTATCCAGGTCGCATTTATCCTTCCAATACCAATAAACCATTAGAATAGGTAATTAAATCTTATTAGTTCATAATGATAAAATACAAGGAAGCTCAAAAAATTGTCATGATAATACGAAAAACATTCAATGGTTTCCCTTACAATTATTAGGAAAGTCCGATATATTATCATGATGTTCACTAAGACTCATCATTTAAATAATTGTACTGTATCAGTTTTCTACAATATTTATCATTCCGATCATAATTTTTCGTTATCGACGTTCTAAGTATTCAGAGTGTTTGTCATGACAAAATGTCATGACGCGAAACGATAAAACATAAGTTTAAAGCACATAATAACGTCGTGTTGTTTCTTGATATTTATTGGTGACGACTATTCACGATATTTTTTGGTGAATTACGCACAAAACACTATTAAGAACTCTTGGTACCTTTTTGTTGGGAATACGGATAAAAGTCCGTAAATTCCTTTAAAACTATCCGGAATTACGAAAGCCATTTTTCTCAGTGTGCCGCATTGCTCCGTTGTTTATGAACCGATTTTGAAATATATTTTTTTTTTAATTTGAAAGGATATGCTTACAGATTGGTCCATTTTTAAAGATTATTAATATTATTAACATAGATATATAGAATACACTCGCATCTACCGAACAGTCTGCCAGGTTTCCTTATTAAGTAAAACTGGCTAGTTAATCTACACCACGAGCGGGACGAGCCACAATCATCTATCTAAAAATAGATGAAAAGCGACAAATCGTTTTGAGTTGTCCGTAAATGAATAATGGCTGAACCCGATCTCGCTCCAATCGAATCACTATTGTCGTTTTTGCTCGACCCATCTGCGAACCTTTTATTAACTGCGTTCAATAGTAATAAATTGAAAGGGAGTGTAAAATTTCAATTAATTTAATTAGTCGTGTGAATGCTACACAATTGTACTCCGATATGATTAAATTAGTCCAACGCGTCGGTAGCAGGAACCGGCAGCTTTTAAAATTTACTGCCCGAAATTTAACCACGGATTTTTTGATAGTGTCAAATTAATTTTATAAATGAGCGCAAAAGTTTGCGTGGAACTGAAATGGTGGGTTTTTGAAACCCGCTATCGTAGAGCAGCTTACATAAACCCCGGATGATTACTTGTATGATATGATCATTTGTAATTAAATACACAGCGCAAGCTGCGATAAAAGAAGAAAGAAGAAGATGAATCAGAAAAAGTATGTAAAAAGTAAAAAAAAATTGTACTTTACCATAGGTATTATCTTTGTAAAGGTAGGTTATAATGACACTAGTAGGAGAACAAAATAAACAATAAATAGTCCTTCTAAGTGTATACACCAAAGTCGCCGACTTCAGTGTCTCTTTCGTTAACACTGCAGGTACACCGACCTACCCTAAACAACGGTATGAGGGTACTATACAAGTAAAAAAAAGTGATGCCTACTTTTCAAATTTATAAATCTACCTATAGCAGAGTTAACAGAAAAAATAGAGCTGGCATTAAATTAAAATGACAGAAATTTCGGTGCAACAGCGCTTTATGTAAATCGTGCAACTATTGTTTTGCTGATTTATTCCATACATGCGGCCTGTAGACATTACTTAAACCGCTCGTAAAAACTGGCCCAGATTACGCGACCAGCACTTACGTGACGTAAATGGCCACAATATTCTGTGCAAATGTTGTTATGTTCCTTGTTTCTACTATTAGAATTATCTAACCCTATTAGGTACTCCAGCAAGTGTCCAGACTTCCAGTAGTATCCAACAGGATAAGTCGTTTCTGATACCTGCATGATTCGTGCTTTTCTTAATATATGTAGGTACCTAGTATCTTGGCCATAAAATTATAAGGATGGTAAGCCAAAGTAGCCACATAAAGGTAGCGGCAAAACGGCGAGCGAGCACTTGATGGTCGGATGACATTGTGGTAGTAGGAAGGCGGATGAGACTTGCACAAGACCAGAAAAGATAGTGCGCTAAATAGACATTTATACTTAGATTTGAGTGAAAAATGGCTGATGATGACGATGATGATCTAGGTTCCACTGCCTAAAGTCTACATTCTTACTTATCTGCATGACAGCCATAATTTTCTTGTTGTGATAGCTACAATTCCAAAATAAGTTTTACGAGTAATCTTGTCTTCTTTCTCAAGCGTCTTATTTTGCATTGATTTTCTGTTATAGAATTTCTGATAAATAGAAATCCGCATTACTTACATCCTATATTACAGGACGCTATAAAAACAATTTTCTCTAGAAGAATCCTTTTCTACTTGCGTCGTAATTATTTCTCTTTGAGTAATTAGATACTCTCTTAATTAATGATATTGCTTTTGCTGAATGCCAGAAAACATCCGTACAAATATATTTGTACAACATTTACTTGATTATTTTACTAGAGATTTCTAGGAAAGTAAAATAAAGATAGCAGGCTGTTTCGAAGGAAAACTACGAGAAATACCTTCAGAAAAATTATAAGGCACGGCGCCCACCTAATCTGATAGCAAATTACTGCCAATTTGACACCTACGCACTTAGTACAGCTGTATTAAAAACACTGTAATAGAGAATAGTTTTCCCTAAAATGGTATACATATAAATCCCAACTTAACATTTCTTTAAAAATAACTAAATACAAAGGCGTGGCCATGGAAAATTGCCACTTCCCAATTGGTTCAGGAACTTCTATTTTGATTTCAGTAGGTAGCTTTAATTTGATTCATATTTTGATCTTGATGGTAAATGCTGTAATCAACTTAGTCATTTCTATTTATCTAGTCTTGCCGAAACTATTGATCGGATTGAGCCAAACAAAGCTAAAAATGTAGCTAAGTTTTATAGTAGATTTTTCGTTAGACAAACAGTAACTAAAACATCGAACTCTACTAGTTTTGAAACAACTACAGTAGACAGTAAAATACTGTAGTGAAGCAGCGTCGCTTTGAAACATTGAATCAATTAAACATGTTCAACAAGGGAGCCTGATTCATTGCACTCAAACAACTGTTTTGCAAACTATTCGGGAACTAATGCCACTACATCGAGCACGGCTTTGTGTTGTTTATTGGCATATTTCAAGTTGTAGAGCGATGTTTTAGAATTGTGAAGCAATAACAGTAATTGACACAAAAGTACGTTTCATTAGATACTTGCTAGCGGTCCGCTATTTGTGTCGATCCTCGCTCACCTGTAGATTAATCGAGTATTTCATTTGAAATTGTTGTTGTCGTTATCGCTCTAATGTCTTCTTCAGTAACAGCAAAATCTATTGTCTGAAAATAAACTTGCAAGTAAGTACACTTTTGTTTGCCTGAAATACTATTTGGAAAAAGAAATCGTAGCCCACTTTGATAGGCAATACCAAAAAGCAAGCAAGTTTGTACAAGCCGAGTGGCCATCCCTGATGCCATAGTTTCTATTCTGAGGTATCCCTAAGACCTGTTTTTGAAACCACTCTAAGATTTTAGAACTAACAGCGTGTTGCACAAGCCACGGTAGCGCTCAGTTCTAAAGTCAGCCGTAAAGTCCGCCAGCCGCGGTAACCCATCCATAGACTGATCGTTTCATCCGTTGCTTAACATTGGCAATCAGTTGCAAACACCTACTCGAGCTGACCATTAGGTACACTTATCCATGGTATAAGTACGTCTCTATTCACAACAAACGTTTTCTTTGCATTTTTACATAGATTATACTCAGGTAGGTGGTTTTAGCCAACAAAAAAAAAGATTGAATTTAGGAACGCAGCCTTCCTAGAATAATATAAAACTAGAATTTCATTTTCAGACATTGACAGCTTTGTTGTCGACAGCACAGTGAAATTTAATGAATATAAAGTGAAATAACGCCTTAATGAGATTAAGCCTGATTTAGTTGTCGTATTATAAATGCTCTGATCCCGCTAGCCGGGGGCAGGTCGTGTTTATTAAGCGAGCTACAATGGGAGGAAATCGCGGATTAACTCGTCTCTTACGTACTATAGATACAGTAAGGTAGCTCTGCTCTGCTGCTATTTATACATACTTTTATAGATAGGCAACATTCAGGTTCTGAAAGTGGTAGTGATTACACTAACCTTCAAAAAAGCTTATCGCTTGTTTGTATCTTTTTAAGATCCTTCAAATTTTTTTAAAGATATTTTTATACAAATTTTTCAAATTTTGTTAAAGAAATTTTCTTACAAATTTTTCAAAATTTTTTAAACATTTTTTTTACTTTGGGAATTTTTTTTATAGATGCCACTACCGCCCCGGGCGGGAATTAAGTTTATGTTATTATGGCTATGGGTTATGTGGAATTAAGAATCCCGCCACTGGCGGCCTACTCAATAAAAACTCTAGGGTGTTCCACCTGTCGGGGCTACGAACGCTACCGCAGCTCCGATAGCGCCAGCGTCTTCGGGCTCCCTCCAGTGTTCGAGCCTGAGGTCATTCTCTTGATGACGATGTGTCACTTGCACCTCGGGTACCAACTCGGCTAGTTAAGAAAACAGTAGACAAAACGCACACACGCACGCACGGATGCTAGGCTTCTCCCGTTTCTTTCTAATCATCACTGTTTTTCGCCAATATAGGACAATCGGGCTAAAAACTACAAAGGTCATTAACGCCACAGCATTTGAGGTCAATTAATTTGTCTAGTTAATTTTGTTTTGTAAACTATGATGCACGTGTTATGTTCACCTTCCCTACTGTTTATTCACAACACGACTCCGGAACGAAACAATATTTACTCCTATTTTACTCAGTTAGCTCGCGATGTTGATTAAATATGGGCCGAGGAATATTTTAGCTTTGTTTACTTGTTTAGTAGGGTGATAAGTTAACTGTACTGCAACTTCAGTTATTGCTAAATTTATAATTAAACTAGCTGCGCCTCGTGGTTAAAAAGTAGCTTATGTGCTATTCTACACTATTATCTATCTCTGTGCCAAATTTCATCCTGATTCGTTCAGTCGTTCTGACGTGATTGAGCGACAAACATCCATCCATCCATACCTGCATCCAAACTTTTGTATTTATAATACTTGTGCCTCTGTGAGCTGTATACCTTGCGGCTGACGTCCGTCCTCCCTTACAGGTCGTATTCTTCAACCATTTCTCGTGTAATGTTGTATACAGTTTTTTTGCCTCGACAGTTTTTAGAGTTTTTTTTCAAAATTGCGAAACTTTTTGTAAAAATTGAATTGATTCATTGATAAAATAATGATATTGGTAGTAAGCACTACAAATATCGTTATTCCATCAATCAATAAAACCGTTACCGTTATCACTATTTTATGAATACCGAAATTGCTTAAATGGTCGATTAAAGAAATTTAGTACAATGTTTTAAGCTTAACTACATCACACCGTCAAATATTTAAAAGCTAGTAATCTCTATTAAAATTTAGCGATTACAGATCACTTCTTCAATTCCACGAGTTGCGATTTCAATTCAGCGCCGTGAGCTAATTTCAAACCCGCCGTGCGCCGCCGCTGGCAACCAGCCGGAAAATTGTATTGTTCCTATTACCTGCTTATTCCACGGTATCACGCGAACCAGAAAGCTAGGCTGAGAGCTGCTGGCTAATCTTGCTTCGTAGCTTTGCAAACATTTGACTAGTCAAAGTTAAAAAAGATGTGAGAGAGTGTGAAGTTGAAGAAGTCGATTTCGAGACAGCGAAGTGGAGGAGAAAAGTTAGGAAGACTGAAGGGAAGAAAAAGAAGAAAGAGAAGGGATGAACAGAAATATAAAGAGAGAGAGAGTCGGGAACTAATTAACATGTAAGCATTAGTACTTACATGATATTCGGCCACGATTTCTTAAAGCATATTTTTCATATATCGTCATATCGTAATCGTTTTTCACTCTTGCATAACTTTCTGTAATCCACGCCTAAAAAACTAGAGAGACATTAGCAAATACAAACACTCAGCCGTCGTTCTAATCTAATTAAGTACAATTAAGGACCCATTAAAACTCTACTAGGTCCTTAAAATAGCTCTGCTAAAAAACAGGCTGGATTTGACCACTTCTAAAATTTTCTTTGATATATACAAATTTTTGTTTGTCTTGCAGCACCAATGACTTATCTTAAAATACTTTCAATACTTACCTAGAATTATTTCTCCTTTTTTTTGAAAGTAAAACGAGTTAAAAGTACCACTAGCTCCTAGCCTACGTCAAGCTATATTGCAATGAAACGATTAATAACTAGGTCGTAATTGAGCACTAGTTAGTACGTCCCCAGAGTAACAAGGTAACACTTCGACCGCAATGGTTGACGAATAGCTTAAAACCTTCGAATTTTACTTACAATTTGCTACTTAATGTTAATGTAAAGTAAAGTTAGTATAAGACGATAGTGGATGACACTATCCGTTAAATAGGAAACTTATACATAAGGAGTGGGTGAAAAATGGTTGGTGAAAGAAATCATCACCAACATTGATCATTTTCCACGCACTGCGGAGTATGGCTCTTATTCAGCACGCCATTTCATTCGGCTTCGTGTCAGTACAGTGACATTCCAAAAATCAAAAACTTAAAACAAAAACTAAACAATTTGACCGGTATTTTTACTCGACTGCGCAAGAAGGCGGGTTATGTTTTTGTATTTGTATGTATGTGGGTATGAGGTATGAGGTTCCTTTGGCACGCCCAACAGCCTAAACAGCTTGATGGATTTAGACATGTGAGGTTTCATTCGAATAATGGAAGTGACATAGGGTACAACATTTCGCAGCTGGGACTTTTGATTTACGTTTAATAATGTTACTTGATCATGAATATAAGTGTCATCATTATCAGCTTTTAGTTTTTGCTGCTGAAGCTTTGAAATGCATCATCTGTTTGCATTCAATGTTTGCGCACCGCTTTACTGAGGTCGTCAATAGGCCGCCCTACACTCGACGCAGTGTAGGTACCTACTTGTTTAAATTTTCTGAAATGAATATGAACATTTCTAACATTATAAATACGAAAGTAAGTTTGTTCGTTTGTTTGTTTATTTATTTGTTTGCTTGTTACGCTTTCACGCCTCATCTACTCAACCGGTATGCGTGAAATTTCGCATACACATTGTTGTGAATTTGGTAAAAGGAAAAAAAAAACGGTTCCTGTGGGACAGCGTGTAAAACCGAGGGACGCAGATAGTTTAAAACAAATTAGCATTAAATAATATATAGATTAATATTATATTAAGCTTGCATTCAGGTATCTTCGGTATACAGAATTTTCAAGATAGCTTTCCAATGTTATTGCTCAGGTCCAGCTGAATTTCAAAGTTATTAAACTACATTACATTGAAGCCATAACTCCAGGTGTTAAAGTCCGCAGTTCGAGGACCATCGCGTCTGTTAAACAGTTATTAAACTTGCGTGAAAGTGTCTCAGTGAAATTAATTAATTAAGTAGGTAATATTATATTGAAAGGATCGTAAACTCCATGATGGTCGTTGACGAAATTATATCTTGGAAGAGGGCGTCGAGAGGTACCATTATCCGCCATTATTCGGGCGATGAAATTAATTTTGTTCATTAAATTTACATATTTCCTCGATGAGAAGATGGTATAACGTTATATACCATAATATAAAGGTTATATAAAGACTGGGGTGAATCGGAACCGTTTAGAAGCGACAGGTCGTGGAGAATTCGGTCATGGCTTGTTGCGCCTGTTTTAACACTAATTTTTGAGAGATTTTTAAGAGAAGATTATTTTTAAATGTTCCACAGGGAAAGTTATGTATGTTAAGATTTAAGGTTTTAAGGCTGTATTGGTTAAGAAACTTGTTTGATTTATTTATAAGCAGAGGTATTTGTGCCATAGTGAAAGCGACATTAGTAGTTTTGAAGAGTTTCTTTACGTTTTCATTTCTAAAATTTGTTTTTCAAACATTCTCACGTCGTAAAAAAAAAATAGAATTTCAACCACCCTGCAGGGCATCTCAATATTTTTTCCAGAATTTTTTTTATCTATTGACGTCAATTGAACCATTCCGTCCCACAATTATATTATACAGGCTGATAATAAAATGATTTTCATCCGAGCTCATTATCAAAATGACGGCACGGAAAGTCCATTCATGCGAGCTTCCTGTTTGCCGTGGACGGAAGCCATTGTGATTATGACAAATGCCTCATTTGCATTAATGTTTTCCAATATAAAAGGCTCTATTGTTATAATTTGTGGAATGACTGCGGAATCATTGAATGTGTCCGAGATGAGAGCGATATTTTTATCTGGCCTGAATTGGATGAGCTGGTGACGTATGGAATTTTAATGTACAATTTATATAAGGTAAGAATAGGTATTTAATTTTAATCTTCCATACAGTATCCTACTAATATTATAAACGCGAAAGTTTGTAAGATTGGATGGATGGATGTTTGTTACTCTTTCACGCCAGAACGGCTGAACAGATCTGGATGAAATTTGGCACAGAGATAGATTATAGTCTAGAATAGCACATAGTACTTTTTAACCGCGGGTAAAACCGCAGGGTGCAGGTATGATATATAAATACGAGTAGCTCGTTAGTCAACTCGCCACGAAGAACTTGGTTGCGCGGTCGAGACCTTTTGTTATTATACTTTTGGGGGCTGAGCTACCCACGTCCGTAGGAGCGTACTCTATTCTAAATCCCTACACGTGTTCCTCGGGTAGTGCTAACCGGGTAGCAAACTCTGGTGGGAGGCTTCGGCCGTGGCTAGTTACCACCCACCGGACCAAGCCATGCCGTGAAATGACCTAGTCGTGTTTTGGGATGTAGTCCGGTGTAACCATTCCGAAGATGGGTCTGAGCAGTAGCGCAATTGTAGCGCCTCACTCAACTGCCGTCTTTGTACTTGTTCACTCTAGCCTCAAAATTTTGAGGCTAGAGTGAATAAGTACCTTATAGGTCGTCGTGCTCCATCTTAGACCACAACGTCGCTTAACATCAGGCCAGTTGGTGGTCAAACGCCGACCTATTCTACATTTTAAAAAAAATCGACCGAGCGAGCGAAGTGTCTCTGCTTCAGGTTCGACGAAACTAGATAAAAAAATAAAAATGTTTTATTACCAATACCGAAATCCAAAAATACAATGAGTGAAAAACTTAGGAGTTATGACATTAATATAGCATAAGTAAAAAGAAAAGCAGACATAGTTTTTCGACCGATTCCTGCGGTCCCGCACTAGGCACAAGGCCCGTATCGCGGAGACCAAGAATACATCAAGTACCTTGAGATATTAATATATTTCGGAGGCATCCTAATACATTTTTAATTATTATTATTTGCTGCTTGCGTATTTCCAATTTCTGTCCGGATCTCCGTTTGTATCTTTTTCTTTCTCTGCCGGTCGCATTTCTTAACTGATTCTCTTAAAATTACGTAAATAGGTTCGAAAAAAGAAGGTCAAAACATTCTGTCTGCTCACAAAATCTCACGAGAATCGGTTGAAGACAGCGACCTGTAAAGAAGTGCCAACATCGGCCGCGAGGTTTACAGCTGCTCCCAGAGCCTTTAGTTTTATAAATTTGATAGAAGTTAACTCAACCTACATAAAAATAATAAAAACATTGACAAAGGAGGAAATCCCAAACAGGAAACAATTACGAGTACTTATCCGACTTTTCTATGTCAACAACTCTAAATTATTCGGAAGTCAATTACCAAAATAAAGTATGACATTACTTAAGAAAACAATTATGTTTATTTGTTATGACTAAATGTACTTATTTTAAATCACACTACTGTCACATTCATCTTTTTTTTTTTTTTTCCATTTCCCTATAAGAATTTAGAATTAGAAAAAGAGGAAGACCTAGAAGCAGATGGTGTACGCTATGCGCGCACACTTCTGTTGCTGGATTGGAGAGCCTCATACGTATCCCCCTTTCGAGGGAATAAAACACTGATCTTGAGTTCACACTATTCGACTGGTATACACTGCATCCGTTGTTCCTAGTGCTAATTTTAACTTGTTGAGGCGGCTGTACTGAACTGAACTAACGACTGACCCCGATTTTCGAGACCCTCGCTACTTTTATACTTTTTTAAACCTAAGCCCTGATTGGTCGTTTTACCGTACGCCAATCACAGCGATGGTTTTCAAGAATCTCGCTACTTTAAACCTAAGCTCTGATTGGTTGTTTTTTCGTGCGCCAATCACAGCCACGATTCAAAATTTTAGAGCATGAGGTGCTCTCTGAACGGTAAGGACAAAAGCAACGGAGGTCGCTTATTTTAGAGCGAGATAGTGATATCTCCTGACTCTGTCTAATATTATCTTTCTTTTCAGTATATGAATTTTCCTATCAGTTATCAAATATTTATTTTCTTTATATCTCCTATCCATTACTTTGATATTTTGACCCTAACTATCTATTAAGTACCTATCTAGGATGCTTTTTCCTATCTAGCGGGCCCTATATTGTGTTTATTCATTTATCAAACAGACTTCCTTAGGCTAGGCTTAACTAATTAACATAATCTTACAAAACATCAATAAGCCTAGACTAAAAGTAGTTCTTAAGGAACTTAATCATACTTATAAAACAATCAGACTTATAAAACACAAAAGGAAAACTTAAAGAAAACTAGGTACAAATTAAGTTATTCATTCTTAACTAAAATCACTATTACTTTTCGTGTACTATTATTCATCGTCCTGCACATCTCTCCCGCCGTGTGACTCTGTCGCACCTTCTACCGGTGCTGGCGCGATGTTGCTCTCGATCGGGAGGACTATCAGTTTCCTCACCGCCCGGCGAAGGATGCCACTTTTGGTCTGGATGTCTGCAGTCCTCACGACGTTGTCTGGACCCGGGAATGTGCTGACGACTCTGCCTCTGACCCACACGTTGCGAGGTTGGTTGGTGTCTATCAGTTGCACCAAATCTCCAACATGTAGAGTCTGTCCCTTTCCGTGGGGCTCCCGCCGTTTCTGAAGTTCGGGCAGGTACTCGTTGACCCAGCGAGTCCAGAAAACGTCCGCCAGTCTCTGTGCGGCCCGCCAGCTGGATCTCGAGATGGTATCTTTCTCGTCGAAGCTTCCCGGCGTTGGAACCCGGCCCGGACCCCCCAGTAGAAAGTGGTTGGGGGTCAGGGCTTCTTGGTCTTCAGCGTCGACTGATACATGTGTCAGGGGTCGACTGTTGACTGTGTACTCTGCTTCTGTCAGTAGGGTTGTGAGCACCTCTTCTGTAGGGTGGCGCTCATGCAGAGTTGCTGTCAGGGCCGTCTTCACGGACCTCACCATTCTCTCCCACGCTCCACCCATGAATGGAGCGCCAGGAGGTATGTAGCGCCAGGAGATGTTCTTCTTCGTTGCCTCATCAGCTGCAGCCTTGTCGATTGCTTGCCGAAGTTCTTTGTCTGCGGCCTTCAGGTTACTGCCGTTGTCTGACCAGATCTCAGTCGGACAGCCTCGTCTGGCCATCATTCTCCGCAGGGCCATGATTGCGGAGCTGCTGGTGAGTGATCCAGCAACCTCCAGGTGCACGGCTCGGGTTGTCAGGCAGGTGAAGATGGCGACGTATCTTCTCTGGTTGGCTCGTCCAACGGTGATGGTAAGCGGCCCAAAATAGTCCAGCCCCGTATAGGTGAAGGGGCGCTGGTGATGGGCTAGGCGGCACGCAGGCAGGTTGCCTGTTCTCGGATACGGCGGCATCTGTGTCTTCATTCTGCAGTATAGGCATTGACGTACAATCGTGCGTGTTATGGGGCGCACTCGTAAGACCCAATACTGCTGGCGACATTCGTTGACTGTCGCCTCGACACCGGCATGATGCATCTGTCGGTGGATATTCTGGACCCAGAGTTTCACCGTGGGGTGATTTCCGTCGACTATCATGGGTCTTCTCAGACTGTCTGGGATCTGTTGCGCAGCGTCAATGCGGCTTCTCAGTCTCAGAGTCCTGTTGTCGTACTCGATGCTGAGCTGGTGCAGGCGACTCTCCTTGTTGACTATTTTCTCTTTCTGGATGTCTTCTAGCTCTTGTGGAAAGGCATCTTCTTGTGACGAGCGCATTAGGAGCTCTTCCGCTTTGATTAGGAGTTCTGCGGGGAGCGGAAGATATTTTCTAACTTCTTTCTGTTTGCGTTGTTTGCTGGGCTTTTCTGTTGCCTTCTTTGTCGGCTTCTTTTTCCAGTCGGGATCTTTGTCTTGGTTCTTCAATGTTCTGTTGTACTGAACCTTTTCTTTGTCGATTCTGCAGAGTTGTATAAACTGGAGAACTCTGGCAGTGGCGTAGCGTAGTCTTTGCCAGTTTGAGAATCGAGATACATCTGGCAGGGCTTCGGACAGTTTTGGTTCTTTGCTGACTGTCACGTGATGTATCCTTTCTTCCCCTGTCTGTTCTGTCTGTGTTGGTGGAGTCGTTTCTGCTGGCCAGGAGTTCTCGGGTTCGTAGAGGAACTCTGGGCCTTTGTACCATCTGTGGTTTTTGTCGAAGTCTGTTGGTACATCTCTGGTCGCGTCATCGGCGACATTCAATTTCGTCGGGATCCATCGCCATTCGCTGACTGCAGAGCTGTCTTCGATGGCTGCGAGGCGATGTGCCACGTATGGTTTATACGAACGTGACCCCGTTCTGATCCAGGCGAGTGCTGTCTTGCTGTCAGTCCAGAAGGTCTTGGAGTCTGGTTTTCTCTCATGTTCTTCTATGACAGCTTGTGCGAGACGAGTTCCCAATACTGCGGCTTGCAGTTCCAATCTCGGAATTGAAGTGAGCTTCAATGGTGCTACTTTCGCCTTTGCCAGGATGAGTGAAACATTGACTTCACCGTTCGGGGCGACTGTTCTCCAGAACAGGACTGTGGAGTAGGCTGACTCGCTAGCATCGGTGAAGATGTGGAGCTGGAGTGAAGTGGCATCGCTGTAGTTCAGATAACGTCTGGGTATCGTTACGTCTGCCAGGCTTCTCAGTTGTACGAGCCAGTTTTTCCAACTTTCTGTCAGGTCCTCATCAATCGAATCATCCCATGCTGTTCCTCGGCGCCAAACTTCTTGGAGAATCTGTTTCGCCCTGATGGTGACTGGTTTTGCGAAGCCAAGTGGGTCGAAGAGAGACATGACGATTCTCAGGGCTTCTCGTTTGGTCGGTCGTTGTCCACCGATCAGGGCTGTAGGGATTCTCACCATGTTGAGATTGAAGGTGAACTCGTCCTTCTTTGTCTTCCAAATTAGGCCCAGTACTCGTTCTGCTCTTTCTTCAGTTTTATAGAGCTCTATGTCTTCTGAAGTATCTGTTTCTCCGATGGCTTGCAGAAGATGGGCTGAGTTTGACTTCCATTGTTTTAGTTCGAAGCCGGCCTTTCTGTGGACTTCTCGGACGTCTGTCGCTATGCGGATCGCGTCCTCGAGGTTCCGGAAACTGTCCAGGTAGTCGTCGACGTAGTGCTTCTCTATTATCGCCTTTGCTGCTTCAGGATAGGCTGTCTCATGCTTTCTGGCATTGAAATCTTTGACGAAAATCGCTGTGGCTGGAGAACTCGATGCCCCGAAGATGAGTGATGTCATCCTGTACTGTTCCGGGGGCTGTTCGTCTCGTCGATCTTTGCGCCATAGATATCGAAGAGCGTCTCTGTCTTCTTGCCTCAGCTTGACTTGCATGAACATTTCTTTTATGTCAGCCGTGACTGCGATACTATGTTCTCTAAATCGCATCACGACTCCCGGTAGGGACTGAAGTAGGTCTGGTCCCTTGAGAAGGAGGTCGTTCAGGGACACTCCTTTTGTCTTTGCAGCTGCGTCGTGGACTACTCTCAGCTTCTCTGGTTTCATGGGGTTGACTACTCCGAAGTGGGGCAGGTACCATGTTCTGTTTAATGTCTTCGCCATTGGTGCTGGTTCTGCGTAGCCTTTCGTGATTAGGGCTTCCATCTGTTCTGTATATTTCTGTTTCAGGTTCGAGTCTCGATCGAGCTTCTTTTCGATACTGAAGAGTCTTCTCAGAGAGTTCTCATAGTTGTCGGGGAGTGAAACTTCATCTGTTTTCCATAAAAGAGCGGTCTCGTAGTTTCCTTTTTCTGTGTGGACTGTATTCTTTTCTAAAATGCGTAGGGCTTGCTCTTCTGGATCTGTCTTCGGTTTCTTTGGGCTGATGTAGAGTGAATCCATCGCGAAGTACTTCTTCATCATGTCTTCCAGGTTCTCGTCAAGTGGGTCTTCTCTGAGGTGGTTGACAAAGTCGGTGTTGTGTTTTGAAGTCTGAGTGAGGCTTCCATGTAAAACCCAGCCCAGTGGAGTTAGGGATGCCACTGGTTGGTTCTTGCCTCCTTTCTTTGTCTTTGATGTTAACAGAAGACGCCAGTTGTCTTGTCCGACGAGAATGGCTGGCTTAGCTTGTTCATAGGTGATACAGTCGCTGATGTCTCGCAGATGTTTGCATTCTTTGATGTGACTTCTCGGAACTTCTTGTGATGTAACATGAAGATTCGTGACTGTTCTGGCTTGGATTCTTTCTTCACGGTTGTTTGCCCCTTTGAGTATGACTGTGACTCTTCTGGACTTATTTTCAGCAGTCTTCAGTTCGTTGATGGCTTCGATTCGAAGTGGATCGATTGGTCCCGTAGCACCGATCTTGTTGGCGATTTTGTCATCGATGAGAGTTACTGTTGACCCGTCGTCTAACAGGGCGTAAGTATCGATTGCGCCTGCAGGGCCTGATGCTGTCACTGGGATGATCTTCAGGTAAGATTGTCTCGACGCTGAAGTCCAGGCAGAGTTGATGACTTCTGTTGTCTGTTTCTCATCTTTGTCATCTGGGCTCTCTGCTTTTTTCGTATAGTGCAGCATCCTATTGTGGAAGTACTTGCAGTTGTCGATTCCGCAGGTTCTCTGGCGGCAAGAATGGGTCTTATTTCTGTAGCGAAGACATCTGAAGCATAAGTGTTGTTTCTTTGCTATGTCCCATCTTGCATTCTCGTCCACCTTGGTGAACTTCTCACAGTCTTGTGTAGTGTGTCCTGCTTCTTTACATACAGGGCACTTGGCGGCTGACTGTGTTTCTGTGACTGTATTCACTCGCTGTTGGCGTCTTTGTTGAGTGGATTGTGGGTGAGACCCCACTTGTTCAGGCTGTGCGTATGGACCACACAAGACGGCTTCTCTTTTCAGAAATTGATCGAATTTAAATAGCTCAGGTTCACTTTGTGGCAATGTAGCAGAAAAATCAAAGTACCTGAATCGAAGCGTCGGTGTGAGTTTCTCGACCATGGTTCTGGCGACCTCTGGATTGTAGAGATAGTGCGTGCAGTTCAGAGCCCGAAGAGTGGACACGACGTTAGTCACCTTACTTGAGAATATGCAGATCTCCCTCGGTGACTCGTTCAGGCGCGGCAATGCCCGAAGTGCATCCATCTCCATCATGGCGATTGAATCTGGTCTTCCAAATCTCGATTCCAGAGTTCTAATGATCTCGGCTGGGTCTGCGTTGGTGATCAGCAGACCGTCGACAGCTTCTTTAGCTTTTCCTTTCAAATTTCTTCGAAGTCTGTTGATGTTCTCAATCCTTGAGTACATTTTCTCTGTTTCACGGTAAGCGGCTTGGAAGTGGAGCCACTCCTGATGTGCACCGTTGAATATCGGCAGGTCCATCATCCTCGGTCTGGATGCCTTGACCGCAAGGGTGATGGCTTCGGTCAGTTGGGAGAACTGTGACTGGAGATTGACCTCTGGCGGTGGCGCTGGCATTAGCGGCAGGATCTGTTGAGGTTGATCTTCGTAGCTGTGTTCTTCAACTATTGCCTGTTGGAACTCTGTATCTAGACATTTAGATGTCGGCTGGAGATGTGGCTCCTCGGTGATGGCCAGCATCTGGGGCGCCTGTTGATTCAGCCAGGCGTCCACTCGCACATCTGCGTCCGATTTGGAGTACATGGACACATCGTCGTTGTCAGAGTCTTCGGCTTCCAGCACTGCGAGTAGCGCGGTGGCCAGCTCGACCTGTAGGCGCGCGACTTCTTCTTTAGCTTTCGCTATCTTGTATGCCTTAGTGGATTTGGTGGAACCACCAGGCTTTCCTTTCTCGTACCGACCCGGTTCAGGTGGGCCAGTACCTATCTGTTTCGCTTTTCTTGGGGCGTCCCGTCGGGCAGTGGTCGGGACGCCGTGTTGAAACGCGATGGTCTGTGATTCAGTTGTTCCAGCCGCTTCTCTAGTCTGTCTCGCAGCAGCGCCGGCTGTTTCTGTTGATGGCTGCACACCCCTTGTACTAGGTGGTGGGGCATGCTGCCTCTGCATGTTTGGCTTCATGCTTTGTCTCGCTGTAGCACTGGTTGCGGCTTCGGATGCTGGTGGCTGCGCGCTCCTTGCTCTAGTTGCCGGAGCTTGCGTCAGTTCTGCGCCTGGTCGCACGACTTGGCGTGTCGTAGTACCGGTGGCTTCTGTTGCGCAGGACTCGGTCTGACCGGAGGTACCGGTCATTGCTGTAGTCGCCGTAGCGCCCGAAGTTTCCGTCGTGGCGGTCGCTCGCGAGGAGGACGTGGAGGGGCCGGTCTCGGTCGACATTATCCGGCCCTTCCCAGTAGAGCGGGTAATTGGCATTACGACCAGCCGAACACTTGTACACTAATTGACGATGTGAGGCTCTCAATATATCCGGCTCGAAGGACCATTAAGTGTACGCTATGCGCGCACACTTCTGTTGCTGGATTGGAGAGCCTCATACGTATCCCCCTTTCGAGGGAATAAAACACTGATCTTGAGTTCACACTATTCGACTGGTATACACTGCATCCGTTGTTCCTAGTGCTAATTTTAACTTGTTGAGGCGGCTGTACTGAACTGAACTAACGACTGACCCCGATTTTCGAGACCCTCGCTACTTTTATACTTTTTTAAACCTAAGCCCTGATTGGTCGTTTTACCGTACGCCAATCACAGCGATGGTTTTCAAGAATCTCGCTACTTTAAACCTAAGCTCTGATTGGTTGTTTTTTCGTGCGCCAATCACAGCCACGATTCAAAATTTTAGAGCATGAGGTGCTCTCTGAACGGTAAGGACAAAAGCAACGGAGGTCGCTTATTTTAGAGCGAGATAGTGATATCTCCTGACTCTGTCTAATATTATCTTTCTTATCAGTATATGAATTTTCCTATCAGTTATCAAATATTTATTTTCTTTATATCTCCTATCCATTACTTTGATATTTTGACCCTAACTATCTATTAAGTACCTATCTAGGATGCTTTTTCCTATCTAGCGGGCCCTATATTGTGTTTATTCATTTATCAAACAGACTTCCTTAGGCTAGGCTTAACTAATTAACATAATCTTACAAAACATCAATAAGCCTAGACTAAAAGTAGTTCTTAAGGAACTTAATCATACTTATAAAACAATCAGACTTATAAAACACAAAAGGAAAACTTAAAGAAAACTAGGTACAAATTAAGTTATTCATTCTTAACTAAAATCACTATTACTTTTCGTGTACTATTATTCATCGTCCTGCACAGATGGGCGACGATATTGAAGGGACGGCTGGAAAACGGTGGAAAGAAAACGCCGCAGATAGAGAATCCTAGACATCTTTGGAGGAGGCCTTCACCCTCAAATGAGGGGTTCACGCTAATTAAAAAAATAAAAATAAAATATATATAAAAATAAATAGTAAAATATAGTAATAAAAATATAGTATGAAATTATAGTATAATATTTTGATTTAACTTAAAAATTAATTAAGTTAAAAATTTGAATATAATAAAAATTGAAATGTAAAGAAATCTATCTAATACAAAAATTAAAATATAAGATTTATTGATTAAACTGAAGAAAAATAGTATTTTATAATAGACTAATTGTAAAAAATGTGTTAATATTGGTGTGAAATACAATAAAAGGCTTTTTATTTTATTCATTTATTTATACTGTCACATTTACGAGAAGTCATAACACAGCAACACGAATTAAGGAAACATCTTACCAATTCTCAAGAAGTAACTCGGGATAAATTTAATCTTCCTGTATTGAACTAAGAGCTTTCCACTCGAGCAGCGTTTCTAGTTATTTGAGCACAATATAATGTATTTGTATTAATGGAAGCTTTGCGATTGTTTACTCGCGCTCGAAGTTGAAAGGTCGTAGGAAGTAGGAACAATTTACTTAATTGCCTGCTTGAAGGTTTATTTAAATCGTTTTGTTTCCTACTACGAATTCTAGAAGCTTTTTAGTAATTTTCTGAATGTCTTTAGAAATTCTCTTTTGTTCATAACATAACAATTGTCACGCCTTTCCCTCGAAGGTACAGAGGTGTACAACACTCACACTTCGCCGGACAATATTCAATCCCAAAGGTGACAGGGGACGAGCCTATCGCCATACCCCGGGCTCCAGTCATGTAGCAGATGATATTAAATATGTACATATGTTCCCATAACGGCCAAATAGGTGCGTGCCGTCGACTGGGATCGAACACGCTCCCTCTGGCTTGAGAGGCGAGTGTCCGACTAGGCTATCATCGCTCACATCCAGGTAGGTTACATACATGTTATTTTAAAGGTCTATCAATCTGTTGCTGTTCAGTGTTCACAGTCCATATACAACTATGAATGTTGTTATTATAAATTGTTGATTTTAACCTATCTTCTACTGCAACGTCACATTGTTTTTTGATGTTAATTAACTTCTCTTTTAATTTTCAATGATCATCGCATCAACACCACGTACAAAGCTAGTCATATGAGTGGTGAATAACTTGTGACATCCTCTTTGTGTCTATCTGTTGCCTTTTCATGCCTAAGGAGCTGAATAATGATGAGATCTTAATGAAACTTCACAAGGATGTTTGGGTTTAATTGTTGATCTTGATAGGAGCAAATCGTAGAGCTTAGAATTGGATTTCTTTTTAAGAGAAGAAATTTAGTATTATATTGTAGCCGTAGAGCTCGTGCAGCTGTAATTAATTCGTTTAAATAATAATAAATAACGAAATCTTAGAGTCCTTCGCTAGCTCATGTTTCAATACGCGCTAAAAGACCAATTTGTGGCCTTTCATAACATTACTACATTCTACTAACCTTAAAATTCTGTAGTATTCGCAACGTGAGAGCTTGGAGAGAGCCGCATGCACACTTGCAGATTAGTCACATAAAAGCCCCAAAATCATCCATAAGCTTGTTTCTCCCGATAAAAGCAGACAGTTCCGTGACATCCAATAAAGAGCGGCTACATTTTTATGGACCATTCAGCGGGTCGCCCTTTCTGAATTCTTCAACTTTGGCTTTAATCTTTCGTATAGTATTGCCAGCTCTGAGGGCAAACTTTGCCGATCTTTTATATTCGGCCTTGGGGTGGGTATTTATGACAGGTTTTCGAACAGATTGGTGCTATTTGTAGATACAGATAGCTCGTAAAATGTTGTTATGGTACTCGTTTTTTTGTAAAATCGTTAGTGTTTTGTTCATTTGTATTTTGTAACTTGTCAAGGTAAGTTATTCTTCGAATTACCCAAAATATTCTAACATTTTAGGCCTTTCGGATGGCTAGAAACTAAAACTAGAGCTGATTACAGCTTTTTCATTTCTAAAAAACCATCTATGCATTAAACTTTGTAATATTTACTTCTGTAAAGAATAAGTTTGAGGAAAATAACTAGTCAAAAATATACTGTAGTGCGTCTGTGTAGCGTAAACTAGTAAATTTGGTAAGGTAAACATAGCAACAGCGTCCCATCAGTGCTCTTCATACAGTACCGTGTCTTCATTATAAGACGTGTCACACTGCCATTGCGACTAAAGCGCATGCAAACACAAGTCTAAGAGAAAATTAAATAAAGAGCCCAACATGAAGTTGTCAAAGTGAGTTTATTAAACAAGGAGTGAGGGATCTCCGATAAAAGTTGTCCGGAAAGGCCGCAGATAGCGCCCGCGTTGAGAAATGATAAATTGGAGAAGTTCCCTCATTCAATACGATCCATTGTGTCGCTTCCAACGTTATTTATTGCTATACACCGAACCTTGCTACAGCTTATCTGTTACTGGCTTTTGCTGCTTTCAGTGTGAAACTGGCGATGCAATTGTGTTTGGTGGTTTCTATCGATGTATCTACTTATATAATACCTTGATATAGGAATGCCACATAGAAAAAGGTAGTTTATAAAATGTTTTTAAAAAAGATTTTGAAGTTGTAGCCAATGGATTGACCCACTGTTCAATCAACCAGTGAATTCAAATATGGGTCAAGCTTTAAAGGAGATTTTCTCACGCGATGTAATTCAGATTGCATTTCTAGTGTTAGATGTTATTCATATGAAATTTGATTTCTATCTACTCAATTGACTTTCACAAAGGCAGGATTTAGTTTCTAAGCACTTACACTTCATTTAATGTGTAGAAAATTATTGTTCCGAATTCAATTGCTAAATACGTTCTAATAGAAATAATTTTCTTTTTACTCACCAGTACTTATTTTCCAAGTGAGCACATTCCACAAGCACGCCTCTACAAACTCTGCCATTACCATGTTCCAAACAAAACGTTGCAGAATGCATACAGGAGTCTCTCAAAGGCGCGAAAGACAATACGTATCACAAACTTGAGGCAGCCGAAGTGAGAGCGTTTGCTCGCCAAAGCACCAGGAATGCAAACACCGGGAGGTAAAACGAGCGATGCTGCCACCTGCATTATTAAAACATCTTAAAACTGCTCAACACCCAACGCAGTTTAAGCTCTAACCTTCTCAATTTAGAGTTTAAATTCTAAAGAGGGGTCGTAAAGGTCGGATGCTCATATCCGTGGAACTGGAATGCGACAGTTCCACGTAGTTCCGCGATATGCTAAGCAAAAGCCAAGTAAACAAATTGGAAGTGACACTTGAAAGGAGCTCGGATAAAATGTTCTAAAAGAGAATAATGGAAGGACATTTTTATGGGATGTGTTACGCTTCATGGGTGAGCTTTGTATGAAATTAAATGTTGCGTTTAGCTTCTGTGATAATATTTGGAGTTAACATTTCTCTGCGGTATCAAAGGAAACTGTAGCAATTACGAGGTATAATAAAGAACACGCTACATGCAAAGGCCAAGTAAGAATAATATAGTTTTTTTCAATGTTTTGTAAAGCGTGTGAGTCAGGCACTACTTTCCGTTGAGTTTCCTATTTTTCATTTTTACTTTATCGTGAAAAAAACTTACCCATAACACTATCAGTCCACCACCATTCTTCATCAATTCAACACTAACATGGTCGGATAACACAATTACAAAGACTCCTCCGTTCGAAACTCATGCCTTTATTAGTGGTTAGATGAAGTTCTAAATTTTAACCCAATCTTCCCGCAGTAAGCAAAGTAGCTCTAACAATATTGGCAGTTTTCACAGCACAAACAAGTTCTTGGGAGCAAACAACAAGCTTCCTGGTTCACATCAAGATTCCGGCTTGTTTAGCGAACTCCGCGAACTTCCAGCCAGATTTATTCATGACTTGGCCAAATATTTGATTGATTACTGTGTCTCAAGCAATCCTCGCCGTTCGATCAATGTACGCCGCTTCATCGAGAAAAAACGCGCCTTGTTCAAACTCCCGCTCGAAGTGATGTGGCTGTTTTTAGAATACAAAATGAGGCTGATGAAGGCGTTTGTTTATAAGTTTTTTCTTCGAGATTGTTAGCTACTGAATACCCGTCAGCTGATAATCTCGTTTGAGGATGGTAGTCAATATCTTTAAAAGCCCATTCAATAGTTTACAAAGAGTTGCAGCGTGCGCAGCCCCGCGGGGTTGCTTGTTGTATTTGATAAAATGTTACAGTAACACAACTTTGAAATACTGCAATAAAATTAACATTAATTGCTCTTAATTAGGTTGGTAAAACTGTCCAACCCAATTTGACCCAAAGTACGTTTAAACCTCCGACACTGGAAAACGTCTCAAGCTGTCTCTCACTTATCGGTGATTAGGGTGTTTGCGAAGGTTTGACTCTGACAGATCGATTAATTAACCTTTACCTACTCACTTACATTTGTAAAGTCACTGCTGGACACAAGAACTACTAAGTGGTTACGTCTGCGAATTTGGGCTTAAATTAACAATTATTGTAAACAACAGGAGATTCCAGCAGTGTTTATAATAATGCGATATATAATTAATAATGGTACATTATTACCATGTATTAATAATGTACCTTCTTGGTACATTATTAATTATTTCACTTCATCCGCTACCTACTAGTATTTTTCCGGAACAAATAACCTATTCAAAACCATTTTCTTTTTAGTGTTTTACCTTTTTTTTTTCAAATTTCGTCAGCAGCAGAACAGAACATACGCAAATCGCAAATAGTCACACCATTCATAAAATTTGTTTAATTATAATGTTTGTCCAATACAATATCCGCGTTGCGTCGCATTCTCGCCAAACGTCCGCCCTGCATAATTCAGGCTTAACTGTGAAAAGTAGGTATTGGTACGAGTACACATTACAATTGTATTCTGCTCCTCACTTTACCTAGTAGAACGTTCTTTAACATAACACCGATTTAGAATAAGAGTCGAAGCGAACAGTTCATTAATTCGAGTTTAGCAAGGCGACATATATTACAGAATCGCTTACCTTAAACTGCCATACTGCCAATCACCGGGTAGGTAACTATCGTAGAGGAAGGAAGCCTCGCGTCTAGGTTCAGAAGATACGTACTCTAGCGAATTGAAGTGCAGGTAACTTACCCTGATCCATATTCAAGTTTCTATTCAAAGAGGCTGTAGGTATACTTGCCTAACTTGAAGAGATTATGTTAGCGCAAGCTTTGCTGAAGTTTTAGAGCAGCTAGATTTAACTTCTCATATTATTAGAACTCGTAACTTTTAGTAGCATTTCAATGATGAATGTTACGCTTATGTTTAGTAAAGCATAATCTACTAAATTAGTAACCTACCTAAAGCTTAAACTTAAACGAATAAATATGTGAAACTTGGATTAATAATTTTAATATTTACTTACTTTTAACTTTTTATTATTATTAGTTTTATAAATTACCTATACTTTCTGTTAAATTTAATCAGAAATCTTGCCAAGCGCCTGTCGATGTGATATAGCAACTGTCACCTGAGATCTGCGTCCACTTGAATTGAAGTGTACTAGTGGCTGTGAGCTGGAGACCTCGCGACCGGCGTCTGTCCTCAACCATTGTATAGGTCGCATTCCTCAACCAATTATCGTGAAATTTAAATAATAAAATATTTCCAACATTTTAAAAATTTCCATTTTAAAAAGTGCCTCGACAATAAAAACTATATACATGGTATTAAACCAACTCACAAAATTTCAAGAATCGGTTTAGAAATGCGACCTGTAGACGAAGACAAAGATCCGGACAGAGATCCTGATAGAATTTGGACACGTACAAAACATGAACAACAACAATATACAACCCTGTGACAATGGTTTATGTACTGACTAATAAATATTTTTTGTTTTAATTTAAAAAAAAACTTTTTGAACTACTTACTTATAAGGTATGACTTGAAAAATTAGTCGAAATAAATTATTTTGATTTAATTTGAAAGCAGTTTTGTCGAAGCTTATGCATAGACGCTTCGATCGCTCTCACTCGCTTGGTCGATTACATCCTACAATTAAATATATCTCCTGCAATTTAAATAGATTAAACACCCATGTAAAAGTTTATCTAGCATTATACTATATAACGTAGCAATGGGTTAATTGGGACTTGGGTTATACAAGAGCTTCAAATACAAGATAGACTATCGTCGATTGTGCAGATGCGAATACTGAAGTACTTTGGGCATATCTCCAGAAGCGTGAACACGATTGAAAGGCTGGTAGTACAGGGCCCAGTAAAAGGCAAGCGAAGCCCTGGTCGGTCACCAACTCGTTGGACCGACTTCATCAAAAAGGCCACCCAGACCACCATGGTGCAGTGTGCTCGCGATGCAGCCAACCAGCCCAGCCCAGCGGCAGCCCAGGGGAGGGAAGAAGACAGCGAGGAATCTTGTAGTATTTGCACAACCACGACAACTCTGCCAAGAGTGCACGACTAAAAAGAAGATATAAGTTCATACATATTTTCTAAGGTTAACTTTGACGTATGTCGGGTTTAGATTTCTTTACAAGCATATTATAAGTAAAATAGACAACAATCAAACGACATGCCTGAAAGAAAGAGACACTAGTTCAGCACTGTTTCTATCCCACTTGCGTACCAATTGCAACAAAATTACAGTTACAGAAATAATAACTTTTCCATAAGCTTGCGGAGCTTGCTTCTAAGCTTAGCTACTAGCTACCTATGTCCCCAACTTAGCAGTTACACTTTTCCCGGATATTTCATACGAGCCACGTATCCCATATATCTACGGCTTAACTAAATCCGTCTAATACGTTATTTTTATATGCTTACCAAGTCCCGTCCATTAGCGGTGGCCATGATGTTGGTTTTTCACTTAGCTCTGATCTACGACGGGGATTTTCATTAAAATGTGGCTGGTCATTTTATTTTTATGTGTATTTTATTATTAACCAGAACCGTGGTTTGCTTAGTGATCTCCACTAGTCGACAGCTTAGTTTAAAGATGGCATCTTAAGAGTTCGGAATAAGTAACAGTAAGCAGGTGGTTTAAGGGTTGAGCATAGAGTAGAATACCTGAAACCGCTAACGGTCTTACTTATGAACGTCTAATAGCGACTTAACAATCGAGTCCCGGTGAACGAATCGTCGAACGCCTACAGCTGGCTCGCTCGTAAAAATCGCTGTTTGAACTTGGTGCCATATTGTGAGTTTAATGATAAGATAATCATAATCACGTGCCATTCTGGTGAACAGGATAGCACAAGTTCACCATAGCCACTAGCCACCATGCTTACAAAATAAAGCCTAAGGGTCCTTGTGTAAACATGATAAGAAAAGCATATGTTGAAACTACAAAACTCCAGCTAGAGTGAATAAGTATCTTATAGGTTGTCGTGCTCCATCTTAGACCACAACGTCGCTTAACATCAGGCGATTTGGTGATCAAACGCCGACCAAAAAGACCGTCAAAAAAAAAATGTCTGACTTAAAAGTTGAAAGATCTATGCTCAAAAAAGAGTGATTACGGGCTAAGAATGACGGTGATGAATAACCGCTTTTGTCAATCTAGTGCCCATTTACACGGTGAAAGTTTTCTGCACATTCAAGAGCAATAATTAGATGCAATATAAAACACACAATAATTTACCTCTAGAAAATAATTAACTTTTATGAGATTCAAATTTGATGCATGCAAGAACTTGCAGCGTGTAAACCAGCCTTAAGAAACGGTTTATCGCTCACGTGATAAGGAAATAGGGAAATAGAGAAAGAAAAACAGTAATGGTCGCTAATAGAGGTTGCTTTATTCGGTCGTTTTGGTGACTAGAGATATTTTCCCGCTGGGACGCTTCTTGTTCTTGTTTTGCAGCTGTTTCTTCTCGTAGCCGTAGACTGAGTAGTAGGGAAGTGGCAGCACTGTCGACGATATCGGCATGAGGTCTGGAAATTGAAAAAAATATCGTTGAAGCGATTTTTGTAACTGAAGCATGAAGTGTTGAGTATTTTGTTGCAATAAATTGATTACTTTATTGACAGACAAATCGTTTTTTTTTTTATAAGCATAATGGAATAGTATTTTGCAAAATTAAAAGTACAATCTTTATAGACATACATTAGGTTTGCATATTTTTTTATTTTTTCGTAAAGAAAACTTACATAACAAATTTTGACAATGTATGACGATCGCCAACTTAAAAATAATTCTAAATAAACGTAGTTCTTTTAATTAATTAAAACATAACTCAAAACATTTTACTCAATTATTTATTAAAACTACGATACAATTTCACTATAACGGCGTCGTGTAACGACCGCTAAAACTTTTGCTGACAAGAGAAAAATTTAGTGCCATACTAAATTATAAAGGTAAGGCCATACTAAACTGCGTTTGCGGAGGAATGCGACACGATATAATACCAATACAAGCTTCTATCTTAAAGTAAAATAATACAAATTACAAAGATTTTAAACTGGAATAAGCGTTCTAGATATCTGCATAACAAAAATATTTGTATGTATGTACTCGTGTAATATGATAAAAACATTATTTCTATACAATAGTATAAGCGAGCCACATGGCCACACCGTGATTTTTTTCGAAATATTCTTAGTGACAGCAAATGCACGATGTAGCCACCGTGTGGCTCGACAAGTATTCGCGACTTTACCGAATAGATTTCACCTTGTCGCACCACTTGTCGCAGTGTGTCTAACACGGTCCTAACTTCACCACATAAAATGGTATTTTTTAATTAAATTTTGTTTACAAAATGGCTTATTTGCCAACAAACAAAGTACTAACTCTAGTGTAGGAGGAATGTTTGAAGAGGACAGGCAGCCAGAGAAAACCAAAAATAAACGTTTTACTCGAAAAAACTTTCTTCGTTTACTTTAATTAGTTTTATTATCATTCTGGCACAGAAGTGTGGTTATATTTGTTTTAAATTTTAATTTTAGCATGTGCTGTTGTTTGAGAATGTGAACGTGGCACGTGAAAGACGTCAACAAACATATATAACATTTAGCAAACGTATACATTGACTACCAACCTACACCAAAAAAACACAAAAAAATGACCAATAGCATCACTTTGTTGAATAAATTAAGTGATCTTACAGGCCGCCTGATGATAAGCGATCACCGTTGCCTATGGAAACCTATGCACAATACCAGGAGCAGGTTTAGATTACCGATCTTACAAGACTCATATTGTGGGTTTCCTTAATTAGAAATTGCGTTTTTAAAATTATTAAAAAAATTAAGCCCGTATAGGCCGAGTTGGTAACTTTAGTGTCAGAATTTTAGGGCATCCGTAAGCCTTTGACTTGGCTTAATAAAGTTAAGAACAGATTACAAACCAGTTTAACTTCCTACTTCCGACCTCGCCTTTTAAGTCCAAAAACAATTGAGATTGACCTCCACGCTCGTCCGTAAACGATTTAAGGCAGTTTTTGTAGATTGAATACAGTATCGCGGTTTCACCCGCTTTCTTACGAGAATCATCAAGATTTTTTGAGATAGAATTTATTCATTTGATATCAAAGATTTATAATAATAACTAGCTGTCACCCCGCGACTTCGTTCGCGTTTATTATTTATATATAAATATATGTGAGCTATCCTATCTGTTAAGTTAGATCGAACTGCACACGGTGTGCAAATTTGATTGAAATCGGTTAAGTAGTTTAGGAGTCTATAGCGGACAAACAACGTGACACGTAATTTTTAAATATATTAAGATAATAAACCAATATTCGGGACACTTGCACATGCGGTCGTCTGACCCCAAACTAAGCATATATATTTTAAATACATACTTATACAGATATTTAACACCCAGACCAGGAACAAACACAGATGTTTTTCACATGAATGTTTGCCCTAGGTGGGAATCGACCCCACCACGCCCTGTAGCTCAGAAGGCAGATTCACTACCGACTGAGCCACCGAGGCACAGACGAAGATACACTTATGAACGTCATCAAGTTATAAAAATGACTTTACCACCTGGTTCGGAAAAAGACCCACTACCCAGATGAATAGCCAAAAAACTGAGCGGCATATAAGGGGTCTATTCGTTTGAGTGTGATAAAGTAACAAACTAACACAAAGTCAAACTTTCGCATTCTTAATATTAGTGTGATGTTGCGTGCAGACTGGTATAAAGCTCTTGACCGTGGCCCGATACTACACGGCAAGGCTGACCGGTGGCGGGTTCTAAAGAAATATGCCTACTTGTCCGATAAAAAGATTAACAAACAATTTTTTACTTAATTTCACGTTGTTGCATTTATTGTTACGTGTGAGATTTTGGTTTTTATTTTGAAAATTAAAATAATTTCAAATTTGACAATTGCTTCTCCGACCATAAAAACACTGAAAAAAATTGCATATTTGCAATACTTCATTTTCACTGAAGTTTTTTTTCTAACTATGCATAAATCCTAGAAAAAGAAAGGCTTATCTCAATTAGTTAGCCTTGGCTTAGCCATGATGAATAATTGATACCTACTATATAAGTGAACTTCACTATCTGTCTCATCTGTGTTTCAGTCTCTTACCTATTCACGACGAACCTGTCTTGAAGAAGAAACGGAGTTGTAAACATGAAAACATTACATCTCTTTTGTTCCATAAATGTGAAACAGGAAAATTGCCGGTAAGACGTTGAAACGCAATTATTTTAACGTACCGTAAATACGTGTACAGTGTACTTAAACCATATACCTACCTACATTAACCAGTCTATCTCCTAAATTAAAAGAAAAGCTTATTTCATTTTTTTAAATGTGTCTTATGTTTTCGCAATAGTAGTCATCGAATCGTAAACGAAAAATATAGTAAGGTTAAATAGAAGACCTTTCGAGGAGTCTCAATAGTTTTTCTATAATTTGATGTTATCTTAGTGTTTGTGGGAATTGAGAGAACACAGACAAAAATAGGACGAAGACAAAAAAAAACAAGAAGAGAAAATGTGAGAGGGTAATGTAATGAATGATTCAATTCGCACAAAATGGTGTGAAGATGTTTATTAGTACCTATGTCATTATGAACAAAACTGTACTACTAGCAGTGGCTCTGTAGCTATAAACCCCGCAGCCGACGTCTGTCCTCCTGTATAGGTCATATTCTTCAAACGATCCTCATGAAATTTTGTAAGCAGGTTCGATAATTTTTTTTTTTTTCAAAATTGGACAGTTAAGATTTTTAATTTAAAAAAAATTAACGAGAAATCGGTTAAGAAATGCTACCTGTACAAGAAGGTAGAGATCCGGACAGAAATTCAGACAGAATTACGACACGGACATCGGACATTTGAAAGCATTTTTGTCGAAGCTGAAGCATAGACGCTTCGCGCTAACGCTGGCTCAGTCTATAAGAAAAAATATTTAAAAACATTTGATTAATTCATTTTATTTTGACGATGCTATTGCAGATCCCTATTTTTATTATTATTTAAGATAAAAATTATTAATGTTGTTAATTTATGTATACATTTGGAATTTAATTAGAATGAACTAATTGTAAAAGCTGACGATTCTAAGTGCATATAATTATGTCTAATGAATAAATCCATTTTGAATTTGAAAAACAAAAAAATATTTAATTTTATTTTGACTATGCTATTGCAGATCCCTATTTTTATTATTATATACGATAAAAATTATTAATGTTGTTAATTTATGTATACATTTGGAATTTAATTAGAATGAACTAATTGTAAAAGCTGACGATTCTAAGTGCATATAATTATGTCTAGTGAATAAATCCATTTTAAATTAGAAAAACATAAAAAAAGGAAAGAAAATAGAAGACAGTAATGACGCTTCCTAGTATGGACACGGTTTAGGTCACTGTGCCCCAAAAAACACACACAAGAAAAATTTACAATGTGCAAAATGTAGCCTATAGCTATCCTAATCCTAACTAATTTTATTAATGCGAAAGTGAGTTTGTTCGTTTGTGTGTTTGTTTGTAACGCTTTCACGCCCTATCTAATCAACCGATCAACATGAACTTTTGCATTCACGTTGTCTGGGGTACAGAAAAGGACATAGGGTACTTTTTTCCGAAAAAATTAACGGTTCTTTGTGGGATCGCGGGTGAAACTGCGGGGCGCACCTAGTTCTGATATAAAGACGAAACTGACGCCTCGATATACAAAGTAGGTTAACCCGTTTAAGAGGTCACAAAGAAACATTTATAAACCTACATTCAATAAACACAACATAGGTACAAACACTGAATAAAATATTAACATCCCTCTTTTCGAAATCTATTCAATTCAAACTACATAATTTTATTTACTCAAAGTAGGACAATTTATTATATGTAGCGCTATTACCCAAACTAGGTTTTAAATACCTATATACATATATCAAAACTCGAATTAAAAAGAGACAAAAAAGGTCAGTGACCATCACGTCATCTTTGTTTTGGTAACTGCGCGCTACTTACATACAGCCATTTTATTTTTTTGGGTTTATAACAAAATGTTTAACGTTAAAAAGCAATGAACTGTTATTTTAGACTTACTTTACTTTACTTTATAATAAAGAGCACAGACCATGAGTAAAATTAAATTACCAGAGTTAAATTACCAGAGATTTTTTTGGTATTATTTTCATTACGGAGGTAAGTACTAACTACACCTAAACTATTAACCCCACAGGCAGCAGATTTGGTCCTAACAACCACCACTGGTGCCCGTTTTGGTGGTGGTCGTTGGGATAAAGCCTTAAGAGTTCCGCGACGTTTTGAATTTTCCAAACAAACGCGCTTGTCAAATTCCTTGCAAATCATTTACCAAATTTTGATGAAATTTGGCAAGTACAATTAAATTAGCCATATCTTCGCCTCTATGTTCTTGTTTTTAAAAAAAAACATCCTCAAGAGAAAATAGAGCTAAGTATGAAAATATCCGCATTTGTAAAGCAGTCACTTATGACTGCTTTATGATACAGCAAATCCGTTTACATAGGAAGGTGGCCTAAATCATTAGCTTTTAAAATACTCCATAGAACAAGGGGAAGTTTTAGTTATTTATGAAATGATTTTTCATTTCATTCATAGAATTTATATTATTTATAGAATTTTTCATTTGATTTATAGAATGATTAGAGAGTGTAAAAGAAAAATATTGAAATTGCACTTTGTTACTCTTTAGATAACTTAGAGTGTCGTCAGTATCTTTACTTGCTCTCTTCGCTCTTCTAGACGAAATGGCAATAGAAAACCTTTAGCCAATGCGAAGTTAGTCTAAAGTGACGGCCGAAACCTTAACAACCCTCTTTAAAAAAAAATCTACTAATTAAACCAGTCACTTAATTTCACTAACACCAAACAAACCCTATTGTAAAAAACAGTAGGTACTTATGTAACCAGTCAATCAATTTCACTTTGAAAACCCGAACTGGTTTTAACTTCTGACACATGTAACTGAAACTATTATAGGAATGTCGTAGTATCCGACTCGATAAAATGTGAGTTATATCAGACAAAATACGCCAGTTCATCGCGTTTCAATGCAAACTGACAAATAAAATTGCATGCGTCAGAGCTTGTTCAATTACGTAGTACAACAATCACACTTTAGTATTAAAATAATACAAATGAAAAAGATCTTGAGTTAGTGTTTGTTACTTTTTTACACTCAAACGGATAGACGGATTTGTTAGTGTTTGTTACTTTTTTACACTCAAACGGATAGACGGATTTGTTTGACATGATTTAGATTAGAGGTTACTTATCCTTTGTATTTACTTTAGCTACTTTTTAATTGCGGGTAACATTGCAAGATGCAGCTCAAACTAGAATCGGACTCTGACTGACATTTCGTCGTAAGGTATCGTGTTCGCGTATCAGTTCGTCGTATCAATTCAACGATCCACGCCAACCTATCGCCCTTTTCACTAACCCTTGCGCGCTCGCTAAAGACACGAGTCAAGGTCGCGTGCACGCGGCAAGAGGTTCGGCTCGTTGAATTGATACGACGAACGGTTACAGCAAAACGTTACGCATATTAGATACATTACGGAGTCAGTCTCCACCTTTATAAAAATATCTTTATCAATCAATTTCAGAAGCAATATTTTTTCTCTGCCGTCTGGGTCAGAGGTCTAGCCGAGTCATGGCTCACCGGCAACCGGCCTTGCGACAGCCTCGTTTACATAATCTACGCGTTTGTAACACTAAACTTAGTCTAGAACTATCTAGAACTCTCTGGAACTTCCCTTCCATGGAGAGAAGTTTAGTTCGGCTTTTTGGTTTAAGAGAAAACTGCATTTCATTTTTCTTCACAATTTACTTAGTAAGTTAGTATTCAATATCTTTCACAGACTGGTCATAGGTGATATTTTGGCGTTAGGTCTTGGATATTTCTAGAATTCGATAGCTGAATGGTTGTTTAATAATAGCCCCATTATTAAATTAAAGTTTTTTTAATAAACGTTGTATAGCCTCGGAACAGTTTTCCTGTGTTTTGTCTTTTTCGATCGAGTTCAAACATTTAAAAGAAAGAAAGAGACAAAACACTGTACGACTTCCGAAGTTATTCAATGTTTACTAGGAAGGGGTTAAACTGTACATTTACGTGCAAAAAATAACACTGTTGCGGTCGCACGAAATTCACTCCTCTCCATCTTAATTACTGTATATGTACATATAACAGAAATTAAATTGCTGTTAATGGATTTTAAAAGTTAATTTTTAACGTTTTTATTGCGAGCAAACTCTTTACCAACATTTTCATTTTGCAACTCTTTTTCCCAAAAGACATTGAAACCAATAGGCAGCCCGGTAAACTATTTTGAAAGTGCAAGCTTTCTTCTCTTCAACACTCATCCCTATCCCTCAAATAATAGAGTCCAGTTTAGTTTGTGCCTATTTCAACTGCATTTTGCGCATTTACGTACCAAGGTTACGTAATACCACCTGTCACTGACGTGGAGTACGATATTATAATGTAAAATTAATACGAAACGTGCTTTAGAACTGTATCGCACTCCAACATTTTTCATTTCTTCGACTTGTTACAAGAAAGTAGAAGAAGGCTTAGAGCGACATGGTTGTATCAATAATAGTCTCGTTAACTGTTATTGAGATAATAATCTATCTAATAAGCAAAGATAATAGCGTTTTGATTGCTACCAAATGTATGTGTGTACTTTGGTTGTTATAAAGTTGATGCAAACAAGGAAATAGAACCATATCTAGAGTCAAATGTCATAGTGTCTTTGTGTATTTGCATAAAATATTAGAAAGGATTACGCAAAAACTGCAAAGATAGAAATAACAGTACAAGTATATAATTTTGCTGCATAATGTTTATTTCACTCTAGCTGCGTTGCGCAGTTTCGCTCGCTGTCAGAAACAAACACACAAACAAACTCACATTTGCATTTATTTACATTTTTTGAGAACTGGCTTTCGTTAAAAATAGCTACATCTGAATAACCTGTATGTCTGTAGCTATGTGCTTAGTTTTATATTGTAAACAGTAATTATTTTAAAGAATATTTTAAAAAATGTTGATTAGATTCTTTTGTAGATTTCCACTAAGCTAGGTAACAATATTTTGTTAGTGAAATATTATTTTTCATATTTGTTCAATTTATATTTTTTTTTATTTAGAAATAATGTTTATTATCAGGGGAGGACATAAAATTTATATAAAATTCAAAGCCCCGTACTAGATGTTGAGGATACCATCGACAATTAGACAGAGAGAGAAAACATACCTAGAAATAAGAACAAAACAAAACAAGAACAAAACATACATAGAATTGAGAACCTTCTCCTTGTTTGAAGTCGGTTAAGAACACGTCTAACTGGCATTTATAGTCAGAGGAGGAGAAGATTTAAAAACACCATTAACAACAGCTTGGCCAGGAATCGAAAGAGGACCTACTATGATGAGAACACAGACACGCCCCTAACATAGCACCCAACTACAAGTTACGAAGGAACTATTATCTAATCTGTGCCCTAAGTCGTACCGGCTCATTATGTAAGATCCCTATTTAATAACATAAAACGCAAAATTAAAAAAAAAACTCGCGTGAGCCTTTGTAATTAAGCACAATGTATGATTCGTGTTAAGAATTTAAAAGAGAAAAAAAGATGACAAACTCTTTAAAAAATCACCAAATATTTAAGAAAAAAAATAACAGTACGAAAAAAATCTCACCCGGCTTCAAAACGTTGTCATCATCCCTCCTGTACAACATCCCCTGCGACCACGCGAACAAATATCCGAACAGCACAAAAACCAAACAAAAATTCATCTTTTAAATGGCACGTAATTCGGGCCCACAGTGGAGCGAGCTCAGGTATATTTCACCTGTATTTATTTGACAGAGGCGCGCGTTCGCTAGCACAGTCGAATAAAGTATCGAACGTATTGGTGACATTCTTATGATAGGCGGAGAGGTGGCGGCTGGGTTCGACTGTGCTGGGTCGCTGAGTGAGGTTAGTGTGTGATCGGATCAAATTCGCTGTTGTTATATTTTATTATATTTGATTTTGTGTTTTTAACTTCACAATTAGCCGTTTTTTGTACTAGTATGGATCAACTGGTTTTTATTTCTTTTAAAACAAAGGCTGCCCATGTATTTACTTCTTCTTCTGAATAATCTTTTTTTGGGGGCATTGTGTCATAGAGATGGTTTTCGCTTTCTTATGCTTAGATAGTGCACTGATTATAATTACTTGTGTAATTATATACTGAACAATTCAGATACGTACATAATTTTAGTACACCGTCTAACTTAAACGATCAAATATGACGAAAGAATGCTTTTCTATTGTTCCCGCACTACCAACAAACATGTACCTGCATATATATTTAATGTTATAACATTTTCTGTTATGGAATCTGACGCAACATGTAAGTACCGTTAAACACCGCGCTCAAAATGACATCACCCTCCCCGCCTACAAGGCTGGTATTCGAACTCGAAAATCTAATATGAATACGCTTTCTGTAAATACGTGAAGACGGAGGATACCGTTGCCTCACGGAACATCGAAAATAATGTCACACGGCCATCCAATAAAATCTACACATTGGGAGATGCATTTTGTCGATGCCAATACGAGAAATTTTGTGAAAATATTCTGTTGAACAAAATAGCTGTGAGCTTTATGCTTACTATTAATACCTAACTATACTGATGCCCACTTGCACTGAATATAAGAATTGCCTTACTCCTTACTTAACTATTTTAAACTATTCTTACGCTAAATATTAGCTTATCGGGCACATTAAGTTAAGAGTCTAAGGAATGGCTCAACGGTTCGTGCAAGAAAATTTAGATAGGAGCTAGCTAGGATTAGATTAAACTGGTTAATCAAAGACATATGCAATTATTTTATTTACTGCAAATGGGCATTAATAGTATTAAACTTTAGTGAAAATACTCAGTGGGAGTTAACTGTGTGTTCCCTGACACTTACAATCTGGGTGTCTTCAAGTCTCGAGTGAATCGGTTTCTTCTAGGCAAGCGTGCTCCATCGTAGGCCGCATCACTGCTTATCATCAGGCATGTTGGCGGCCAAACGCAAGCCTATTATGTAATAAAAAAAAAAAAAAAAAAAAAGCAGATACGCGAGGCACAGCTAGCTTAAGTAGGTACTTAAACAACCACTTTAAAAATGAGGCTTAATGATTGTATTACCTTTATTAGTAAGGCAGACAAGGTAAATTACACTTTTGCACAAAAACTGTAAGACAAGCTTCCATAAAGGGATGCGGATGAGATCAGACTGTTTTGATACAAATGTACAGAACGACCAAGTTATCTGTACAGGTGGTCATTTAAGTAAACTAAATTTCTTGTTTGAATGCTATCAATGTTCCTTAATAAATGCGGTAGAGGCTCCTCTTGTCAATTTGAATGATAAATTGGGAATTTTGTAGTGATTCATCCGTGGGCGGTGGAGATGACACTATTCTATTGCGAGTTTACTTGAGTACAGCTAGGTGACGTATGAGACGCGTGAACTGACTCATAACTCCTTTTTTTCTTGTTTATTACAGACTAGCCATTTGTCCGTGGTTTTATTTGCGTTTCATAGCCTTATGGCCCTATGGCATTCAGTGATGAAGCTTTATCTTAGTGCTTTTTTATGTAAGGTGTAAGATGTAAGTAGTATTTCTTGAGATTACCTTTTACGAGTACATACAAAGTTTACCTCTTTAGAATTTTAATGTAGAGACTGGCCACCAATTCGCCTCATGGTAAGCTGTGCAGCCGAGTAGAGCACGTCAATCGAAATGAAACCATCATCACACTATCACACTAATATCAAAAATGCGAAAGTATAGATGGATGGATGGATGTTCGTTACTCAATCACGCAAGAACGACTGAACGGATCTAGACGAAATTTGGCACAAAGATAGATTTTAGTCTGGAACAGCACAATTAATTTTAACTTTTTAACCGTGCTTGAACTCACGGGGTGCAGCTTGTAACCAATATAAAATAAAGAATTTTTTTTATTTCTTGTCTGGTGCTTTCCTATTCTGAGATCAATTTCAATTTCAAAGAATTTATTATCGCAAAGACATTATATCACTTACGCGATAACATTACTACCTTAAATACAATTGAGTCGTCGTCGTACCGACTAAGTACAAATAAAAACATTTTTTTTTTAACCTTGTTTCACGCCTATTCCATTGATTAGAGATCTGATGAGATCTGATGTGAATCCATAAAATATCCACTCTTCCATACTAATCGAAAGTAACTATGTATGTCTGTCTGTTTGTATGCTTTTCACGGCTAAGCGGCTATTTGATAATATAATTAGTTGCAGTGTATCACGAAGAAGTTTTTGGATACTATTGTTGGAATAAACGCGAACGAAGTTGCGGGTAACAGCTACGCGAGCGAAGCGTCTCTGTTTCAGCTTCGACAAAAATGCTTTCGTAAGTGCAATTTCTGTCCGGATCTTTGCCTTCCTCTACATGTCGCATTTCTTAACCGAAATGATTATTTAAACATGGCGGAGTCATGTTATTTTTTCAAAACAAAATCATAAATCCGCCATTTTGAATTATTTCCAAAATTGCCTTGACAAAAAATCTATTACTATGGCTTACAAAATTTCACGAGAATCGGTTGAGAAATGCGACCTGTAGAGGAGTACAAACGTCGGCCGCGAGTTCTACAGCTCACAAAGCCACTAATATATAGTTTATAACACCTCATTGTGTCTTCGTCTTCTTGTTTGTATTTGATTTTAATCATCAAAACTATGAGCTACTTTAAAACAACCTCTGCTCCTGCACCTGTACAAAAGGACAGACTCGTGTCGTTCGCGACCTTATATTTTATGGAATGCCTTTCAAGTCGTGTGCTCTACAACTCAATGTTGAAAACTGGAAACTAGGCAATAGCTATTAACTATTTATACAAGAAATTATGCTAACTTGATTTGTAAACCCTAGAAAATATTCACAAAAAAAAAAAGATCACCGGATGTGATCAATATGAACACATAATATATGGTCGGATGACGGTCGTAGATATGGTCGGAGTACCCAACTCAATAGTTCGTAATAAACATATACATAAAACAAAACAAGTATGTCAAAACCATTGTAATTATTATACCATGGTCAAAACAACGTCAGTTTTCGTATTAAAAACATATTCAAACTGAAAGTTAAACATGTACAACCATATTAAAATAATTTCATCTTACAAAAAGACTAAAGTGGCATTAAGCCGGCGAGGAAACGATTCCCAGTAGAGTCAGGTAAGGTACATAAAATTCAGTGAGTACCAACAGTCCGCCTCACCACCTACAGTTAACTGTTTCGCCACATAGTTTGTTCACCGGCTACGTTATAACTTGTGAAACTTTTGGGTCGGAAAATTAACATGTTATACCGTAAAATGTACGAAACATTAAATCTGAGCATAATGGCCCTAGGTAGGCTTTCCGGAATAAATATCTTTTCTGTAAAGTTTCGTGGACTTTGTTTTCTGGAGGAATTGTTACTTAGTACTTATCGATGAATTCTATAGTCAAGAAACAAAAGCACTTTCCATTAAACCATCTATTTTTTATCAAACGTTATTACTACTGACTTGACGTAAGAAATGTGTGCTGTTGAATTCCAGTTCTGCATAATATTTGCAATCTAACTAAATGTAATTATGAAACAGCTATAAAACAGTAATTCGAGTGTAGCACATTGCAGCAGTTCGGGTTCAAACAGATAAGTATTGTAATAATCACAACACCCAAAACATTTCTGAATCGGTATCACGACCCAAGTTGAAGTAACGCAAAATTCTCACATAATATCCGCGTATACAGGTGCAAATTACAGCCCGCGGGTACTAGGACCTTTGTATTACACATCGCGACCACCCTGCGATGAGCTCTCCTAATCCACCGACACCTAAATGTTGTCTCTTCTCTCATAGGGAGCCAAGGCCTAAATAGATTGGCCGTGACTTGCAATAACACCAGTGTCAAGGGAAATAACCCGACTGTCGCCCTCCGAATGGAGTATATTGCCGTGTGATAGTTACCAAACACTAATAGCTCCGACATTAAATTACACGAATGGAGTCTTGGAGCGGGACCCTCATTCCGACTCGATTCCTTGCTTAAACACTATCAATGTTAGAAAACATTGTAAAATACGCAGTAACGAGTCATACGGAACGGATAGATCGGTCGTTTTGGCAGAATAAATATAGGAGAAGCTGTTTGAATGTGGATTTAATTCGGGGGCGCTAGAGTATGATTTGGCATGAACGCTGTCCGGAAACGTGTTCTAGAATGTAATGAAAGGCGGACTAACATTTTTATAGGGGTTTCAACGACTCTCGGCGAGCGTTTTACATTTAAAGGAATCCTCATTGTATTACATGCGGCGGTACACATCGCCGTTTACTGCGACGACCGTCTTCATTCACGGGGGGTGTTTGCACTCGATGTTTGCTTCTCGTGAATTCGGAAATAGCTCGAATAGCGACGTGAAGAGCTCACACAAATTTTAGCATTTTGTTATTTCAGCGCTACAGGTTTGATAAATATTGAGACTCTGAGAGGTTCATGTATTCCGCCAGAATACTGAAAAGTGCGAATAAATTTAAAACGAAAACGTTGCATTGTGTTGTTAAAACCATGCCTAAAATAAACATATTGTGTTAAATAAATATGTGAAGTTGGGAAGAAGGGCATTATAGTATTAGGCTAGCTTTAAGAACATAGAACTTACAACCACAGTTCGAATACAGTTGGCAAGCTGTACATAAATAGCTAATCTAAGGGGCTGGCCCGTATTCCCCGTGGTACTATTAGTCTGGAGATAACGGTGTAACGCGTTAGTTGCCTAACTTATTGTGCCTAACACAAATTAGGTATAAGTTTCGGCCATTGGGGAATGTTTTTGGCGTAAATGTTGCTTCATTGTTACGCTAGCTGATATAATATTTAATACTGCGTATAATTTTATGAGAAATCAAATCTCTCTTGTAAGTAAAACTATCACGACTATCTTTCATAAAATCATACATTTTCAGATTTAAAAAGGAACTCAATATTATCGAGGCTACAAGCTAGGAGTCAAATTTTATAATAATAATACATTACTTAATATATATTATAATATGTATTATAATTTATATTTGCAAATATTAATTATTAGACAAAAGTATTATAATTAACAAAGCCACATAAAATTAGTTAGCAATGTGTTTGCATTCATTGAACATTATTACAGCTATAAATAAATAATCTATAACATTGTATTAAAACGAGGCAACAAAACAACGGCTTATCTAAATTACTAATTGAACTCCCAAACGACAAATGAATACAGTAATTCAAAATACTGTAATCCAAAACCTATGCAAGTAAGTGTCTTTGACGTGACGTGACCTAGTAAGTATAATTAGACACGGCTTAGTCGCGGGATCAAAGGCACAGATGCCTGAGGCACTCGTTTCTGTAGAAACACCCGCATCTTGGCTGAGCGTTCCTCAAAGAATAGGTGAGTATTCTCTATAATAGATAAGAAATTTTACTCTTCATGCGGGTTGACAATAATGAGAGAAGAATTTAAATTTGGCGCCCAACCTGGTGCTAAAATTTCTCCTTTGAAAACCTTGAAAAGTAAGATTATGATCGAGAAAATTTACTTAAAATAAACTAAAACAAGGTATTCTACAATTTATCAATTTTATGTAACTGAATAACATTTGGCGCCCAGTGCCTTCCGCGGCAGTGCCTTCCTGCCAAAACATTCAAATTACTTTCAAGTATCTACGAAAATACTAATTTTCTGGAACGACTTCATAGTCACAGCTAGAACAAAAGCTGCGCACTATTCAAATTCCTCTAAAATGTTCTACAAGCCAAGACCGTAGTATACAAAACTAGGTTAGCAATTCTAAAGATGTGTGCGCCTCACTCTAGTTTGTACTTCATTAGCGAATGTTCAACACGACAAGAGCGAGTAAAATGGGACCGACTTTAAGAACAAAGGTTAGTGCTGTGTATTTTTCTTTATGCAGCTTTTCTCTGAATTGTTTGTAATGGATTTAATTGCGTGTGTTTAGACGTGAGAATGTGAGTCGAGTTTTCTTTTTCTTTTTAAAATTTTCGAGTTTCTGAACTCTACTTATACTGAGCTGAAAAACTCGAATCAAAAGTAGCAGAAAGTACTACTTTGTGTTACTTTCGATTCGAGTTTTTATCTAAACTATTTGATTCAGCAATGAAAACTGCTTTAAGATCATTATTACCTCGTCTTAGCTTGTGTTATTTTTATGTAGAAAAAAATTACATAGGACTTTTACAAAATAGCTTATCAAACATTTTTTTTGACAGGCAGAGAGAATTTAATAGACTTTTCTAATAATCTGGACCTTGAAGGGATGTTTGTTGGTCCAATACCTACGATGCATAGTCTTGCTGAAAGCCTATCTGCGGATATCCGCAGCGAAGATATGAGACAAAAACCCGTCGAGAGCCGGCTGACACCGATTAGGCCATACGCAGTCCGATTTGGTCCTCACAAATGTATTTCCAATTTTTCCAACATAGAGAAACGTAATAGAGAGTATTTTGCGGGGTTCTTTTCTTATTTTTTACGAGCGTTTGTCGGCCGGTATTAGGTCGCCATGTGGCCACGAGGTCGGTTATTATTTTAGGGGAACGTCGGCAGGTTCTGCTTTATTTTGCTCTTCTTAGAAATACTTAGAAACAATGAGTGAGTTAATGTTGTAAGAAAATTATAGTTTTTACGAAGCTGTCCTACTTATAGATAACCAACAGGTGCGAGCAATAACATTTGCCAGTACAGTATGGACCAATACCAAGTCAGAGTACATTTTATCTTATATCTTTAAATGAGCAATTCTTGTATATATATATATATATATATATATAATTGGAATCTCGGAATCGGCTCCAACGATTTTCATACAATTTAGTATATAGGGGGTTTCGGGGGCGATAAATCGATCTAGCTAGGAATCATTTTTAGAAAATGTAATTTTATTCGTGTTTTATCGATAATCAATCTCAACTGAAAAATATGACTCTTCCTGACATCTATTGGCGAACAATAATACAATTTTTTGTGAGCAACTACGAGTAATTGCTTTAACGACACAACAGCAGATGGCGTTGTTAAGTAACACGAAGTCAATGAGTGTTTGCTTTGAGGTTAGACTAAAATCAATTGTTTATTATCCAAAAAACACAATTAAAAAATAAAAAAAATACCGAGCAAAGCTCGGCCATCCGAAGGTACTTATTTATTATATTTGCTAAATACTTTGAAAAGTTTTTTTTTAAATTCAACGAAACTAATAAGAAACAATGAATTCTTAGTGCTTGGTACACCACTTAATAATTTAAGAACTCGATCACCACGTAATTAATAAATTAATGTACATATTTTTACAATGATATCTTTCAACAGAAACCCAATCTTGTTTCGATTCGAACCTACACCCTGCGGCATTCGATTCGAAGAAGAATCAAAATCTATTTCAGTCTTGAATAATATTTACCTACCTCGTACTTGTACCTATCTATACGTCGAGCGTCGTATAACGTTGACGTGTCTGTAAGAATGCAACGTCTGCGGGTCCCGGGCTCTCCCTCAGGACTGCGCGTATTTCTTACATTCAATAAAGCGAACTAACACGTTTAGCCGCGCAGACCTTTTTGGAAACATGACGTCATAGACTAACTTTGCCATTATAAAATAAAACTTCTTTTATATTTCATTGTTATATACTACCTTCATTCTAGATATTATTCTTACAAAGATTTGTGTCTAATCTGATGTTCAGAAATAGCTGATGGTGGTGATGTTTATAAATGTAACTATAGTTAATTTGGGATTACCCTAGACGAAATTTTAGTACGAAATGAGATTTTATTTCTGTTTATTGGGTGGGGTTTGCTGGAGGCTAATAAATCATAAATCTTTGACTGATTACGAAATTATAAATAAAATCAAAGAAAAAGGAAGTTGTTAACTTTAATACGCCCAACCTTGACGAAAATACGAGTAAATACAATTTTTAAGTTCAAATATGAGTGAAATCGGACTAGATGTTACGGAAATATACGGGTCACGAGGTCTCCATTCGGGGAGAACTAGTAGTTTTATAGTTCAGAGCTAGTTTCACAAAATGTAATATGGCAACCCTAGACGGGCCAGGGGTGGCGGCCCATCCTATCTGTGATATTACAAACTCTGCGAAAGGTCGACGGTGATATTTAAATGAGAATAGGTCCGCGGGTTTGCCACGTTTTCAATATACTTCGGTGGCGCTTTATGAAATTTAGTTTTCAATATACTTCGGTGGCGCTTTATGAAATTTAGTTTTCAATATACTTCGGTGGCGCTTTATGAAATTTAGTTTTCAATATACTTCGGTGGCGCTTTATGAAATTTAGTTTTCAATATACTTCGGTGGCGCTTTATGAAATTTAGTTTTTTATGAGGTTAATGGAATTCCGCCGGGATTTCAACGGGGAAATTGCAGTTCCCTTTTTATAGTGATGGAATGGAGAGGAAATGTTGCTGGTAAATTTATGCATGCGGTAAATATTTGATGATCAGCGAGATTATTTATGAGCAATTTCATTGAGATTGACACAATGGGCATTGAGAGTGAAAAGGATAACAATAATGGTTTTCTTCGTTATTAGTCTGCACGTAAAAAAGTCTTAGGTTTTTGAAAGTTCATTTGTTAATAGGTAAATTTGGATTTCCTTATGTAGATTGGTCGTCCATTACAATTAAATCAATGTTTGCTGTTAATGATTTCACGTTCAAAACCAATGACTAGTCACAAGTGAAACTTTATCTTCTTTACTCTCTAGAGATAGTATACAACACAGTCGCTTTTCGCATCTGTCTGTTTCTCTATCGGTATATCCACTAACTCCTCCAGGCAACCGATTCGGAAGCGGTTTTCACTATCAGTTCGATATTTTGTTCATGAAAGGTTTATACATAAATAGGTATCGCGTGAAGCCTGGCGGATTTTACCAGACCTTATGAAACCGTAAATTTATTTATTAAACAAATTAGAAAGTTCTTAAGGCTCGGTCATTCCACGATTATCTACCCACATATACGTTTACGTAACCCGCTTTCTTTAGAGTTGAAAATTGTAAATCATATTTGATGGTAAAATGAGAAGGCGCCTAGACTTTTTTTTGCCGTTGTTACAGACCAACACAACAACACAAATAAGAATAAGTTGTTCGGTTAAACTTTAGAGAACTAATCTAGCTAATCTATTTTTTTTTCCAAAATGAGAATGATTTTCAAAATAATTGTACTTCGGTTAAACTTTACTTGGTTGTTTATTCTACCAGCTGTATTTTTTTGCACCTGATCATCATAATTCTTCATATCAAACTAGGTTTTTGGTGATTTCGTGTAATACAAGGCTTTAATGCCTTGCTCAATTATTTTTGCATTTTAACAAGTAATTAACAAAGGCTTAGACAAGGTTTCAAGATAGCTAAGAATTAATCTGCTTTCCATAAATATGACAAAAACGAAGTATTATTATGCAATTTAGTATTAACATCACAACCCAAACCAAAAAAACCTTTGGACCTCAAAATACACCAGTCCACGGGTGATATAGGTTTCACATGTAGATGTGGCAATCTGAGTCAAACCTCAGAGATAAGATTCTGATACTTAGGAGTCATACTGGATCAACACTTAAATTGTACGGGACACATTAAACATCTATCAAGTAGAGTTAGAAAACTTTTATTTACTTTCAAACAGTTACGGCACTTGCTGAGATTTGTCTACTACCTTATCAAAATCTATTATGCCTTAGCCCAGTTAATCCTATCCTATTGTATTCCCTCGTTCAGCTGACAAATCACATCTAGAACGGTTAGAGATATCACAAAGAGCTCTCTTAAAAGTACTAAGACTTTCAAACCGAGACGCTTACCGACTGTACAATTGTACAAAGAATGTAGCGTGCTTGCAGTTCGACAACTATTTATCAAATCAATCATCAACAGACAACATATAATTATGCTAGTTGCTACCGATAGTTGCAAAGAAAAGCTCAAAAAAGAAGAAAATAAATAGTTTTCAGAAACTCAGCCAAACGAACCAAATTCGGTATCATGAGCCAAGTTAGGACCGGTACTTTATAACAAATTGAACAAAAACTAGAACTTAGAAATGTTACAAAATTTAAACACAATATAATAGTTAACTTCTTATTATCTTTGAACTATAACGAAAAAAAAACTTACAGAATATTAATAATCAGAACAACTGATCAGGTTAAATCACCGTACACATCACACCACATGTGCCCGTGATCATCTCCGCAAGCCCAACTCTCTCGAGGATGGTGCTATATGGAGCTGTCTCACGTATACACACACGTACATAAACGTACACACACACTAACAAACACACACACACACACAAACACTTAAAATTTAATTAAAAATAGATCTACGAAATACTACAACACAAATAGTTACTGTTCTAGGTTGTGTTTCATTGCTTTACCTACGTTTAATCAAATATAGTTAAGTTATAATATTTTATTATATTTACATTTTTTAAAGTAAATTTTATATTAGTTTATATGCTAAATGCATATAAACTAATATAAAATTTAAATTGTTAAAATAACATTACAAAAAAGTGGCCAGAGGGCCAAAAAGAACTGTACCCTGCAAAACAGGCTCTGACGAGACCTAGTGCAAGGTACAGCGACACATAAGGTACCCATTTCACACACACACATATGCACACAAACACACCATACACTCTCGCTTTTTTACTCCATCCAAAATTATTACCTATTTATAGGTATTTATTTAATGTTACTTGTTTGAACAATTCTTTTGTATATTATTTTTTATATAGTTTATTTTTAAAAGATGTTAATTTAGAATAATTACGGAACTATTGTGAAAATCTTCGGACGAGGGCGTTGACATCTGTGACTCAGTTTTATACTTCTGCAGGTGTCATCGATCGGTAAATTTGTAATACCTTGTGTTGTTTGTTCAATAATAAACGTATTATTTTTATTATTATTATTTAATACACTTGTAAGAAAAGCTAATAATGTCAGCAACACCTCTGTACAAATATCAAATAAACTTATTATTATTATTATTTAATGCATGAAATAAGAATCCGATGAAAATATCATTATAAGGTTCCTATTTTAAAATAATGGTAATTAAATGCAGATAATAATATGCGCGGCCGCAGAAAAACTGCAAACTTTTAAAAGAAATAATTCCGCTGTGGCCGCAAGATATGCGCGTAATAAAAGTTGGTCGTAGTTTTAATTGGTTACAAATAGAACATTTTTTATTTATGCCTCTGATATCTTGGAAACAATCGTAGTTTTCAAGACAGAGGTATAATTACTAGGAAAGTAGAAGAGGTAAATCAGAAGTCAGATAAGAGGTAAGAGCTAAAGAGGCTTGCGGAGGAAATTTGTTTGCGGCTCTAATGAGACAATTACTACACTACATGACCCTCATTTTTTCTTCGTGTAAAAAGTAGAGTACGAATACAAAACTAGTTACTTGGCACAATTTGAAATAGCTCAGTCAAACGCTGGCTAAATTTTTAAATGGTTGTTTATTTTCAGAATTTTGTTTTACATCTGTAAAGCAAAAAAAATATCCACAGCCTTGTAGAAAATATCACGTTGAAAATGGCGAACGAAAACATCCAATTTACAGTAAAAATATCAAATGTACTTCATTTTTTTTCTATTTATTAATATAGTTCTCATAATACAGTTTCGTTGAATCATTTACTCCCAACATTTTACAAGTCAACAGACCATGATCATTTAGCTAATGTCTTATCGTATTGTGAAAAGGGTAAACGGAAACCTTTCTCAGAAACATAATCTGTGAAATAGCTAATAACATTACACGTACAAACGAGTGCATCCACCATGAGAGACCTCGGGGCTTCCTCGGCCCATATCCATATTGTAAGATTAGACATCGTCCGGATGATGGAAGTACTAAGAGCAGATAACCAACTCCCCTATGGAATAAGCTAAGCACTCGACCCATACAAATTGTTGCTTCCAGCACAAATATTTTGGGCCCAGACTGTAAGTTTGTATTTAAATTCAATAACGTATCATCACGCCTTTCTCCCGACGGGGCTGGCAGAGGTGTAATACAACACCCACATTTCACTAGACGATATTCAGTCCCAAATGTGACAAGGGGCGAACCTGTCTCTATTCACCAAGCTCCAGTCATGTAGCAGATGACAAATACGCAATGAACAAATTGGTTCATGCCGTCAGCTGGGTTTGACCCTGCTCCCTTTGGCTACAGAGGCGGGCCTTCCCCTACTAACAATTAAATAAAACAGATTGGCTGATCTATAGGTATATTCTACAATACAATATTATTCTAATTCCACACCCTAAATAGATATTCAGAAACCTAAACTAAACAATAGAACTATAAGTCAGATTTTATATAAATTTACAATTAAGTGTTCCAAGTTTTTAACCCTGAATTTTAATTTAGAAAATAACGTTCATTTTGTTTAATGACCATTTTAATTTAGTAAAGTGTTTATTCCTTCTCTACTCCCAAGGGAGAGTTCTAATTGGGTCTCTCCATCTTTCCTACTCCGTAGCAGGATGCCGCGGTATCTTCCAATCTTATCTTATAATCGCGTACACCGACGGTATAATGCGGGGGATTTGCAGCGTTGAACGTTATGTTAGATTAACTTTAAGTTACTTTTATGTACTGTTGGAATGGAACGTAGTCTTGTTAGAGTATGAATTGAGTTGGCTTGGGGCATTCCCAATTCTACCATTCATGTTTTGTTTTGTATCATTTTACAAAACAAAACATGAATGGTAGTTTTTATATTTCTTCAAATCATAATAATGACTCGTGTGCTGTACTGTCAGTCAAAGCCTATTCATATGGTTTCTAATAGTTCTCTCTCGGCTCTGTCAGCTGGAGACCTCGCGGACGGCGTCTGTCTCCCCTACAGGTCGCATTCCTCAAACCATTCTCGTTAAAAAAATATCTCCGCTATTTTAAAAAATGTCCAAAAATTGCTTCGACAAAAATTGTATAATTATTGAACCTACTCACATAATCACAATCGGTTGAAAACGCGACCGCGAGTGCGACAAATGAATTCGTCTACAGACGAAGACAAAAATCCGGAATGAGATTCAGACGGAATTCGGACATACGAAACCATTTTTGTCGAAGCTGAACCATAGACGCTACAGTACTCGGTGATATATATTATATTGCACATCGACCTTTACAAAGAGACTTCACCTTCGTAGAGCGTTATCTCTGTCGCACACTAAACGAAACTGTTCTTTTCGATTTGCAATATTTATCGCCGGAGACTGTACGCTCGCTGACGCTCGCTAGGTCGATAATATTAAAGGTTTTCTAATTCTAATGACACCTGTCTGACATAATTATAATGATGTGTCAGAAAGAGTGTGATTAGATCTATTACATAGGGTGTAGAACACTGGATTCTTTTCAACATTGTGCCTAACTTTTCTTCCAAACGATCTGTAACACTCACAGCCACTGTAAGCTTTACTATGCCATTTATTTAAACGACGGGACTCGTAAAGAAACATTGCTTTCTTAACGTCGCCACATCTGTTGTTGAAAAAAAACTTGTGACGCGAGTTTTAATGGGGACACCGCAGTTTCAATATTATTTTTTTATATTTCGAGGCTTTGGCCATCAAAGTAACTTTTATTATGATTAAGTACAATGGCTCTTTGAACTTGTTCGTTTAACGGCGGATAAGTTATTTTGTTGTTGTTCTTTTATTGATATAGCCGTTCAAGAGTCGAGAATAATGAGCGTGGGGAGATTATTTTGTGTCCATTTTGTTTCTGTTACGAATGATGACTCGGTGGTGCATTTAGAAGTTAATGAGTTACTAATTATTACTATTTTTAAGAACGGGCAGGACCTAAGGGACAATTCAAAACTAAATGAAAACATTAGTAGTATTACAGATATGAAATTTGATTCAGATTGCGCCCTATCCTTACATTGTAAGTGCGTGAACCCTATGTCGTGTTTGTTTGACTTTTGGCTCACGAGACGCACGTATTTCATGATTGGAAGGTGTATTCTAGATATGTATAGGTAGATGTTTACATGTGCTACAAGATTGTGACATTGTGTTATGCCATTTGAGCAAATGTTAGAGTCTGCCCTGGCCCATGCAAGGTCAAGTGTCTTTTGAATCATTCTCTAATTTGACCATAAACTTGCCAACCAAGTCCTTAACTTAAAAAGGCAATAAAAGAAGAAACCCTTACCAGGAGTCAAATTTCTTTTCAACTTTATTTTCTTCTAACCCTACTCTTACTTATATTATAAATGCGAAATTTGTGTGTGTATGTGTGTCTGTTTGTTTTTTACTTCTCACTCAAACGGGTGGACAGATTTTGATGAAATTTGGTATGGAGGTAGCTTATACCCTGGATTAACACTTGAGGCCCGGTATTATCACGAAATCAACGAACACATGTATTTTGTTTGCGCCTAGTTTGTTATGAAGAATTGCGATGATCAGGTCCAAAAAAAAATACAGCTCGTAAAAAAACTAAAAATAGTTTAACCAGAGTAGAATTGTGTAAATCATTCTGATTTTGGGAAAAATAAACACAAAAAGTATCTTCTTAAAAACCTGTTTGAGTGTGATTTAAATTTTCAGCTATTACAACACATTTTTTTTTTCGATTATTTAATAGCCAGATTGGTTCTCTAAAGCTTAACCGAATGACTTATTCTTAATTGTGTTCTCCTTCTTCGATTCAATTCAATTTACGATTAATACTAATAAAAACGGCACGAACATGTAATTCAAGGCGCCGATCTCATTTTATCATCAAATATTATTATGATATACGATTTTCCACTATAAATGAAACGGTTTAAGTAAACGTGTGCGGATGGAAAATCGTGGAATGATAAAAAATAAAAATAGCCTTTATTCTACTGCATTTTTTTCACGAATAGTTTGACTTTTTACATTTTTACAAATGCAGAAGTCGCCTCTGCGGCGTAGGCCTCCCCTAATGCTCTCCACTCTTCTCTCTCTAGCTGCGGTCATCCAATTTGGTCCACATTTCTCCGAGAATATGTCCCTCCATCTTTTCCTCTGTCTTCCCTGGCTCCTTTTTCCGTCCCGTGGAGTCCATTCTGTGACTTTTTTTGTCCATCTGGAGTTTTCGAGCCTGCAGATAAATGTCCTGCCCATTTCCATTTAAGTAACCTAATTCTTTCTGTTACGTCCGGTATTTTAGTTATGCTTCTTATAAAGTGGTTATTGACTTTGTCTATTTTTTTAATTCCTAATAATATACTCCTCTCCATCTTCCGGTGGCAGATTGCAACCTTTTCTTCATCTCAAGGCACAGCTAGTTTAACATAAATATAGGATTGCTATCATCATTAGGTCGTTTCACTTCCTGCTACAATCGTAATTTTTAATTATGATTATTAGTTTAATTTTAATTCAAATGAAGCCTCATTCGGCTCTTCAATTGTAGAAAGATAATATTTGAAAACAAAACAGCTTGTTAATAAAGATAAACCTTTTGTGTTGGAAACCAAACAAATTTAGTATATCGTAATTGGAAACGAATCTGGCCGCATCACGAAAATTGGTATCCTGTTTTTTATGATTATTAAAACCAACGGACTGAAATTTTTAAAGAGGAATTTAGGTATTTTTGTTTTGCCGAGGGGAGCTTAGTTTTCCCCAAATAGAGATGCATAACTAACTGACATAGAACGGTAAAGCAACGGATATAAAACTGAACCGCCGCTCGAATTCCACTAGATGTAATAAAACTTTAACGAAGATTATTCAGTGGAAAATATGAATTGCTTTCAAAAAGTACTCCTATCGAAGCTCAACGTTTACGTTCGTAACCGATCTCCGGTGTAAATAAGCAACGAACGATTCAGTCAATCTTAGGATGGGTGACTACAAGTAGCATTTTAAATCAGCCCTACCGAGGAGAGTCGGATGGCATGTAAATTATTAGAGACACTGTGAGCTGGAGACCTTGCGGCCGACGTCTGTACTCCTCTTCAGGTCTCATTTGTCGACCGATTCTCCCGAAAAACTTCGTGCACAGGTTCGATAACTTTACAGTTTTTTTTTTGTATGATTATGATAAGACCTGTAGAAGAAGACAGAGTTCCGAATAGAATCCAGACATACGAAAGCATTACTGTCGAAGCTGAAGCAAAGACGCTTCGCTCGCGTACGCGCACTTGGTCGATAATTTGTAATACTTCCAGGTAGTGGCATGGTATAAGGTATAGTGGCTCTTTTCCGAAGATGGCGGCGGTAGAGTATCCTAATCCTAACAAATATTATAAATGCGAATGTGAGTTTGTTCGTTTATTTGCTTGTTTGTTTGTAACGCTTTCACGTCTCAACTACTCAACCAATCGTCTTGAAATTTTTGGCATACACGTTGTCTGGAGTACAGAAAAGGACATCGGATACTTTTCATCAAGAAAAAATAAACGATTCCTGTGGGACCGCGGGTGAAAGCGCGGGGTGCAGCTAGTTTTTTATAACTTTGATGTCCAAAGTGTTTCTTCAATACCCAATGATATTCGATGACTAATCGTGTTTCAAAACTCAAAGTCGTATAGAATTTATTACAAAGATATTGATAACGGCTTCAAGGCCGCTACAACTGCTACATATGTAGAAACATCTACGGCTACGTTGCTACGAAATGAATAGGCGAAAAGGACATTCTGCCAAGAGTAAGCAACGACAGCTTACTTTCGTGATACTCTCATGAAAATACGACAAAAATTATTTTATTTCCACGAAATTTATAAAATGTTTAATATTTCAGCACAAATTTCATGCCCTTGTCCATTACAATGAAACATTGTTTATGTCCGATGTGATTTCCTCAGTCCGTTTGAGTAATGCCAGAGCTCTCAAATTGTGGTCGCCGATGATTATAATGTACGTGGAGTCGTAGATATGCCATCTTTCTCAGCACGTGGTGCTCATAAATCAAAATGTATTACAATGTTTTTCAAAGAATCTACCAAATTTTTGTTTTAGTACCAAAACCTTGTAAAAATTACGTTTTTAATTAATTTTCAAATTTTAAGTCATGTATGTCCTGTCTTGCTTTTATATTTATTTTATAGAAATAGTTCACGAATATCGAGCAACATTGAACCATTTTACCTTTGAGTACTTAAATGTCTAGAGAGCTCCGTGCTGTTGATGAACGAAAAGGGACAGGCCAACCTTTTAAAACTAGTGTACGACAGTGTTTAGTGTAGACAGATACGTCTTCTATTAGGGTTACGTCAAACATTTTGTTTCTTTAGAACCTAACTGTTGGCTGTAATTTTTTTTTGTCCATGTTGACATATCATTAAAAAAAACTTAATACAAAGTATTTACCTACATGCACAACATAATTTTCGATGGTTACATTTTGTTTTTGTTTCTCAACAACCCGTTTTGAAACCTCAAGAACTTGTTTTGGGCTTCTGTTTACAAAAAAATATTATGTAGACTTAGCGAAAAGTAGATACTCGTATCTACAAATTAACTAAATTTTTCGTAGTTCTGACATAATCAGCAGAAAAAGCAGACATGTCATGACATGACTTATGTCATGACATGTCTGCTTTTTAATAATAATCATTGTTAGCCATGTTACCTGAGCGAAGTTTATAATGGCGTCCCGAGGGCGCCATAGACGCGTCGCGGCGCCATCAGACGAAACTCATTATACTGACCCCTCCTCGCCCACGATACAAAGGACGCATTTTACATGCAAACAGGTTTTTATTTTAATACCGGTGTAAAATATAGGATGCCGTGTGATTTTTGATGAGCTGCAGTTAGATTGGTTTATGTTTTCTGTAAAGGTATGTTCGGGATGAATGTCGTGAAAACATTTTTTTCTGAAATTTGCTTTTTATTATATCTCTACACTCTGTAATGGGGCAAAACATGTCGATTAGTGCACTAAGTGGAATTGCACTAAGTGGATTAGTGCACTGTGTTTTAAGGACGTATTTTTGCGTAAGTATAGGTGCATCCGTGTGTATACAACCAACTCCAAAGTTGAGGTTCTCAATTAGAATAATTTTCCTAACTGATATAAAAGAGCAAAAGTTTTTTTGTTTGTTTAGTACGCTTTCATACCTTGATTTTTTGACACCATGACATTTTACATACGGGTTGCCAGGATTCCAGAAAAGGAATACTTTTCATCCCGAAAAAAATAATGGTTCCCGAAGGATCGCGTGCAAAATCGCAGGGCGCAACTAGCGTTAAATAAGTACTGGTTTCAACATCAGCAATTAAAAGTCAATAATTGATTCTGAAGTTTAAGCCAAGACGTAATCACTGGCTATTATAATAAAATATACTTAACAGAAACAATGCAGCGAACACTTTTTGTAAACAATTTCCCGTCTTTTACAAAATGCTATTATAGCAAAAACCCGGGTCAGTTTCCATTCGCAAGTAATAACCGTTAAATGAGCGCACATAATCTGCTCGTAATTACAAAAGTTCTGCAACGTTTGCACCTCCGAACATTTGCTCTGAGCCGCTACAGAGAGCAAGTTTAATTAGTGACTACAGTGTCGTCTAAGAACTGGAGCCTCTAGACCTCCACTTTGTTGACGAAAATTTTAAAAAAAGATCTCGAGCGAATATCAACTTTCCCGCACAGTGTTAGAGTAAAAATTTGCTGACTTCAGATGAGTAAGACAGAAGCAATTCATCAAATCGTAGTCACAATCACGGTCGAGCGGCTAGACGGTTGTTTGTGGGACGCGGTTAAGGCGCGTACAGACGAGCTCAACCTCAAAGACGGGGAAAGAAAGCCGCTGCGTTTGTAATGAGATCGTCATTTTGTTTTTCTAGGACGTCATTTGGATTTTTTCCTATGTCACATTATGTTGCTTTGTGGACACGTAATTTTGTTAGCGCGGGTGCTAAGATTAGTTAAAAGATTATGTGATATTATTTTAGGATAGCTGCATATAGTGATAGTGTTCTGGTTGCCGTTTTGGTAGGTGTCAATCGGACCAAGCCTTGTATCATTACATAACTCTACTGATACAACACACAATTGCAATGGACTTTGATGTGGCAAGGTAGGTAGGTAGTTAGGTAATTAATTACGACCGTTGTTTTGACGACATTATTTTGTGTGTGTAAATAATTAATAGGTAAACATTCCATAAACAGAGAAGATTTACATTTTCGAGCATCTATTATTTAGAGAACTTTTCAATATACAAAACAGAGCGCTGAAAACAGAGAGTTTACTTGAGAGAGCAAAGCGCCATGCGCGAGCTAAGCAAAGACAAAATAGTAAGAACACCCACTTGGCCTGCGACGCTACACTCCGCAGAGAAGATACAGAGAGATTAGGGTTAGCGTTGGTTTGTTCGTAAGGACGGCGGTTGCGGAGTGGTATGCACGCCTTCCACTGCGATCGGAGTGGGCTTCGTAGGCGTTGGCCTTTAGAAGGCCAACAACATAGCCTATATTCAACGGAGTCCGTACGAAGCCCGGCGACTCCGCTTTCCCAGTGGAAAGCGGAGCCTCTTTCCGCTGTCCTTTCATCTCGTCTTCTACTTCTCAACGAGCGGTGACGAGCGAACTGTAGTGTGGTTTATCACATGCAATGTGGCGCCTTTCTTATTTAGTAGTCAGAAATAGGCTCACTTGTTTGCATACAATGTTGTGCAAACTTTTTTGATTAATAAAAGGCGACGAAATAGGTGATCTTGACGATGAAATCAGAACAAATTAAAAAAAACGTGTTCACTTCAAGTTGCTGAAACCATCTCTGGTTAAATTTTATTCTCTGTGCTCGCGTCGCTAGAAACGTAGCAAGTATTCTCTAGAACCGTAGGAATTTGCTGAAAATTATGTTGGCAACGTTCGTTAAGCACCGTACAAGAACAAACGCACACACACACGCGTATTGTTTGCTAATACGGAGTTACAATAATGAGCAGCTAGAATAACATGACTGTGTTTGAGAGGGAGATTCGGAGGCACTTTGCACGAGCCGAAATATGATTATTTATGAACCATTATAAGTTAAGACGTACGAAAGTTTATTCGTATGAAAGCGGAGAAGTAAACGTATGAAAAGGGAGAAAAGATCAAGATTGTTTGTGCATAGTTTTGCATGTTAAATGATCTTGGGTATAGACGGAGGGTGTTGATGTTGACAGCGTAGCCTGCTTAGGAGTTATTTATCGTTTTCAGCCTTTGAATGTCCAAATATCGCCTTAAAGGTTGAAGGACACTTTCCTGAGCAAAATACAACAACTTTGCAACGCCTTTTCTCAAAAAACGTATTAGTAAACGACATTTTTTTCCAGTCCTCGGGCCGGAATCTGCCAATGGCGTATATTTACGATGTCAATCTAGATGTCTACCGACCCCGTCTTTCAAGGATTTACGGGCCCGGATAAAATATGCAAATTTGTTCCGACTAGCACTTATTGAAATTGGCTGATTTACTTTAATCACATTATCTACAACCGTAAAAGGATTGGCCAAAGTTTTATGGCCTTCTGGGATCCATATTACGGGCTGTGAGAGGGTTCGACACACGAAAATGTACGCTCTATATCCCGCACAGCTTCCGCGGGAATAAAACATAAACAAAGGATTTCGAAAGCTTTCAGCGATGCGGCGAAAATGGTATGTTTTACGTAATAAAGTTCTTGAGCTGGCCATAACTTGAGAATTACTCGCTTAAGTATTTTATGTTAGCTAAACTTCTAAGGAGCGTAGGAAGTTGCTTATTCTGGTAGCTATTAAACTATCTGTAGCTGGATTGATGCGATTATAAGGCTCTTCGCTGCTCTTATTAGAAGATGCATCAATGGGTTCCCGAGGTAATCTACTTAGCACGCTGGTGGTCGACGGAGCGGTGTTAATTTAAAAGCACAAGTAATTAAGAGGCGAAGCTGCATCAAAAAGTTGAGATAATTCAGAATTTACATTTTGAAGATATTGTTTTGAAAATAAAAACATGAAAATATTTTTTTGAAAATAAAAACATAAAACTCTTACAAAATAATGTTAACCTAATGTACGGTGCATCGAGCATTAGAAACGTGTTTACGGAGCTGTATCTTTTGCATATCTTGACGCACACCTAACCACTTATTTAATTTTCGACGTTAGTAAAAGGAACAGAAATAAACAGAAACTCTTACGATTCTTATCAGCGCTGCACTTTTTTTTTATTACTTAATAGGCTTGCGTTTGGCCGCCAACATGCCTGATGATAAGCAGTGATGCGGCCTACGATGGATGGATGGCACATAATTCAATCAGGTCGCTTTCCTAAAATTCTTACTAGAAAAATAGAATGCACTTTAACCGGGAGGTTTACGATAGGAATTTTCCTTTTTTATTTTACAAACCACGTATTGTGTGAATATTTCGCTTAGGTGCTCGGATCCTAATCTTAACTCCTAACTAACATTTTAAAAGCGAAAGTAAGTTTGTTTGTTTTATTTCTTTTTTGTTCATTTGCTTGTCCGTTTGTTTGTTACGCTTTAGCAGAATACAGAAAAGGTTAATTAACCTTTCATCTGGAAAAATTAACAGTACCTGTGGGATTGTGGGTGAAACCGCGGGTGCAGCTAACTATAAAATACAGAAACCCACTGCTTTCTTGATGCAAAAACTAGAGCTAAAAATCACAACGGAGCTAACCGAGCTGAACTTAACGTTGTTTTAAGTTGAGCTTGGTTAGTTTTCCACAGTTTTTGTAGAATTAGAGAAAGTCGATTTTAATTCCGTCTTAAACTTTCATGCTTGCGCTCTTTTTATAAATAACCAGAGATATTTTTTTGATAATATTTTATCCTATGAATATACCTTTAGATGCGAATAGATATAGACAGCAAGCAAATAAAATTTATCATTAACTGAAGATATCTAATTTGCCGATTTCTTGCTTCTGGAAAATTAATTAGTAGACCTTGTACTAGAACTACGAGTAGGTGTAGAACACCTTGTACTGCAAGACGAATCCAAAGCCGCTATAAATAATGTGTCATACTATACATATCATATTCAAGTACGTTAGAAACATTCCATTATTCTGAACATCGACATCGTAAGAATTTGGATAATATCGGCTTGTGAGGTATAATTCGAGGAGACAGTTCGCTCTTTTGATATCCTTTTCCATAAAATGACGCGACTTTTCATACGCTATGTATTGGTCGCAGGAATTTTATTCTGAACCTTTGTATGTGCTTCTGTTGGGAATGTTCTTAAATGTCAAGGCTGTGGTTTTACGAGCTTGAGCTTGCAAATAGTTATAACATTGTTTGTTAGTCATTGAAGTTAGTTATTATATTGGTTTGGTTATGTTATAGTATAAGCCGCGCTGGCGTCACATTGTCACGATTTCTTGATTTGAGTAAGACGAAAAGCGTACGTGATTTTGTGTGGGTTTTAGTAAAATTATTATGACTTCTGTATTAAGTAACGTAAGTGTTACATTATTTCTTATTTTAATATTAAGTAAAAAGTACGCAAAAATTACGTAAAAATTAAAGTACGCAATGTTGCTCAACATCAGCAGAGATGGTGGTCAAACGCAATTCGCCTCTTAAAAAAAATAATATTGAACATAAAGTAAATAATTAGACCTGATTTAGAAAAAAAAATCTAAGCCTTTCACACGGAGGCAAATCTGAAGCTATATTGGATATGTAAAGACTGATTCTGGAGACCAATAAATATTCTAAATTTTAAATTTTAAAATTATATCAACTACTAGATGTAATAATAGGGGGAAACTTAGCTTCCTTATTACTAGAAAATTCCTTGCTACAGTTGACCTAAGCCTTTCTTTACAAAGTCATAAGCGCCGCCTTCACTCGTCTATCTCTAAACATTTCCTTCCGCAGCTTAATTCAAGTAATTTAGTGGGAATTTAATTAGAGAAACTTGCCAACTTTTTGCCAAGAAGAGTGCATTACAAACACAGTATAAGACCGGTAGTAAGGAAACTGGGAAGTTATTTGTTACAATCCGCTTCTAGTTTGAACGCAAGAAAGAGTCGGTTATATTCATCTCACGTGCAACAGCAGCAGTCTGTAAACAGTGCAGGGGGCCTACCATTTATTTATTTATTAAGGTAAACCAACAGCGCACATATTAAACATACAATAAAAAAATTCATGGTTTCTATCTGATACATGCGCCAATTATAGGCAAAGACAACTTTTTCTCGGATTTGTTTGCTTACAAGACTAAATTTAAAAAACAAATTAACAACAAATACACTTAAATAAAAATAAAGAGAGTAAGGGGAATTAAAAATTCAGTAACTTATCCTACGGAACTAGCATAACATCTTACATTTAATAAGATAATAAATAAATAATAATAATAAAATTTAAATAATAATAATAAAATTTAATTTTTATTAATAAAATTTATTATTATTATTTATTATCTTATTTTCATGATGGTTACGTTTTGTTACTGACGCTGCGCGACCGCGAATCGTATCGCCGCGCAATAGCGTCCATGTTCGCGCAGCGTCGAAAACAAATCATTGCAATGACATGTTATGGTAGGCCACCTGATTTGCTTTTCTATGACCACTCTTATAGATGGCATCAACTTTAATCGGGCGCTATAAGTTACGCATTGCCTTACCCTTTGATTGAGCCACTCTTGTCAATCTTATCTGTTACCTATTTTATGCTAAATTAAAACTACTCGAACACTTCGTTAGATTTGACTGAAACTTGGTATACTCGCGTTTTTACGGTGACAGTGCCAACATGCTACCATGGAGCTAATTTAATGATGAAATCAGAATATGGCCATAATGGCCATAGGAACTCCTCAATAGTTAGTAGTATACTGCATGGTCGTATTTGACCTCATTTTGATCATGGTACAATAATATACTCGGATCATGATTTTGATCAGCTCACGGTTCTTCTAATAACCTCATTATCATCATTGTTAGATGTGCGCTTCTTACATAACATTGTTTTGCAAAATACATTTTTGTAACAAAAAACAATACTTAGTAAAGTTGTGATAAATACTTATCAACGTTAAAACGTTGATAAGTATTAAACGTTAAACGTTGATAAGTATTTATTTTTATATATATTTATTTATCATTTATATATTTTTAACATTTTTATGGATGTTTTTTTAAAGTTTTAATCTAAAAACAAATATAGATTTAAAGATATGGTATAAATACTACGCTGATGTAATTTAATAAAATGTATCAGAAAATGAAAAGTCACAGTTGTTTTAGTAAAAATTTACTCTCGTTGACGCAATTGTGGGTGTAAGTTATTTACCGTAAGTTTTTGTAAACTGCGTTTTGGCGACTTTCTCTTCTGCAGATACTATGAGGCGAAGGTGAGGCAGGATTAACGGCCGAGAGGTGTTGTTCGCCGCCTGCCACTGCCAACTCTCATTACGATGTTTCCTTACTAAAAGGCACTAACTCCCTCCGCCGGAGTTTACTTTTTAGCTTTGAAATGTTTTAATAGGCAGGGGAAGTGGTGACAGACTAACATTAAGTTAAGTAAGGATTAATCGCGGTTAAGTTTATTTGGCTTTGAAGAAGTACGCTGACACAAACTTTTTTTGAGTTTTTTCTTATTATAAAAAGGGATTATCAACTTTTAACCAACCAACTTTATATTTTTAGACTCTGCATGTCACTTTATATGTCACTATATACTAGCACTTAGCAGTTAGTGGAAATAAGTAAAACATAAACTAATACCTAACTAACAACTAGTGGCTCTGAGAGCTGAGAACATGAAGAGCTGTGACCTAAAAATGATTTGGTATGTCCGGCAGGCTAACGTAGGAAGACAGCCGAACACACAAACGAAAGGATTTTTGCCAAAGCAGAAGCAGAGAAAGCTTCGCTCGCTGACGTTCACCTGGTCGATAAAATAAACCTCCAATAAAATTCATCTTGAAACTCCCACTACTTTTATTCCTTGTATCATAAGCAAAAGACTCATGCAAAGGGTAAATTTGTACGTATTTGTTTCGAGCCAAATACAGTCGCGAGTTTCAAAGTCGATTACGCCACGTACAGGCGACTTAAATTCACTTTTGAATTCCTGCTCCTTACTTCAAAGGGAACTTTTATTTCTTAACTTGTTCGAGTCAACTCTCGTGACTTAACATCGGGCACGTTTGCAAGCTTGCGCTTGTCAAAGAACGCTTTTTCAAGATAATAAGCTGTATTATCGTGTAGTTACGGAAGAGATCTATAAGAAGACGACTTCTGACTTTTAGTTGCAATGAAAACATGGATATATTTATCACATGTTTATTTCTTGCAAATAGGTATATAAGCAATAAATTGTGATACAATGATGATGCAGATGATGCATATTTTTGCGATTTTCAGTGTTTTTTGTTACGTAAACATCTTATTAGTATTATTTAAAATAAAAATATACTCGTAGGTACCTACGGAACATTCATCTTAGCCTGCACAAACCGGTATGTAAAACAACAGCCCGAAGAGTAAGTACGTAGAAGAAAGTTCCTGCCTAATTTTTCTCTGCTGACAAAATTTCCCAAACCCGCAAATTGCAAATTCCAAAACTTCCCACTCGCCACTTAAAACATTAGTTTATTACAGCGCGTTGACGGAGTCCGAATTGTTCCTAAAACCTTATGAAAAAGCGTGTCGAAGTTCCCGGAATATAATGGCGGCTATATACACTCCGAGCGACGTCGTTCGGTAAATTTTTCTCATAAAAATGTTCCGTATAATGCCTCTCCTTAGTCGATGGGAAGAAATTTATTGTTAGTCGTAAAAAGTACATTGTGCGCGTAAACCGCGGGAATTTTGGAGCTCGCACACACCGCCGTTCTCACGTCAACACTTCGTCTGGGAGTTTATACATTCGACCGCTACACTCTGGCGCAAAATAAAAGAGGCCTATTGATTGATTTGTACTACATTTCGGCTTGTATTGGACATAATTGACAAAAGGCTAATTCCTTATATTTTCATTGCCTAGGGTCTTTTTCAACTACATGAGAAACTAGCACTTAAGTAGCCTTTGGCAGAAAGTTTGGCTTTAAGAAGTCATTTGTTATTACATATTATTTAGTGCGTTCATCAATCTTTACCTTACTCATAACTAGTGTATTCTACTTTTATTTAACCTTATGTAAATCCTTTATGCATTTCATCACCCTCCTGGGGCGGGCAGGGTAAGTTTGTGGGAGTCTAGCCACTGGCGGCCTACCCACTAAAAACCTTAGGTTGTGCAACTTCAGCGCTAAATGTCGAGGCTACGGGAACGCTTTTGCATACTTCCGCGGCCACGACAGCGCTAGACCTATCGGGATCCGGCCCGTGTCTGGGCACCTATGGTCCTGCCACTTCGGTAGCAGAAGATAAGGAGAGCGGCACCTCGCAATACCGACACTCCTCTTTCCCTGCGGCTCCACCTCTAATGCACCTCTCTGCGGCTCACCGTAACACCGGCTCTCCTCTCCCGCCGCCTCCCTCCCTCAGCCGCGGTGTTGTCATCCGACATGACAGCTCGCCTTAGTTGCGGTCCTGCCCATACAGCCCCGCAACCTACGTTTACCCTTTCCAATATGGGCTTTTCGCTTTAAGCCCGTTGGAGAGGCCCTATCCCGGAGTTCCTCTTAGCTTCACCGTGGTTGCCCACCACGACAAAGCGAGAACTCCATCGAGGGGACGATCTTTTACTTACGAAACACTCCTTAACCTACTTATGACACTTTGATAAGTACATCATTATCCACTATTATTATTATTATTTATATTTATTTATTATTATTTTTTAGGTTATATCTACACCGCATAATTATGTAGATGCAACCTTAATTAAGTATCCCCGCTAATTCTCATTACTTGAACATTGTCGTAAACTCCGAAAGTTGAGATCCATTAATAATTCTTTTATGGCGTCTTAGAGCTTTGTACAGAATATTTCGCTTTTAGCTAACTTTACAATACATTAGGTATCACTCTAATAATACTGAGTTTCAAATTAACTTCGATTATAGGTACTAACGCGCGGGGCGATGTTACCCCTTAATACTATTTTTGTATTTATTTTTTTGAAAAAAGTTAATATTAAACAAATGCATGAACCAAAAGTGTTAACATTATCTATTACATTCACATAATATTGCTGTATAATTAAAAAATACAGCCACTTAGGTCCAAGTTTACAACATCAAAAAATGTCACTAAAAACGCGCCGTTCTCATTACCTCGTCTCAATTTAATCCCGTTAATAGAGTGATTCCCGCTTAATTCCCATTACTTGAACATTGTTGTAAACTCCGCCAAACTTCGGCTGCCATTAATAATTCTCCCGAGGCATCCGGGACCCCTGAAAAGAATATTTCACTCTTTTGAAACTGTAAACTGGGCGTAATCAAATTACCATTTGAAAGGCCCTTGTATCGTTCGTTCGGTCCGACCGGCCCTGTCTTTGTTTGAGAACCTGTTTTTAAGGAACAGTGGATTAAGTAAATCCGATTTAGTTGGATGGTTTGAAAAATGTAAGGAAGGTACACCCGTCCGGAACGAGATTCGGAGGATTGGGACAAACCCGACAAACCTACTGATTTTGGAGCATGTTGATAGGCAGATTTTTTGTTTCTTTTACGTTTGTACATAGCAACAGTGCTTGAATATGGGTAGTCTATTTCGTACCAGCAAATTTTATTTATCAGTAATAGTAGTCGGTAGTTTAATTTCTTTAGTTACATCATGAGTTACCTACTTTTTCGAATAAATATGTACCCATAATAACAGCCGGTTTCAACGGAAGACCAGCACTGTTTGCTGTAGCCGGCCTCAGGCTGAGTTGGAACGGGTTTGTCGCAAAAATCATTGTTTGCATAGTTTATTTCATTGTTATTATTAGTATTTACTTTTTTTGTAAACTTATATACTTGTTTTTTGTTCACAAAATAAAAAGTGTCTATTGTCTATCTATGTCTATAACCTCGTTAATTTTATTTAATTAAGCGTACATACAAGACAATTTATTTTTGCCCTATAATTTAAGCGAAAACAACAAAATAAAACTAGCAAAAAAATTAACAAAAAAATGTTTTTACTTCCTACAAAGTTTTTATGACAAAAAAGTTAGTTCCAAACTTTTCCTAAGCCCTACTTTAGAGTTACAATAGCTTCGGATAACCATAAATAACAGTTCTAAATTCGAAACAGTCAAAACAGAGAAACGTTTATTAGTAACTTCCAGCGGTTCATAACGGAAATAGGCCTCGAAGGATTTCCGCATCAATAATTAAATAGAATAGCCGCTACTAAATTAGACGTGCATTTTGTTCACCACTAAAACATTTATGGAGATTTCACACTTGCTACTGACCTGATTGGTTAATGTGAAGAAAGAAAACATTCCATTTTGTGTGTTTTGGTTAATATGCTGTTTTGACTGTTGTCATTACTATTTATATTAAATGAGGATCTAAAGTTAATTGGCATCTTCTTATCTATGTTACAAAAAAAATTAAATACGTGTACCGATCGGATACACGTATCAGTTAGTTAATTTGTACACATATTTTTATTGTCACATTATAAAACTGTCCATGACAGAATTTTTTGGAAAATTACAACTTGGAAAATGAGTGAGATGATTACGTTAAAAAACCAAATCACCTCAGAATCAACAGAAACCATCTCAGAAACACAGAATTTGAATAACTACGCTAAACTAATATAGATTGTAGACACCAACTTCATAAACTCGTAGACGGCTACGTCAAGCTACATTGTAGAGTTGTAGACGTCTACGAGAGTCAACACATACTTAGTTCAAGTTTCGTAGCACCTCTCAATTAATACTTTGTTTTCTCTTTCGCTCACGTGGAAATTAAAAGTAATAGAAATATATATATTCACAAGAGTATTCGTGAGGTGACAAAAAAAACCTCTAGCATGTTAACTCTACGCTGGTATTGATAAAAAAAGTGAATTAACAAACCTTCAAATAATGTATGGTAGGTATGATCTGAGCCTACGTACCTAATTATATAATATTTAGGTATTTATTTAAAAAATAATACAGGACTGAAGTATCTCCCATAAAAAATGAAACATAAACAATAATAACAACAAAAACATTGTTATGCTTGTACTTGTGTGTAATTGAGGCCCTTTTCCCAGCAGAGAGACAATAATGGTTAGATTTAAAATGCCATTATAAACGATGGCATCCTAGTTGGGAGAAGGCCCGCCTCTCAAGCCAGCGGGAGCGGGTTCGAACTCAGCCGACGGCACGCACCAATTTGTTCATTGTGTGAACATTTATGTGCATATTGTATGTCATCTGCTACATGGCTGGAGTCCGGTGTATGGCGACAGGCTCGCCCCCTGTCACATTTGGGACTGAATATCGTCCGGCAAAATGTGGGTGTTGTATTACACCTCTGCCAGCCCCCTTGGAGGAAAGGCGTGAGGATATGTATGTTAAAAAAATGCTTATACCGCCCTTATACTGCTAAATGTTTTAATAACTAGTTAACGCATTTTTATTGCAACTTTTTTTGGTTTGCAATAAAGAATTGCATAGTAACGTTAAAACTCGTGTAGCTACTTACAAAACGGAAAATGTAAGTGACTAAAACAGCCATTCTCGTTCTCACCGTTTCTATCCATTACCCTGTATTATGCAAGTAATTTTAATGCTAATATCATTCGCAGTACGTCGTATTTCTCACGTGACGTCAACACTATGCATACCAACACTCGTGAACTGTAAGCTCACGCTAACTTCTATTATTCATGAATAAAAAGCGTAAAAAGCTTAGCGTGGAAGTTTAGAAAATGTGTAACGGTATTTAGACGAGAAAATTATGAAAATTACACGTTTATTAAGTTAATTAGCTGATGAGGCAGCTATAGTGTGGTATCCGTATGAAAGTAAAAAGTCGTATGTCGTAGGTGGCAAACAAGGTACGGTAAGCGATGATGACCGTGGCCGATGGATACCTAAATAATATAAAAAGCATACCTTAAAAAAACGACTTCCCGTCATCCACGCAAATAATTTATAGACTTTTGTCGATATTTTACAAACTGCTTGACCGATATTGATAAAATTTATACCACCACAGGACCACCTATACAGTATGATCTACCAAACAAGAATAGAATCATTAAAATCGATTCATTATTGGTGACGTAATCGTGAAATATATAGGTCCTTACGTATGAAATTGGCGTTTTGTACGGGAGGAATAAAAAGTCGATTTTTTTTTGTAAAATATATTTAATTAATCAAAGTATGCACCGTTGTTATCTATGCACTTTTGCCATCTTATGGGTAGTTCATTGATCCCTTTACTATAAAAACCATGGGGGCGAGAATCATTAAACTCTTTGAAGGCGGTTTGGACTACTGCATCGGAGTGGAATTTTTTTCCTTGTAAGAAGTTGTCCAAATTCCGGAAGAAATGGTAATCTGTTGGAGCAAGGTCCGGGGAGTACGGTGGATGTCGCAGACATTCCAATTGTAGCTCAGCTTACTTAGTGGTTGTTTGTTTTGCAGTGTGTGGTCTTGCGTTGTCGTGAAGCAGCAGTGGCCTAGAGCGATTGACCAATCCCGGTTGTTTAACAGCTAGTTCTTCCTTCATGGTTTGCAGTTGCTGACAATAGATATCTGCCATAATCGTTTGGCCAGATTTAAGAAAGCTGTAGTGAACGACACCGGCGCTAGTCCACCAAACACTTACAAGTAACTTTTTCTGAGTCAATTTTCGTTTAGGGCAGGATTTGGCTGGGTCTCGAGGGTTCAGCCATTGCGATGAGCGCTTTCGATTATCGTACAATATCCACTTTTCATCACAAGTAATGATTCAATTTAAAATCCCTTCATTATTGTGTCGGTTGAGCAAAGTAACACAGCAGGCGACCCGTGTTTGCAAGTTCGATTCACTCAATTCATGAGGTACCCATCGTTCGAGTTTTCTTACTTTCCCGATTTGCTTCAAGTGGATTAATACAGTTTTGTCACTTACCCCGAAGCCTGCTGCTATCTCTGAAGTGCTTTGTGATGGATCCGCTTCCACAATAGCCTTTAATTCTTTGTTTTTCACTTTGATCTCCGGCCGTTCACGGGGTTGGTTCTTAAGGTCGAAATTTCCAGAACGAAAACGTTGAAACCAAAAACGTACCGTGCTGTCTTTAGCGACACCAGCGCCGTACACATCATTAATTCTTCGAGATGTTTCTGCAGCACTGGTGCCACGGTAGAACTCGTACTCGTAAATATACCGATATTTCATGTTTTCCATTGCGCGGTAATAAGCGACGCCAAAGAAAAAAAAATGAGGAAAATAACAAATGAATGACTGTATTCCAAAGAAAAAAAAACCAGCTTAATGAATTTATTAATTTGAATTTCGAATTCTTAACCAAAGAGGAGATATTTCAGATCAAATTGATCAGTACGACAAAACGCTAATTTCATACGTAAGGACCTAATACAAACAAAAAAAACAGATACAGATAAATCCTACTAATATTATAAACGTGAAAGTTTGTATGTATGGATGGATGGATGGATGGATGTTTGTTACTCTTTCACGCCAGAACGGCTGAATAGATCTGGATGAAATTTGGCACAGAGATAGATTATGGTATGGTGGATACTTTTTGACCGGGTGAATCCGCAGGGCGCAGCTAGTTGAGAATAAAAAAACAAAAATAAAAAATACGCGTCGACTTGTAAACCTCCTCTGTTTCTTCGGTTAAAAATCGTGGTCAGTATATCATTTATTTTAACGCAATACGCAATGCGGTGCGTGGGACTGCGTTGGACTTAGAGGTATCTTAGTTTACACATAACAACACATCTACGCACGGTAGATGTGCCATTTCCCGCGCCGGTGCGCACAGTGAGAATAGCTTAAGCGTATTTTTGGAATTTATTTTAAATTAATGTTAAATTATAATTATCAAGCGTAAGTGCGAAAGATCCCTCAATATTAAGCGCTACTCGTCCGTTGTTTGACAATAATTTGTTTGGTCGCGCGCGGCTGCCAACTAGCGCCGAATGTACCAGTCGCGGTATAACTGAACTACTAATGTTATGCTAATGGTTGGAACTAATTCTGGCTTTAAAATGAACACATTAATGGAAGAAACAATGCATGAAATGAGCAAAAGATTGAATGCAACAAAACGACCATTTAATGTAAAGAGCGGAACTAATAAATAAAATAAACTAACCAATTTAAGTAATTAGATGAACAAATTTAGTTCATTTTAAATTTATTTTATTTATTTTTATGTCATTTTAGCTTTGGTTTATCTAACATAAAAATTTTGTATCTAATAAGATTTGGTTGAAATAAAAATGTTTATTTGCAATTAACAAACTACTGATAAATGTAAGAAATTACAAAAACAATCATGTCCATATCAAATCCAACACAAATTTTCTAAAAAGTTCCAAAAGTCGTACAAAATTCCCAAAAAATACGTTGCGAACCCGTATACTACATTTTCATACACTGTTAAGCTAAGCTACGACCCATCAGCGCTTGTAGCATGTGGCTGCAGCGCTGAAAGCCACTGGAAAAACGATGCCACTAGCCAGTAGCACCAGCACCACACCCGTATTTCAAAATTATGTTATAAAGAGAAATGTAGTTTAAAACGCTCCTGAACGTGGCACAGCTGAAACAAATCGCGGGCACCGTCGACTACCCTAATGGTTATAATGGAACGGTCGACTATTGGCCCGCTCACCTTAAGTGGATACGCGGCGTGCAGCGTAATGGGATGTTATGGAACTAAACCCACCGGGAGTCGGGAAATGCACCGGGAAGAATCACAAGCGTAAGAGAAAGACAGTTTTGACAGCTTCCTAATGTTTGGTGATGTCGGATCAGAACGACAGTCAGTGACGATTTTTGGAAGAGAAAATCCAATTTGTGACACATTGTACCGAAACAAATTATTATATATGTACTTATTATATTTTCAATTCACGACAGTTCATATTTACTTTACATTTCTTCATACTTTTTGTGAAATTCGTTTACCTAAGTGCCCTGCTGATTTATTATCAATTGCACTATGTGTGGTTAGTTCGACGGTAATTAGTTATACTTATTCATCAGCAACTACTGAGCTGAATTAGTATGTGATAAATATTTTTCTCTCAATTTGTTATAACATCAAGAAACTTAATTCTAAATTACTTAAAACTAATACACTAGTGGATTTATAAGCTAGACACCTCCCGGCCGAAGTTTGTCTTCCTCTACCTTCATTCCATATCTCCATCTTTTTGACAAGTTTCCAAAAATTGCCTCGCCATTTTTTTTAATTTTAAAATTATTGAACCTCCTCAATTTCAAAAGAATCGGGTAAGAAATGAGACCTGTAGAGTAAGACAAAAATCCGGACATAAAGCAGAGACGCTTCGCTAGAATACGCCGCTCGGCCGATAACTGAAACTGTGAGCTATAATGTAGTAAAGGCAACTCTTCTTCTTTCTACCCTTATGAGTCATCATATATCGCACTCAGATGAAGTCTGTACAGTATGTACGTTACGTCTTAATTTCTCAATTAAGTTCACTCACGGGCATCACACTTACTGTTAAAGATTTAGCTTAGGTTTATGGCCCGACGTCAACTCTCTTTGGGAAAACCTCTAGCAAAGTCAACTAAGTTTAAAAAAAATGCTACAGATTTTCAAGTCGGGCCCAGTGTATTTCCGTCCAAAATGGGTTACGCTATCAAGTTTTCCAAATGTATTTAATGGTGATGCAATATACACCAATGATAGGGTCGATCGCGTTTACTTTCTATTAACAAAATGAATTTTCGGTCCAAGAGGAAAGAATGGCCGGGTTTAGAGTTATCTTCGATGGTATCGATTGTTGCGTTCAATTTCATTTGCATAATGTTCCGTTATCTCTCGGTTCTGAGGGTCAAAGGAAACGAACAAAAAACAAAGAATTTAAAAATAGATGCCTACTCTGTTTTGACGAAGAAAACCAAAACAAAAAAACCTTTTCTCAAAGTTAAATATATGGTGATTTTGAATTCATTGGATAGCTTCCAGTAATTCTGAAAGTTCCAGTAGTTTTGAATATCTGTAATAATCTGTAAAATTAGTAACTTTCACTATTGGTCAGTTCACCCTGTATATCCCGGCTAGGACTGCGTACAAACTTACTCTATATTCTAGTTTCGCAAGTTCACCATCTGATTTATCTTTTTTAAGTTTTAAAAATGCTTAAAAAGCAAGTTATTTATTTTCCAAGTCGCTTTTTCCCAGCTTCGATGTAACTGATGGTTGACCTTCCTCATAAATTTTAGCAACGTTTTTACTACATACGTTTTTAGGCTCGTGATATCAGCCCGGCGTATTTTAACATATCGTCACGTCTTTCCCTCGATGGGGCTGACAGAGGTGTGTTACAACACTCACACTTTGCCTGACGATATTAAATAAATAAATATTCGGGACACTGCACACGGTCGCCTGACCCCAAACTAAGCAAAGCTTGTACTATAGAACACGCACATAATTATGTTCACAAATAAATAAAATTGGTGGGTGCCTTGGACTGGGCTCGAATCCGCATCCGCATTTTCCCGTTTTTAATACCTTTTAGAAAATGATTGGGTAGGAAGTAGCCAAATAATTTTGCAAGTCGGCGGCCACCTGCCCCGCAAGGCGTCATAAACCATATTTCCCACAAAAAAGTAGAATCAGTTTCTCCCATTGGCCCGATTGTGATCGATGACAATAATAAACCGGTGCCGGGGTCCTCATTATTTATATTCTCACCTCAGAGGCGTCGGGAGCATTTTTCATGCAAATATTGCGGGAAATATTCCGGGGCCGGGACGCGATGAAAACAAAATGACGCCCCGGGATCGCGGGAATTAGTTTAGCACGGACATGATGAACGGGGGATGTGCGCTAAATGGCCGCACAACCGCATGGCTTCATGTCTTAACTTGTCTTGAGCTCAAGTTGCCTGGCAATAGGTGGTATATTTACTTTTTTATCGTTAACAAGCTACGTAATTGATTACTGAAGCTTACTAAAAAAGTGGGCTTGTAAATTAATATTATTATGTTCAATACTTGCGTTGGCAGCTTCAATAAGAAAATTGACTCTTGAATGAGATTTGATGAGGCTTTCGGACGTGGCACCAATTACGTTAGCGTTATGATATTTAAAAATAGCTGTTGTAGCTAGCTGTTTCGAAAAAACTGAAGAGCAAAAAATCACTAAGAACTAAGTTCTTAAACAAATGTAGGTATACCCAAGTAATTTTGAGTCGGCGCCAAACTTAAGTAGGCAAGTACTTATACTAATTTGTGCCGCCGCCGCCGCGCATCACGCTTTACGTAGGTAATTATTAATTAACTGATTTGCTTGATAGGCGCCGACTCCAAATTACTTAGGTATATCTACATTTGTTTAAGAACTTAGTTATTAATTATTTTTTGCTTTTCAGTTTTTTTGGCGCTTTAATATTTTGCTAAAAAGTTTTATTTTACATATTTTGTGGCAAGGTATATAAAAAATAGTTTGACCGGTCTAAACACAGCATTGAAGGTAGGTTGTTTTTCCAAATTTATATGAGACCAACTTCGAGGTATACCCTATTCAATAAAAAAAGAATTATCAAAATCGGACGCTGTAAAAAGTTTTGCGTGGTCATACGTTACAATCATTGATTGAACAATCAATCATCCCCTGTTTTCCCACCCTTAGGGTTGTTTTTTTTTTTCAAATTTATATGGGACCCCCTTAGAAGTATACCCTTTCTAATAAAGAAGAAGAATTATCAAAATCTGATCTCTCTGTAACACAAAAAAATATTTAAATAAACGCGTCGACTGGTAAACCTTGTCCGGTTCGTTGGTTAAAAAATCAGTATTGATGACAAGGAGAGCACTGAAATGGCGGCGGGCGCGAAACTAAAGAGACTTAGATGTCACTACAGTACGACCCTGATTCATGGAAAAAAATTAATGCAGCCGGGGCCTGATGCGCCTGGTCACCGGGACACAGGAGTTATCGGGACGAACAGCGTACACAAAACATTATGCAAGTGTAGCGAGTCGACGAACCCTCTAAGGACCTTGTAGCAAAACGTCAGCTGTTCTAGCAGTCTTCACACTTCTAAAGAGTTGTACCCAAGCTGTCCTAGAAGAAATTTTGTCGGATACATAAATGGATAATATTCGGAGAGCTTTTTGTAATGAGACCTTAAGAAAGCCTTTTTGACTTTTGCGTAGGTGACGTGATGCGAATTCCACACGCAGGCGCTGGATTATATCTTAATTCCTGACCAGAGCACCGTAAAATGTATTTAAGACATGAGGCTTTGCGAAGTCCTTGGCATTACGCAAAACAATGACCACACGGCGGTAAGTCTCCTCAGCGAGATCTGACATCTGATCGTGAAAAGGCTGCGGTCGAACCTTACCCCTAGATCTTTAATACGGATTACTCTGTTTATAACAACGTTGTTTAATTGATAACCATAAAGGATTGGATTTCTTTTCCGGTCAAATGTTAACATTACATTTACTAACTTACATACAACAACTTTATACCACATTGTAGCTCAAGGCAGTCACAAGGAGAACAGATTTTAAGAAATAATTTAAGATCATCGGCGTATAATAGACATTTGGCGGTACTTACTCAAAACTATAGGTAGGTCATAAATCATGCAGGTAAAAAGAAGAGGACCAAAAAACTAACCCTTGGCTCACAACCGATCTACTGGCATAAGATTCGGATTCATAACAACCATGTCTCCAAACTGACTCCGTTATCTCATATAGTCTGAGAAAAAATCAAGGAGAATTGGAGTGAAACCAAGCACTGACAGCTTACACAAAAGTATGTCGTTATCAATTTTATCGAAATCTTTTAATATTATTTAAATATGCTACACTAAAAAATATAAAACAAACTGTGCTAAACTAACAATAACTTTAGTAAATGTAAAAATCTTAATCTTATAAACCGCTGCCAGCTGTAGGCCACGTACCCAAAATATGGCCGCATTGCCACGTTGGATTGCGATGCTAATCCTTTGGGCAAAGTACCGGCCAGCATTTTGGTCACGAGTTGCATCGACCAGCCGCAATGACAGATCATTGTAAATTGTTTTGGCACCTGTCTCCACGGTTCAAGAGTTTCGACCCCAAAAGAAAGCTTTTTGAAAATCAAAAAAATACGTCGACCTGAGAGCCGCGATTCATAGCATCAGAGATAAAATCAACTAGACATAAGAGGTTCGAGTTTACGGAGTGATCTGAGACTGAAAAACGCTGAGATTGGAGTTGTAGCTCGATACTTCGAATGTGAGCTTTATACGCTTCAGAAATACGCGTTTTCAAATTAGTAAGTAGATCGGAAAACAATTTTTAGGTTACGACACATCTAAACTTCACCCAGGTTCTGTGTCTACTCTTACGTCGGATATCGCTAATAATGTCAGCGTCAAACCAAACCAATTTATTATTGCAATTCGAAACCAACCTTTTCTTTTTTGAGACTGACAAATCAAACATCTCGTAAATAATGTTATAAAAGCGACGACGGCAGTAGAAACCTCATTGCACTCTAGGACCGGTGTCCAGGAGATTTCCTCCTCCAGTGAGCGAAATAAATCAGTGTCTATTTTGGTGAAATTCCAATCGTGCGACTCGTCAGTATTACTCGACTGCAGACGGACTGATTGGTTTAAGCGAAAACTAGCCGTTATTTCGAATCCTGGGTGGTAGAGCTTGTTAATAGGAACAAACCCATCTCCCTCGTAAACGCTTACCTGCCGCGACTCGCTACACTCCTGCGCGAACACTACGTCAAGAATACTACCATAAGAATTAACGTTGTCATTATGATCTAGTAAATTGCAGGATGTCAAAAAGTAGCAGTAATAACTTTTTAACATTATTAAATGCACTATTCATGTTAAGATCACCAACAATTAACAAATTTTCGTCCACGTTTTACTAGATTGGATTTAGTATTACATAAAAAATCATAAACTTACACGGCACCTGCCGGCTTAGGCTTTATATAGACTATGCGCAAATCGTAAAAGAAATACCACGATGAGTAACAGAAAACCATAGGTCCTTTCCGAGTGAAGACTCGAGGTGCCACCCTCGAGGTCGATTCGTGGTGGCTTCCAGCCTCGCAGCGAGCAAGACACCTCCGCCGCAGGAGGCCATGTAACGTCGCAGCACGCTCCAGCCAGTCGGCACCACCTCAGCATCTCCCACCGAGTTGTCGATAAACGTCTCCGTCGCGGCGACGACCAAGTGCTTGGAGATTAGTATGCTGGCGCACCATGAGGGCAGCTTAGTCTTTAGTGCCCAGCCTCAGTTTAGTCTCTCTTAGGCTGAGTTGCACCAACTAACTTTAACTATAACCAAACCTTAACCGGCCCTAGAATCTCTGGTACAGCTAGTTTCGCTTTGGTACGCTTTGGTAGGGTCTTTCACGATAATCAAATAGTGAAAGTAACATAATGAGCCGTAAAATCTCCCGTTAACCAGAGATGTTAGGGCCGGTTAAGCTTTGGTTATAGTTAAAGTTAGTTGGTGCAACTCAGCCTTAGTTTAGTAGCTTAGTTTAGTGAAATGTATGGAGACAACGTAAACGAAAAAAGTTTTTATTAACTACCAAAACTCGCGGTAAGCCCCTAGCATTCGAAAGGCGGTCGCGCCCAAAACGTATCAATGTAAACGTACCCTTAAATTAATTAGCCCCTGGTTATTTTTTTGCTTAGTTAGTGCTTAGCAACAGATGTTTACTTGAAGCTCTTGAAAGACACAAGTAATTATCTAAGCAGCGAACGCTTCTTTCGAAAATAAATTAATGTAAGTAGATAAGTTTATTTTCTCTTGAAAAGTACTCGTCGAGTCAACGAACTTTTCCTTGTTGATTGAAAAAAGCTGTTCTTTTTCGTGCCCCATTTCCGAAGATAAAACCACGTTCACAATAGGCACTCCATTGGCTTAAACACAAGAATGCACAAAAGAAACTGAACAATACGTAGGTATAGTATATTTGAGTATTGGTTTCGCAGGGATCTGGTGAAATGGAACGCAAATATTGAACGCAGTAAAAAGCGTTTTATGTCGGAGCACGCTTCGGCTAATATACTTGTTTTGTAGACGCCTTTAAGCGTTTGCAGCACACGAATGAAATGGCTTTTAATTTGTTGCTCTGACTGTACGTGTATAATAGACCAGTATTGGAAGAGCTATGTGCTTACGTTCGTTTCTGATAGACGTGGATTCCCAATAAGTCACATTTCATCTCATTGGGTTACTGGTTGGGAATATTTTTCCCACATTGTTACACTGAGCGTGACTCCTAAACTCAGCACATCACGGTGTAACTTGTTTGATTGGAACCCACCCTGATAAATAAAAACGAGTCACAGTGTGACCCGTTTCAGGTGACTGGTAAGAACCCACCCTGACACAGATTCTTTACAAAACAAAATCCAGACCAAATATCAGCACAAATTGGATATTGCGCTAATTAGTGGCCCATCAAATGCAAATCCTCCCGTTCCATCTTTACGGAATATTCATTTTGGCAGGAATTAATGTTAGTGGATAAGTCGCCTTCATTTGTTTCTGCTGAGTTTCATCTGATCCTGTCATCGCTGAGTTTTTTGATCACTCTAATTTATTAAGGCTCCCCAAGAACACACAATGCTCGGAAAAGGCCGTGTAGTTTTTCCTATTTTCTTAGTTTTTCATGCTGTTACGTTAATCCTACTAATATTATAAATGCCAAATAAAAGTATAGAGTACAAGCTGCACCCCGCGGTTTCACCTGCGGTTAAAAAGTATTCTATAGACTATACTCTATATACTGTTCAGCCGTTCTAACGTGAAAGAGTTACAAACATGCATCCATTCTTACAAATTTTCGCGTTTATAATATTAGTAGGATGTATGATGTATGTAACTTTGTTAATTCATCGTGCTCAAGCTGAAATAGGGATTAGAAACAAAATTCAGAGCCAAGATAGCTTAGACTCTGCATTAACACATAGGCTACTTTATAACCTCGGCAACACTGCAAGGTTCAGCTAATTGTTGATCAAATAATATAAAATGCTTTACAACAATTTAGCAACGTATCCCTTATAATAAGAATCATAATAGGTACTTTTTAAAGTCTTATCTCAACTCGTATTGTTAATTTACTCAGAAATAATTTAAATATTAAATTAGGTCTCACAGAAAATGCTAAAAAGAATTTTTGCTCACGTAATTAGGGCTCAGGGCAATATTTTCAGCCAATTAGTGAACTTATTCTTGGTACATCATGAACAATCTTGTTACTACTTATTTTGTAGAAAACAAGGCCCTTTGAGAATATTTAATACTGAGTCAAGCATTTTTTATTGCAGTAGATGTTAGGCGATTGTCCCACTGCTCTACGGCACGTGACCGAACGACAATGAGCCAAAGTACCCGCGTGCAAAGACGTTGTTGTCGTTGTGTTTTGTACTTACAAAACATGAACGGCACACATACATGGGTTGTAGTACAACTGAGATACTTCGGTACTACATTAAAAAAAATCGTGGTTCCGCGTACCGGCCCGTGGTACCAAGTATTGCTTTATTCTTTTAAGTGATTAAAGTCAAACGTCAACTGAATAAAATAGTTTGAATTACTCTTTAAGTTTTTTTTTTATTCAAAGGTATTATTTTTTCGTTTCAAATCCCCGCAATAAATCCGAAGAATTTAGAAAAAAATAATTCACACAATTTTATTTCTACTTCGTACTTCAAAATTAATTAATAGCCGTGCAAGGGTTTTTAATTAAGTTAAGTTTTGCTCAACTTTAATTATTTCAGCTGTCAAGGGTTTTATAACGATATCATTAACCGAAGCGAAATTCTTTACAATCATTCTCATTAACATATAATTCTAATAATTTTGTACTTACTTAATTATTAACATTCGTTTTGGAATTAATATTCTTACCATAATCTAGCTAGCACCATTTTACTTCGCAAAAAAAACTTACCCAAAACTCCAAAAAAGTTGAAAAATCCGCACCGATAAGGGAGTAGATGCAAACAAAGAAAGTAGAAATTGAATTACCAGGATAGAAACGCAATAAAATGCTTTTATCTCTGTAGCCGCAATACCTATTTTCTGGGTACGAAATATCCATAACCGTTAGGTACACCGCTATAAGTATAAAGAAGCTCCAAATAAAAGACTGGGTAATTGAATCCTCATAATGGCGGGTTCGGGATATATGTAGATTACATGAGCGAGAACAGAGGATGCCGTGCCGAGATTTTTACAGTTGGGTATTGCTTCCAATCCCTCTAATAATATTATGGTAATATGGACAATTTCAATAAAATCGTTCGTCGCGAGCCGTTCTTTCAGCGAGTCAGACGGACGTGTGTATTGTATAACTGTATGTATAGTGTAAAGTACCTATACAAAGGGTTGGATTTGTAGCTCGTATCTTTTCACGGTTATTAGGGTTCTGTAAAACGGTTTCATCATCGTTCAGTTGGATGGAAGTTCAGGTCGTCTCTCGGAACGACGTCTATTTGACGGATCTATGTAGGAATGCTTAAGTTGATATTGCTGAAAATACGATGTTAGGAAAAATATAATTTATGCAATGGATGGATTCGTGCTTTTGACGTTTGGTTCGATTGGATATTTGCATGTGAGATTGCAGTTTGGATATTTTCTTTCTAGTAAGGAGTTTGTATCAAGGAGATAACTTATTTTGTTTTACTTTTTTCACAAACTTAACGTAACATTTTGTGCACAGATTAAGTCTCCGTTGCCATTTTAAAATTACTTCGTGTTTTAACTAAAAAATATGAAAACATAACAAACGAAATCTCAACTCATTTTCACCTAAATCGTAACCAAAAGCCTTTGAGCTTTGTGTAATGTTTTAAAAAAACGGTATCTCCACCGGATACCAGACCATAGTAATGCGTTATCATTCCAGTAACAGTTACGATGGTTCTCCGCTACGCACATCCGCACACAACCTTGCTCATAAATTTAAATAAGCAAGCGAATAAGGAAAACGGGAGCTCTCCTTACAAGTGGCAGGAAATCTCTGAATCCAGTGCAAGCCGGCACAATCGCGGACGCATTGTAAACGTATTTCACGTCCGGACCGTCACTCCCTCTCCGACCCCCCATTACTCATAACTGAAAAGGACTCGGAGAAAAAGAATAAACACAACTTACAAGGGAACAAATGGCAACACTTACGTGTCTCACAACTTAAACGCTACGGAATGGCGGGCCAGATAACGTTTCCATCCGCTTCTTAATGCGATATTATATGTCCCCTTTCCAAAAATGTGAGTACGCTCGTACATTACTTGGAAACAGACGTGTGCACGGACAAGCGGCTAGGCATGTCCGGGCTGCTGGCCGCTTCGCAGGCCGGTTTCTTTAGGAATTTTTCAATTTGCCCCTTGAGAGAGTACGAGTTAGGAACGGGCTATTTGTTGTTTATACAGCCACGTTTGTTTTTACCGCAAACTGAGCGAAGTTAATATGGTAAATGTTGGCTCGACCCAGTTGCCGTCGAAACGTTCAGAGCATGCTCGAGCCGACGACGCGGCGGTATTTGTGTTAACTTCTTTATCCTTCTATAAAGCGGCTCTATGAAGACGTCTTAATTAATTCCTCGGTCATGAAATATGTAAGAATTTCAAAGCCGCATACTCTCATTAGCGAGATGTAAACATGTTTAAGTATTCATCTGGCCAGGAGAGGTATCCCATTAGCGAAATTACTTTGTGTACAAGTCCTCGTCAATCTGGGAGTGAGAGGCTGGAGGTGCAAGAAAATAACGAAAAACAAGTACCTAACTGTGGCAGCGGAACGAACGTCACAATATCTTTTGTTGTTCGAAACAAAGTTTGCGTGCGGTCGGAGTAGTGATGTCCCAGTGTTTCGTGGTCCGGATAAAAAAGATAGTGACCGCAGAGGAAAGTTGGGCCGGGATTGTCCGGCTCTGTGACAAAGAAACAATGGCTGACCCGGATATTTGAGGGGAAGTAGCGGACTGGGGTTTTTCGTGATAAGCATTTGTACTTAGAACTGAGACGCGCTAATGTACGTTATGATTTATTTTTGTTTCAGTTTCCTTGCCAATAACGAGAACGGAATATTACGAGTCGGTAAGAAACGCAATGAATTTCAGTTTATGTTAAATCTTCCCAATTCTACTAGCGGATAAACTTTTCACGTCTTTACACAGAGACTATCAAACGTGAAGGTACAAAAGTTCCGATCGAACGCGACTCGCTACTTTACGTGTAAAAACGGAACATCTCCCGAGACCGAAGCCTTTGTGGACAGAATGGCAAAGTTTTAAGACGTAAAACCTCTGGTGTCTTTATTACCACAAGTCGATGGAACGGCTTTTAGAAAGGCAGGTGTGTATTTGGTTGGAACTTTACAGCTATTTTAGAAGCTTTTATACGCGTTTAACTTTTCTTGTAGTGTCTGTTCTGGTTTGATGGGGCGCAGTTTGTTCTCAGTTTTATTTTGCTCTGAACTGCGTTTCTCAATCTACATTTTAGTATGTTTTTCGAAGTTACTTCTTTTATGAATGAAAATAAAGAGGAAAAAATCATTAATTTAATTAGATTCTTACTTAAATCCGAACCTGTATTGCGCACTTTCAAACAGCCTTCCTCAAAGACCCACCAATTATCCCTACATACTAAAAGCTGAACGCATGCTTTTCCGTATTCTATTAATTCCTTAATTCCATTTGGTCCAATCTCCAAGGAAATTAACACTTAACGCGGCGAATTCTCGGAATCATCAGTGCTTTATTTACTCCCGCTCCCTAAGGGACGAGGTTATTTTGAAACATTCGGAAAATTAAAAGCTGGGCAAACGGCCGCGTCGACGTCTGAAGCAGAAACTCACTGAAACTCAGACGCGACAAAGGGATGTCTCCGAAGCAACTAAACGGCCGAATTCCTTGTTATCTCGACGGATCGTGTTTAGAATGTCAGAAATGGAATTGTACTGTTTTCGTGCCAAATGTAGCCGACTCCGCAATTAAGCGCTGGAGCGCGAAAAGCTCTGTGGATAAGGTGAAGCGATTTCCTGAAGCGAATTCAACCCGCGATTTCAAGTATTTCATCATCAACTTTACTCTTCTATTGAAGGCTGTTAATTTAATATACCTAATACACTTTTGAATCATATAATTCAAAATGAACATTTCGAAATTAGTACATTATAAATGATTTAAAACTGCTCTATTTGCTCCGTTCTATTTGTATCTACTAAGCGGTATTGTCTTAAATATACCTTCAGGCAGTGAGAATAAAAAGCTGAAAGCCAACCTAGTACCAAAAATAAAAATGTTTGCCAACGACTACCACGCAATTCTATGAAAAATACAAATAGACGCTTATCTGAAAAACATTGACTTTATAAAGTACGTCACACAAACCACATTAAGCAAACAACCTGCCAGTCCCGCTGCTAATAACAAAAACACTTGCTATTAAGTTGTCCATTTAAATAAAAAATAATCGCATCTCCAGGGACCATTAAGATGATTGCTTTAGCGTCTGCTGTCAAGCACAGAAGCTTTTATCTGTCGCCGAGAGCGGCCTTACCTTACGACAAAGTACATAGCTCGTAGGAATCGGTGAAAAGATATATTAGATTTTCTTTACCATATCGAGTACAATACAATACAATACAAAAACTCTTTATTGACACCAAATACAAATAAATCTAAACTAAACACTCAAAAATAAGGCTTAATGGGCGGTCTTATCGCTTAAAAGCGATCTCTTCCAGACAACCTTTGGATGGAATAAAAACATTATGAGTAAGCATGTACATAGGCTCAATTTGTTTTTCATACTAGACTTGTCATCACGAACTAACTCATACGTAGTTCTACAATTCAAAAGTTAACACACGCTTTGTGTTAAACATTGCGTCATCCAAAAAAAGGAAAAATAAATGAAAGACGGAGTCACTTTTCATAAGTATATGTTCTAATTTTCGAAAAAATCACGCGAATGTATTTACTGCTTCGTGTATTCGCGATAGCAACTCTATTTTTTTTCGCAATGATCAAGTACAGCTTTTAGTGTCCCCATGCAAAGATCTAGCAAGTCTTCATTTATTTCTTCCTCTCAATATGCTTTGAAGTTTGGTTGATCAGATCATCAAGTGCCTAAGCCATATTATTCAAAAGAGCATACTATTGATTTTAGATTTTTAAAGCTTTAAAGTGAACTAGGTAGAGATACAAGGCGAGACCAAAATCAGTTACATTTTCTGATGTAGAACAACTTTGGGTAGTAGTTCTATAATGGTGAACAAGTTAATTAAGTAAGACTAAGCTCACTTTTACACCCGTGATCATACCTTCAAATAATAGCTTAATACTGAGCCTATTCTAGCATCTAGAATTGACTGCCTCGGTAGCTCAGTTGGTAGTGAACCTGCCTTCTGAGCTTGGGGGCGTGGGTTCGATTCCCACCTAGGGCAAACATTTATGTGTTTGTTCTATGTCTGGGTGTTAATATGTATTTAAGTATGTATGTGTTTAAAAATATCTAAGTATGTATATCAGTCCCTGGCAGCCATAGTACAAGCTTTGCTTAGTTTGGGGTCAGGCGACCGTGTGTTCAAGTGTCCTGAATTTATTATTTATTTATTATAGACATTATCGTCCCAATACTTACTAATTAGTCATTTATTAGCTTTAAGTTGTAGTTACAATCAGTCTTAAATATGTCTATTTATTAAAAGATTGACAAATGTCTATTACCCAAGACCTTAGACATTTATCAGAGCTTTATCTTGTCCAATAGCACTTAGAGAATATTCCCAGCCACTCCACTGTGGTAGATAAAAAGCCAAGTTTACTAGAAGTAGGTACACAAGTAAAAGTACGCCACTTAATAAGAGGGAATGAGTCGGAGCTTCTGACACGGATTGTTACGTTACGTCTCGAGTCAAACCGCCCTTGCAGGAATCTGGCGCTGTCACCTCGACAATTTGTTACGCGGACGTCGGCGCAAAAAACGTTTATCGCTTTGTAGCTGACGAGACGAGGCTCGGATAGTTACTGTAATGATGCTGAATGAATTAGGTACTTATTTATTTTTAGAGATTGATGTGATTTTCAGTTTTACAATACAGAGCGTGAGAAGATTTTTTTTATAACTTGGTGCGCCCCGTATTTTAACCCGCATTTAAAAATTCCCTACGTTCTTTTCCATATTTACCCCTGACAACGTAAATGCTTTTAAGACGATCGGTTGAGAACCTAGTTAAAGTGTGAGAGCGTAACAAAGAAACAAACACTCGCACACACTCACACAAACTTTCGCCTTTATAATATAAGCGGGATAAGTATCTGACAAAATCACTCGAGGATAAGTTCCTATGGAACTATATTGCCACCAAAGTTATGTATGCCTCCTACTCACTGACCTCGATGAAATTTTACATAGCATCAAATACAAAGATAAAGAAGTACATACCTAAGCTAAGTAAATAAGAACATTGGCTGATTGTAAAAGTGATGCAAATACTGCAGCGGCATTTAAAACCAGCTTCGATAAATATTAAAGTAGAAATGTACGTATTCTACTATGTATAACAGATATAGTATAGGTACATTCTACAGCGTAGACGGCGAGAAATGCTTGTCGTTAGTACGGTCTGAACTAAAACGTCACGTCCCAAACATTTTAAGCTCTTAGCAGTCAAGTGAGCGCAATAATTTCGTCATAATGTTTTAATACCAAATCCCCCACACAAACTTTGAGTGTGTGCGAACATTTCAACCTCTTTACGAGTTCGGATACACTTGGGTGCATCAGTTGTGCCAAATTAATACTAAGTCCTGGGAAAGTAAAAAGCTGTTGTTTTACTTCCTGTCATGGATACCTATTATAATACTGGATAAGGTAACAACCGCAAATCAAAGAAAAAATCTAATTTGGTAAGAAGTTTTTAAGCAGTAGTTAAGGTTTAGCTACACGATGCGTCGCTATGAAAGCGCGAAGCCTGAAGGGTGCTACTAAGTCCTTCTTATAGGCACTTAAACAATAATATATGTATGCCATACAACACAAGCCAGCGCAGCGCCGCATGCTCCTGAGTACAGCGAAACGACTCGGGAAAAGGTAATACGAGTATGCGCGACATCACATATTCAATGAGTCGGAATGCTACCGCGCTGTAGAAATACAACGTCTGACTGAAACCTAAAAGTTTAAAGTTGTTTTGCTCTTAAGATTGTAGTAGTCCACGTAAATTTGAGTTTTATAAGAATTTTCAAACTGTTATTCAGGTAGCTCTCTCTTTCTATTCCAAAGTAACGATTTTCATATTATCACGAGGCAAAGGCAAATTTTGAATAAGTAAATTACGTTCCTTTAGTTTGGCTTCAATTGTATGCCCATTATTTACCCTCAGTGTTAGCTGTTAGGTTTATCTTTTCTCAAGTATTCATACGCTAACACATTCATAGACACATTTAGGTATTCGTACACTTGTGCGTGTAACTCCAGCTTATCATAGTCAAATGATCAGATATTAGTGGAAGATAAAAATGGCATCAATCAAAAGGTAGCTAGATAGATGATAGCTTCGTTGTTGAAGAAGGCCCGCCTCTCAAACCAAAGGGAGCGGGTTCAATACCAGCCGACGGTACGCACCAATCTGTTCATTGTGGGAACATATATGTGCTTATGGTATGTCATCTGCTATAATTTGTGCCCGGTGTATGGCGACAGGCTCGCCACCTGTCACGTTTGGGTCTGAATTTCGTCCGGCGAAGTATGGGTGTTGCCTAACATCTCTGCCAGCCCCTTCGCGGGATAAGCCGTGACGATATGTTATATTAAAAAATGGCATCAAATAAGAGTTAATATGGTTGATAAAGATGGAGAGATAGGCCAGATTATTTGTGCAAGACAGCATGAAGTAAAGCATATTGCTAAATTCGGTATGGCGCGACTGCTATACCAATGAGTCAACGCTTTTCATTCTCTCTTTCTTATATTTATTTCAACAAATACTTAGCAACAGAATTAAGCAAAATCCGGCCTTGTTATTTACAAAAGCGAAAAATACCTATTTCTTTATAACAATTTTTTTAACCTCCGGGAACGAGCAACTGGTCCAGAAAGGGATAAAAGAGTTTCTTTCTTAGAAAGGGAATTAGTAGCAGAGTTCCGTTAATCCGATATTATTCACGGGGATTACAAAAGATATCCCACTTTGACGGGGAGAAAGATTCACGGATTTAGAACGGTTGAATTGGAGAAAATAAGGACGTAAAACACGAGATAAAAAGAACAGAACTATGGTGAAAGCGCTAAAACTAGATTTATCTTTAGTCCGATTTATTAAAGTTTTTACATGGAAACGCCGACGGAAAATTCCGCTTCGTTAACTTTCGGTAGTGTCTTTATTACTTCTTTATGCAGTGTTTTTAACATTCTGAGTTTAGTGGCCGTGAGAGATCTATATCTATTCTGAAACCTCGTTTTTATCTAACATGTCTCATCAAAAATGCTGAAACTAAATACCTTTATAATATTTACTAGTAGCTCTATGAGCTGAATCCTCGCGGCCGGCGTCTATCCGTCTATCCATTTTTAATTTTTTCCTGAAGTTGAACAAAAAACAAAAAATATAGTTATCGGATCTACTCACAAAATATCAAGAGAATTAGTTGGGAAATGCGACCTGTCGAGGAAGGCAGCCGGACAGACGCGAGACAGACGCCAAACATACGAAAGCATTTCAGCCGAACCTGAAGCATAGACGCTTCGCTGACTGACGTGCGGTCGATTAGTGTCAAATAGATCTAGATAGAAAATGGAGTAAAAAAGCCCCTGAAATTTTGAAGTCTTACAACTCGCTAACATGAATTAAACAAAAATTCAGCCTAACTAAATCTAAAACTTCAATACTAACTTCTCCTCATGTTTTTGACAATTTACAGAATTGACTTAAATTCCATTTTCTTATTCACTGCCAAATTGAATTGTATACGAAATTGAGTAAAAACTTGAGGTTTTTTAACGCGAAAATTTTCATAAAACTTTCCCGGATAAGTCGGGATTTGGCGATCTGAGTTCGAAACTAAAATGAGTTTTTTTGGGCTGGGCTTATGATATTAGTAGGTTAATAAGAGTTCGCTGTAATGTTATTATGTAAACTAGATATTTGAGCAAAGTATGTTAAGTTTTAATTGCGATGTGAAAATCAACGCATTGGGTTATTAATTTGGTTTACTCAAAACTAGAACGAGAACTAGAAGAGAGGCATATGCTCAGCAGTTGGCGATTACGGGCTGATGATGATGATAACTCAAAATTAAAATTGTACTCATCATTGTGAACAACTTTTATCGAAAATAAAATCTTCTGTTCCTTATTTTCAAATTTCATTGTCGATAAACATTTAAACATTTTTTTTTCTTTTTGAACAAGGCTAGCTTCATTTAGTTACTTAAGTTGTTCATAGTGATGATAACAATGACCCTCTTTGAGAGTAATATGCTAACCGTTACTACCGTTGCTGCTAGCTACTGATAACCGTGTATAGTGCGTGACTATTTGTTAGTTTTTTTAGATTATAAATTATAGTACCATACAATTTTGTACTTCATAATTATCAATTGACAATGATGGTGAATTCAAATCCAATTTAGCATTTAAGGCGTGAAAAAGAACTGACTTCCTGCATTTATTCATGTAGTTTATGAAATCAGCAAACACGTAGAATTTCTGAGACTCCGTCATAAATATTATGAGTTTGTTGAACATTCGGCGCCGCTTTGATGTACGACCCAGCACGCGTTCGGTTGAATAAACCCACTGAGTGCTTGGAGGTATTTCAAAGGTGACGACACGAATATGACATGATATTGGTTTTAAAACTGTTTCTTTCTTTCACGCTCGCTCGTACGACGCGAGTAGCTGGTACGAGCGGGACGACATGCGGTTACCGTTCTCGTTACACTTCAAAAATAAGGTCCTCAGCTTAGCAGATGAACTTCCGCAGTGTAAAGCGTGATTGTATGACATAAATTGGTGCTAGTGGTAAGGCTGCCCTATCAGGACTCTTTGGGTTTGTGAAACAATTAAAGTTTCGATTTGACTTTCCTATAAACACACATAATTTAAATACCAACCGAGCAAACTAATACTTTCAAATAAGTAATGCGTAGTATTTTTTCGCTCTATATTTTAATAGTAAAACATGAACATAAGTAACATGAAAACATTAGTAATTTCCATGGTATCGTCGCCGCGTCGTTCATTGTAAACGACTTACGTCTTCATTTTGAAACTGCGCTGTCGGTTGCACCGGGAAATGCCAAAGTTTTCCGTGCCATTCAGTGTGCATGCGAAAATTGAAAACAAAAACCCGTTGCGACCTCTCCTATTATTTATTAGACAAAAAAAACACCACATTCAAGCACGGTCACACAGTCTACATTTTATATCTGTGATAGAGAACATATAAATTACCTATGTTCTTCAATATGATAACCACGATCGATTTTTTTTACAAAGTACCTACAATCAGAACAGAATATGCCACGGCGGGTTACTAAAAGCAAAAGACTGACTGTCTTGACTAAAACTCTTGTATTGTTTGACATTTTATTAAACAGTGACGTGTTACTATGGAAGTTATTAATAAATTCTGATTTATGGGTTTTTAATTATTATAAAGCACAATTTAAAATCTGGTCTATTAACGGATACAAAAAAAAACTGTCATTCAGTTCGTTTTTAATGCATTTCAAATATATGAACAAACTGTGCCTCGATCATTTTCATTCTATTTTCGTAGCAAAAATGAAGCAGCAAAACTCTAATTCGGCAACAACGGCAGAGAACGCGGCATTAAAATCATCAATTTTTAAAATGTTCAACTGAAGCTAAATTCCTTTGAGTGAATTTTAGTTGCGATAGTCGCAGTTTGTGTATACAATCTTATTTCTACCGGGCTTGTGTGATGGAAGCGTTCCTTGCAATTATTTATTCGCGTTTGAAGCACTGACACAGCTTTGATAGAATAGCATCACAAACTTTGAACGCTCAAGAATTCTGACAGATTTTGTGGATTAGTCATTTTGGTAATTAGATTTTCGGATAGTTGGACATAGTTGAACTTTCTTCAAATGATTATTTTTTTTGTAGAAAATCTCTTACTGATAAGCTTAACTTAAATTCAGTTTATGCTTCTACAGCTTTGTAGATACTATTATTTTATTCACAAGGCTTTTTCAGTTGGCACTTACTGTACGGTAAATACTCGTAGGATGGATTATTCTTAAAAAGTCAGTGCCTTCAAGAGCCAACTAATAATAAATACCTTTAGGGAAAATGTCACCAACTTTAATGAACTCTATTTACTCGTCTGAGTTAGCGTGAGGAATCCAAAGTGGATCTTAGGTTCCTAAAAACAAAAGGCGTCATTCGAAAGCGCAGAACAAAGCTTTGTTACGTAAGAGCTCTTAACAAAAATCCCAAATGCGTCCCCAAAATGGAATTTCATCCACAAACGGCGATCGATCACGAACAAATTCGTCAGTTCGCAAAAATCTGTCCGAATCGCTGTAAGCGTCGATTGCGTTTATTTGTAAACGCGACACGTAACCGAAACCGAAGGGGCCTTTTCAAAAATTATGATCCCAGTTACGGCAGCGGGCTGAATTTTATTCCCGCTTCGGTTCCGTAATTTGTACCTACGAGTTTTAAATATTCACGCATATAACGTGCCGTATGCTTAATATATTCCTCATCTACATAATGTAATATTTTAAGCGACGCAACAAAATGTACAACAGTGTGTTCTTATTTTTTCCATGTGTGATGGTAAAGAGTAATTTGGTTTGTCCGTAGTCCCGCTTTAAACCGGGGAGTTCCCCCCTCATTTAGAATGTTACACATACTTATTTTAATTATTTTACTCTGTTTGGGACGTGTTTGTTCAGGACAGGATATTCTTTGCTTTTATTGAGATAATTTTATTTACGGGGTTCGCGATATTTTTTAAAGCAAAATATACAAACAGAGGAGGGTAATGAAATTAGAGAATTCGTAAAGATTTGTTTATGTTTTTTTACTCTGCTCTCGTTAAATTATCTCGTTATATTGTTACTGTAATAAGCTGTAGTATCTTGTTGATTCACGTATGTTGTTGAGTTATAAAAAATGCTGGTATGGTTTTATTCTAAGAGACTGTTTGTGTGGGAACCAACCTTTTGTGTTTTATTTTTAATGCGAATGGGATCACTTTTTCAGTGAAAGATACACAGCCGCTATGGGATTCAGCTGGCTTGTATGGGATTGTCCCGAGTAGTGGTTACAACACCTCTCGTTACATACCTAGTTGCATTCCAACACAGCCGGTAATCTTGCAAAGACATTTCCCTCTCATAAAAAAGGATAATGAATATGTCCACACATACATGTGATTATACGTAAGTGCACACATGTGACACTCACATTTATAAAACATTTCCGACATGTTAGTGTTACATTATTTTCCATCGAACTAGGTGTTTGAAATCTCAGTCTGGAGTATCTGCGGAGTCGTAACCGAGAGCCTATCTTTATGACCTGCTCATAAAGTTGGTTTTAAAGTGCATTTCCAAACTTAATGAGTATTTTTACCGCCCCGCGTGATAGGAACTGTAACGTTTAGTACTCATTGTTGGATTGTGATTTTTGGTAGGTATCTGTTGGAAATAGAGATTTTTTTACTGATTGCGAAGATAACTTTACTACTTATGTTTAGAAAGTGCTTATAATTTCAGTCACATTACAATTTGGAAATATTAGTTACGATCATAAACTATTGGACTCTAAACATCAACCTGGAAAAAAGTTAAGCAAGTAAAGCCTGTTTTCTCGTTCTTAAAGAAGCATTTTAAGTACTTAACACGACACGCGGCGCCGAGAACGCGAGTCAGCACTCATTTCACCGCCACCAACCAACACCGAAATGTCAAAGGGAAATGAAATGATTAAAAGGAATTGTTTTTTATGCCTGATTTTCCTCCATTTTCATCTCTATTCATCTTCTAAACATAAAAAAAATCTTTTAAAGAACCTATAAGATATTCGTAACTGTTTCAAGACGCAAGAACTGTAAGCTTTTGTTAACTAAGATACTCATTAGTAACTCGATCAACCTGGACTTTGCTTATAAACTCAGCCCAAGTAATCATCCTAGTATCCGCAAGCAGTTACCGCGCGAATTAAGCACGTTATTACATCAAAATATCAATATAATTCCTCGCCCTCAAAACTTTTGAAACAACTTCAATTGCAATCAATCCAAACGACTAAAACTCAAGTGAGCAAACTGGCATTATAATGAAGTTGCATTCGACCAATCCGTTTATCGCCAAACAAATTTACGTCGAATTTCAAAGTAAGTCAGTCGTTCGATGGCAACTGTTGCTGGCAGCAATAAATTGCTACTAATTTCTTTAACTCGTAACTCAGCATCAGGAGTTTGGACCGTGCGATGCGGTGCCTAAGTTTTGGTGTTTAACGGTATAAGTAATCTTATATACTTAATTTTTTTGTCCTCTTGATTAACTACAATTTGTCTACTTAGTGGGACATTCAGCAGTAGGTATGTTGGTTGGTGCTTTATTTGATTTATAGTCCTTAATTAAAGAGAATGTCTAGATGAACTGAAAAAAACATTGCATGCGTCGAAAAAATTGCGACGACTTGTTAGGCCTAGACTTGTTTTAGGGGGCTGAGCTACCCACGTCCGTAGGAGTGTACTCCATTAGATTCCCTACACGTGGTCCCCGGGTAGTGCTAACCGGGTAGCAAAATCTGGTGGGAGGCTTCGGCCGTGGCTAGTTACCACCCACCGGACCAAGCCATGCCGTGAAATGACCTAGTCGTGTTTCGGGATGTAGTCCGGTGTAACCGTTCCGAAGACGGGTCTGAGCAGTGGCGCACTTGTAGCGCCTCACTCAACTGCCGTCTTTGTACTTGTTTACTCTACAAAGCTTCAAGGCTAGAGTGAATAAGTACCTTATAGATCGTCGTGCTCCACCTTAGACCACAACGTCGCTTAACATCAGGTGAGTTGGTGGTCAAACGCCGACCTATTCTACATAAAAAAAAAAAAGGCCCTAAATGAACAAAAAGTACGAAACTCTCTCTAGACATGTAAGTATGTGTAAGTACTATTTTGATACAACGTTCATTAGCCGGATCCCCACTAAATGAGCATGCCCAGCGAGACACGCTTCTATCTCGCTCTGGCATCCAAGCTCATCACGGTTCATGCTCACGTTGGTCAAATTTGCAACAATCTAGGTCTTTGAACCAAGACCCAACACCAATATGTGTATCAGTCTTAGGAAACAGACTTGATATAGAAGACTGTGGCTGTGATAGAAACGTGTCTTGCGAAACATGCTATGTCCATCAGAACTAGACGATAAGTAAGTAGGGGGTTTTTTATCATCGAAATTTAAAAAAAAACGATATCTATAAAAATACAAACGTTTGACATAATCATCAGAGATACCTCCGATAACACAACAATAAAAAAAAAACCTTAATTGATTTCTAAAATACAAAACAACCTAAGAATACTATTCAAAAAATATAAAATACAAAATGTACAATCCGCAAACAGCATAACGATAAATTAACATAAAATACACCACACAAACACATAATTTTGATCGAATTTCAAAAACAATACCTATCAAAACACATACACTCTTTAACGCTCGCCAGCTGAAAATATGACAAAAATATTTCGATCAAGTATGACGCAGTAAAAAAGTAGTATACTCGTATATTCTATATATTTGTCCAATAAGCTTTCTAAGCCATAAAAAATAATTTTCTATTGTTTTGATTTTATAATCAGTTCATGCTGGTTTTATGTACTGTCCCTATATTTTCCAGCAAGCTTGCGTCTAAACTTCCGATCCGACCGATATTGTTATAACAAGTACCGTTTAAGAACTCCCACTCAAATCGGGACTTTTGCTTTAATGTGTTTGTTTTGTGATTCCTGTTAATAAGTAGAGTGGATTTTGAATGTAATTAAAATTATATTCTATATTTGGGTGATAATACATTCAGTTTTATCAAAAAGTTGTTTAAATGTAAGTATTGAATTTACGCGTAGAGCTTGAGTTTTAAATAACTTAGTGAAGCTCTCGAAAATCTGACAGAAGTCTGCAAAGTTTTTTTATGCTCTAATTTCTTTAGTAGATCGTCTTTATTTCGGAGTTGTTTTTGTACAGAGAGAAATTGAGAGCTTTCGTTACAGAATATACGATTGTACCTATTTAGATATAAATAGAGTCAGTAAAAATTCAAGAAGAAAAACTTTGAGCCTTTGATGAGAAAAAGAAATAAGTAGACGATGAAGCATGCGTATTGAAAAACAAAGTTCACCTTTATGTTTTGAATTCGGTCGATAAGATCGACTCAAAACATCCCGTCAAACAATTTTTAAATTTTCGTTAATAATTTAAAAACTGCTTGACCGATTTCAATAAAATGTAAATGGGACCACTTCTAAAATATGATGTACCAAACGAAAAAATAATCAATAAAATCGATTCACAATTGCTGGAGTGATCCAGTTACATACACCCAAAAAAAGGAAGTCATACAGTCGAATTGAGAATCTCCTTTGTTTTGGAAGTCAGTCAAAAAGTTACAGCAGCACAAATTACTTTCACAACGAAATATAAACCAATAAATTTTCTACTACAAATCGACAAGTACAAATTCAACAATTGAAAACTTTCTACAAGAGTTAGTTTAACTTTAATGGCGCCTGGCCCACTCTGTCTCCAACAGCTCTATATATCCATTCTTACCGCTATTTCAGAGTAATGAGTCCAGTCCTCACTCGAAGGGCCAATCAAGCTAAATGGCTATAATTGGTTCAGGTGTAAAGTTCCCAAAAAGCTGGCGTTCCTTAGATCTTCAGCAAGAATTTAAGAGGTCATAAATAAAATTCGAAGTAATCTCCTAATGGGCTGCAATAAAATTTGGTGAGGGGGTTACTTTGTTGGAGTTATGGCAGCCTATAGTTCCCCAGTTGTTTTATAAGAAGAGTGGCAAACAAGCAGATGGCCCGCCTGATGGTAAACGGTAACATCCACCTATGGACACCTGCAACACTAGCGGTGGTGTTGATACTGTTCTGTACTAAATAGCAGAACTATTTAGTACAGAACATAACCTACGCAGATATCCTAAGAATTATTTTTATTATAAGAATCATTACAAGGCCTATGTCCAGCAGTGAACGTCCTATGGCTGATGGATGGATGATGAAGAATCATTACATAACCCGGTGTCTAGAAATGGCAAAATGTGAAAATATAGAGTAAAATTGCATTCGCGTCGAAATGTTAAGTCTGATATATAAATTGTAGCCCTAAAATTCATGGCAATAAAACTGAGAACGCAGATAGATAACGTCACAGTTTTGTCATCAAAATGATATTTATTGTTTGAGGACATTTAAATTAGCCGCAGCAGTAAATCTCTCTCAAAATTTGAAATGTTGTACGACTAAAATCAAATCATATTTATTCATCTTTTTTCATAGGTTTGGTAGATAAAATGCTTCCAATTTTTTTGCCATAACTTAGTTTCAAAAAAAATTAGGACGTCATATTTTTGTTAGTCATTTGTTTTATTTTATTTTGACAATGACTTGACAAAGACTGGTATGATAAAAGTGGTAGTGAGATCATAATGATGAAAGAGATGTCGCCGCCAACTATCTTAATCAGCCGTTCAATTAAAAGCCTAGCCTTTTCTCTAATCGGCGCCGTTCAACTAACTTCCTGATGATATTCAGCCATTCAATCAAACCGCTAGGCAAAATAGCTTGGATCGACAACGTTGACTACTTGCCTAGCCAAGTCATGTAAGTAGGGGTGGTTACGGGCTGTTATAAAAAAACACGATCACGAAAGCTTCTAAGCGAACCAATCCAAGTAGTATTTACTCTGTTAATTTAAATCTAATTTAAATTAATATAAATTAATAACTATTTTAGACCTAAGAAATGTTTCTTAGGTCTAAAATAGTTATTTTGGCAAATAATCGCCCTATAGTATAAATGGCCTCAGCATCAGTTAGCCGGTTTATTAAAATTCAATATAATAATTAAATATTCGATATTCGAAAATAATAATAATATTCGACTCAACAGCTGAATATCATTCAAGAAGCTAGTTGAACGGCGCCATTTAGCAAAATGGCTAGCCTGGATTGAGCAAGTTGGCTGCGTCAGAGATATGATTACTTTCCCCCTTATTAACAAACGCTATATAGCTTCGGAATATGTGTACAGTGCTTTGTCTTTGAAATGAAATGAAATTGAAATGAAATGAAATTTATTCACTAAAAATAGGGTATTACAATGGTCTTAGTTATTTAAAATAATTATGTATATAATATAAATATATATATATATATATATATATATATATATATATATATATATATGTATAATAATTAAGTAATCTTTTTCTATCGAATTAAAAATTAAAAGAAAGATAACTATCCCGAGAATATAGCTACGATTAATAATGATCAATTAATGATGACGATGATCTTCAAAGTGACGCTTGATAATAAAATTATAAGTAAGTACTTACTTTTAAAAAATCCAATACTGTTAAATATTTTTAGATTTATAATCTTTTCCTCCCACAATTTCTCTATTATCAGATTTACATGTGTTTTTAAAACTATTTTAAATAGAAAATAAACCTGTTCAAAAATGATTTTAAACATCTACAAAGTTAAGTAACAGCGTATTAACAATTTAAACCATAAAGCAACACGCTCCAGTATCTAATATCCATCTTGTAGCGCTATACCCGGTTTAATTTAATTTCCCTAAGAAAGCGTGCTCGCGCTCCCGCTGGGTTTCAGACCGGATTAGTCTAGATTACTAGGTAGCCTGTCGCCTTACTACCTAGGTCCTAGACGATATTACCACCCATTATGTCTCGCCGCCAAATCCCGCCGGAGAAATGGCGTGCGTTTTAATCATCCACTCTGTCTAATAAATGAGGAATTGGTGGTTATTTCCTATTATTTTCTAAAGTTGCCTAAAAGTCTCGCTTAAAGTGATAAGGCTGCCGGTTGTTACACTACAGTTTAAGTGATATTCTTTTTCTTTGTACTTTTGTATCTGTTTGTGTATTATTCGATGTTATTTACTTTCTTCAAATATTTTACAAGGTATGCAGAACCAAACAGGCTCTTATATTTGTCTAATCTTCTGATTGATATTCTAGTCTATAATAAATTAGAAGAATTCGCTTCGCCGCTAGCTAGGAAAATGAAACGCGTTGCGTCCTAACAGATCTGCTACAACGCAACGCGTTTCATTCTCGTCATAATCCACGAAACAAGTTATAGCTAAAATCAATTACTAGTTGAATCAACAGCGAATTTTGAAAAACTATGTAGAAAATACAAAGTACTTCACGTACTACACATGTGTAACTTGTGTTCTTCAAGAAGGTACAGTCACTTCTCCGTTCACACTAGTAGAGAATCTAGCAAAAAGAGAATAAGCTAACTTGGGGGGGGGACAGCGACCTACCGAGTGAGAGGCTTAGTCGATTCTTGTTGAGTGAACTTTCAGATTTCCATAAAACTTCCGGACACATTGTAGTGCGTCAAATAAATAGGAAGCATCATTTTAAAGAAGCACGCCACTGAGAGGGTAAGTGGCGCCATCATCAGGATAAACGAGCTATAATTTGGATGGCGCACACCGGTGCTGCGACCCTTCTGTCATATCTAACTGGATATAAATGGGGCCAGCGCATGTTTGGAAAATACAACTTTCCATGCTCCGGGGATAGAGGGGCATCTGTAAAAAATTGCAATAGTTACTCTGTTGTTTGTTTTTGTTCGCGACACCCTCAGAATATTCATAGATTGAAGATTCAAAAAGATGCAGAGTGGAACCGATACATCTTTTCACGAAGATAAAATGCATGCCTACTAAGGCTTTTAATTTAACTAAGCAGAGAATATTCTTTGGGTAATTTATCGATCGTCATCGTAAGACTTAAGACATTCAAAATATTTAACGCAGATTTAGATATGAAACTAAGCGTAACATACGGTTCGTTTTCTACTTATACCATCTAGAAACGCCATCACAGGCTTAGATGAAACACATTCCACTCACCGCGGCGCGGCGCCGAAAACTAGTTGGAAAGTTGCTCATTGAACAGCCGGAATGGTCTATCAGCGATGACTCGACCCGCACCAAACTTCCCGTTTTTGCGATCCGCACGAAAAAGCGAGAACTTGAAGCAAGTTGCAACAAAGCCAGCTCGAAAGTTAGGCCTGTTACTGGCGCCCATCTAGTCACCGAGCTGTGTCTGTAGAGTTTTTAATTTCGTTCCGCAGCCACTCGCAGCAAACCTCGTTACAAGTTTAAATTGGCATTTCTCGGAGTAATGCTTAGACGCCAGTGGTAACTTCCCTCCGGTGTGGTGTCTCCATCGTCGGCTAATTCTTATTTAAAATGTATGAGCCGGTAACAGAGTTTGGAGACGGAGGCTCGTGTCACGTACCGATAGAGCCATGGATGACTCGGCACACTTTCGCTGCCACTTTTACTTATCTTGTAAGCATGACTGATTATTAAGCTGTGATTTGGCACATTTATAGCGCGCCTGTGCATTTCTATTAAAACCATTAGGTACTCTTTTACGCAATTAATGCATAAGACTCAAGCCCACTTAATTTGTAGCATGTCAGACGGAGTTTTTTCAATTTCGAACTCAAAAGACTACATTTCATAAAAGAAACTTCAACCATTCATAATTCCTTAGAGTATTCCAGTCAACCGTCTATTTAACCTTTCAAAACTGCGGCACGTAACACTATTCCTAAACTAGAAGCAGTCAGATGCCAGTTCGGAACTCGCGAGGACGCTACAGCATGTTACAAAACAATCCAGATGGTAAGAAAGCGTCGCGCGTGATCTGAAACTCAAGGATGTAGTTCACTCAACTCGCTTGGAATGGCTAAGGATGTACAACCTTGATCTTTCTATTATGGGACATGTCTAGCTCTCGCTCTGATGGAGATGTCACCGTCAATGTAACAAGAAGTGTGATTTCTTTGTTCGTTTCTTGAAGAAAAGAGTATCGTCAAAAATAATGACATAGCTTAATCACAAACATAATTTTTACAAACTTTGTAAAAATTGTGCATGCAGATATTTCCAATGTACGTGTATAAGCAAATGTCTCACTCGATATGATTTCAATATCCCATTACACTACCGAGCACTAAACGCAGGGCAAGAGAAATTGTCTTCCTCACATTCGGACATTCTCATTCAAAATAATTGCAACGATAGTGACTCTAGAACATTCTCTCAGAGATCCAAAAAGTAATTGAGTACGTTCTTAATTAGTCTGGCCAAAGCTTAATAGTGCAAATAGTGCATAATTTGCAAACAGCTCCGAGGCTAGTGAGAGAATTAACGAGGGCTCCTACTTTAATTATAGCAATTCATTAACTCTTAGATGTGTTAAATGGAGAAAAGAACAAGTTTTCGATGTGGATTAATTGTTTAACAGACAACAGTTTGTCTGCTTTTGTAGAGAGATTAAAAAGAACAATTAAACTGGTAAGATTGCATTTGCGCTGTCGCAATTAATTTGAAGCGATGAGCTACTGAGGGTACGTGTGATTTTGTAGAAGACTAATCACTCTTCAGATACAAATTTATTTGGTGCTCTACTTGCTGATATTTGATAGATTGTGATTCAATTAGATTTAAAATATAATCTATGACTCTCGAGCTAGCTTAGTTTCGGTATTGTACTCATTTTTTTGTTCACTACTAAAAAAATCCTGACTGTCCTTGTTTTTGTCAACTAAGTTTCAAAAGTCTGGCGTCAACTCATAATTAATAGCAAGTACTTGAACTAACTCACGAAACCCAAAAGGCGAAACCTACGAGGCACTCAAACTAGCAGTCTTGTTAACAATGAACTCTCCGAAAAGTAAACCAACCCATCCCAGAAGTTACGACCATTATCAAATTCAAATTAAAACCTCTTTTCCACCAGCCAACTTTGATAGACTACAAAAACCTTAATTTCATGGCTCATGAAGATCCCCAGCACATTTCGGGGCCGCAACATCAATTTTGATCGTCCAAAAAGGACATATTTATGTACGTCGAGTGGGTTTTCGCAATTCTAAGATGGCCATCGTACGTGTTTAGACTTCGGGCCGGTTGCCATCTGTAAACCCCGTGTAACGGTTTTAGATCATCCTGTATAAAGTCCGTGTCCGTGCCGGCATTGAAAATAAGTTGCTTGGTGCTTGAATGACTTATGATGGAGCGATGCATACACAATATTTTTGGGCTAACCTTAAAGTGAAATCTTAGGAAGTACCGCCTCTAGCAATTTTGGTTGACCTGAAAAGAGTGTATAGCTTATTTCATCCATTCGTTGCAGCTTGGTTAACGTTACGTAAACCGTGTTGATTTTAACATCACGTATGTTCGACATCTCATCTATGGGTAAATTCGTATCAAATTATGCGCGGAGATCGGTTCCCCGCTATAAATACCAACCTATTAGGTACAGTGAGACATTGAAACAATCAAATGAAAATGTTCACTGATAGGTACAGACAAGAAGCAAAGTTGAACTTACTCTAATTTCTACTTCCCTGAATTTTGACATCATAACAGCATTGTATAAGAAATGAATAAATTATACTGGACGCCATTAACATATTAAAAGCAGTTTCCCTGAATTAATTAAGAATTTTTACGCAAAGGAACAAGAATTTTTCCTCAATTATCCTCATAAAGTGTCGCTCTTTTAAGACGTGTTTATTACTCGACGATTATAATATTATTACATTTTCTTCTTGTGATAAATATAAAAGCACCTTTATTATGAACTTTCTTGTTGCGAGTCAGGAGACGTTTTTAATATTACGTTTTCGTTGGGTAATTATAATTGTGAATTATAAGTGGTAGGTTGCTTATCTTTTTTATAATTAAACAAAATATTTCGTTATAAGGGTTCTTTAATTTGACTGTCTTTATTTCGTAATTAAAAAGATCAGAAAAACAGGAAAAGTATTAAAAAAACAATATTATTGGAGAAAGAGAATTGTGTAAACATTGTTTAAATTTAATGTAAACATATTTTTTTTTGCATCTGCAATTCCCATTATCAGCTCACTTCAGAGCATCTGGCATCTTCTGGGGCTCATCAGCCTGGGTTAGTAAACATTGAAACATTTTTTAATTGGCACAAGTAGATTTACATTCGTATTTTTTACATATTTTACTGATATTATCTTGTGTAATTTTCAATGCAAACAATTTGTTGTAAATAAAGCGTCTTTTCCATGAGCTCCGAAGCTGTATCGCGAGAATCCTTTGAGGTATCGGGTAGGAGAGGAGCGTGACTGAAAATAACGACATAGCGAATGGCAAACGTTAACTCGTTATGGAATTTATTCGTTATTTGCGGTGGCTTGCGGATTCACCAGCTGCCCTACAGAAACCGGTTTTTTTTTTTGGTAATAATTAGCTTACGTATTAACAACAACAACAACAACAACAACTCTTTATTAAAAACATAAAATAATTACAATAGTACTTAAATAAGGCTTAACTAAGTTTTTAATGGGCGGCCTTATCGCTCAGAGCGATCTCTTCCAGGCAACCTGAATGGACAGGAACATTTATCAGGAACATTAATCCAGGTTATAAACCGTTTCTGTGCGAACTTTTAACCTAATCCCTTCAGCCATTTTTGCACAATTGAGTAACAAACATCCAAAAATACAAACTTTGGCGTTTATAGAAATAGCAGGACATAATCTGTTGTTTTTTTTTTTTTTTTTTTTTTTATGTAGAATAGGTCGGCGTTTGACCACCAACTCGCCTGATGTTAAGCGACGTTGTGGTCTAAGATGGAGCACGACGACCTAGAAGGTACTTATTCACTCTAGCCTTGAAGTTTTGTAGAGTGAAGAAGTACAAAAACGGCAGTTGAGTGAGGCGCTACAAGTGCGCCACTGCTCAGACCCGTCTTCGGAACGGTTACACCGGACAACATCCCGAAACACGACTAGGTCATTTCACGGCATGGCTTGGTCCGGTGGGTGGTAACTAGCCACGGCCGAAGCCTCCCACCAGTGAGGAGTGTTGTTTGTACTCTGAACATCCATGATGCTGGGTTCTCACATGACGAGAATGTTCTCTGGTCTGAGAGCATTGAAATGAGAACAGGTACCATCTCCGATCAGATCTATGTAAGGAAGAGTACCGTATAACAAAGGCACTACGAACAGAGGCCTTATTTTCTAAGCATAATGACAATGGTCATCGTGTGCCATCCTGCTCGCGCAAACACCTTTCATCATACGAATGAGCGTAAGCCATGTGCTCATGCTAATGTCGAGATCATTGCCATTGACACGATGAGCATTGCCAACAAAATGAAGAGGCAGCTCAAAACATGTTGCTAAAAGCAATTATTCGTAAGATCTGCACTGGCATTGCCTGCTTTGCGCCTCGAGTCTACTGGCGAGTCGTTTAGATACGTGCACATTCGTGTATACATAGAAACAAATTGTTACAGCCAGTGCTGTTTCAGTCTGGGTTAGGATTAAATTAATTATGTAATTTTGGACATAATTTAATTTCAGGTACAAGATCGGGAGACACAAATGTAAACTTAAGCTGCTTAGGGCGATTATCGTCTTGACTACGGTCATTTTAATTTTGGGACCAAATCTGTGGCTGTTTTGCTCAGCGCTCGTTCGGCACTTACTAAAACTAAGCTAGCAGAACACATCTTAATCATATCATAACATAAGAGTAAAACTCGTAACTCACATTCTCTAGAGCTTGAATAATATTCAAATATCAAAGTCTAAAGCGCACAAAGTCTAGAACATCTGTCGCCTTATTTTCAGGTCCATCGGGAGAAGAACTTGTGCACTAAAACATTACGTTTTCCCATTTACTTACAGAGACGCGCTGGACTATATTTTGAGCTGTCAGAATGCACTTAGGTGGGTTCTCGGGTTGTAGACAAAACCAGTACTTGGTAGGGATGGATGAGATGAAGGTTAGTCGGATTTACTGGTACCGAACATAGCAATGTTTGGTCGGATCACTGCTACTAGCTAGTAGTAGTTTGCTTCGAAGGGAAACCTTACATGTTTCCATAACTCTCTTACTTTCAACTTTGCACAAATTCAAACCTAAAAGTTGTATTTGCATGAATTACTTAGCTGCAAAATTTTATGAATATGGGATCAACGATACTCAAGTTATCGCTGAACAAACAAATGCCGAGATGTCCCAGTTGGCTCTGAGACCTCACTTAGCTTAGTCAATAAGGATAACCATAACCATGGCGAAGTAAGCGGTTGTGTTAAGCTTTCAAAAAGACCTATGTAACAGTTTTTTTAGGAGATTATTGATTAAATGAAGAAAAGAAAAGTTTAAAATTATCGGCTACTTAAACCTATGCTGTAAACTTAATTTCCATTGCACTAACGTAAGTTTTTGTTTTATTTGAAATTCCAATTGAATGTTTAGGCGGATTCGCCTAAACAAACTTTATATGTAACTCTAAAACGAAACCAATACAAAACATTAAAAAATTAAAAATATACACAAATCAACGAAACTCATGGAGACATTTGAAACAACATCTTTTGATTTTATTGTTGGAATGGTCAACATCAAATTTAAAAGTTGTTGTTTAAACAACAACAAAATTAAGTTTCCGGACCTCCACTCATCTCTAGCTCCAGATATGAGTAGCACACTTACCTGTCACATAATATTCTTGGCTTTCTAACTTTGTCTGAGTAAAAATAGAAATGAATTAGACCGTCGCTTTTATGTCTGTCGTTTCTTGGGCAAGTAGTGAACCTAAATTACAAATAACTTTATATTTTTAGATAGCACTCCGTAATAATGTGCCTGCGAGTAAATTTAGCTAATTTCGTTTTTATGTTTATTGTTTTTTTTTTAATTAAGTAACGTAAGAGTTCATTAACTTCATTTCGAGAAAAGAAAAATTTAATTTTTGCAAGACAATTATTAGGAAACTTAACTAAGTATTTTTCAAAAATATTTAATCTCTCACCGTTTTCGTGTAAGCACTAAGTTGGCTTTAAAAAGTGTATTTACGTCAAAATGTGAATTTAGTAAATTTAGACTATGAAAACTCGGCACTGTGGGAAATTTAAAATCTCTACACAAGTTAAAAGAAAGTCGCTTTTAGTGTCTATCTATATATCCGCTAACTCTTCCTAAACCTGATTTTGATGCGGCTTTTAGCATCAGTTTGATAGTATTTTACGAATGTTGTATTATAGGTACGAAACCGGGGCGAGTCGGTAGTAAATGATAAAATAAATAACGCTACTTGATTTCCCTCATGGTATAATAATATACTCCGCCAGGCATGGCATTCTGAGTCAAAAATGGCCACGTGGGAAACACTTAGTGACGTCAATCGGTGCTTAAGCAAGACAGAAATGAAATATGTCATTCATATACAACAAGTTCGAAAGAGATGAATGACGATGATGCGTGACGTCATTACGTGCTGGCTCTCGTAATGCTAGACCTTGTTTTTTTAGACTTGGAAGATATTTAAATTCATCATTAAACATGTGTCCGATCGGAAAACGAACGTGGAAACCCCCTGTTTAAATGAAACATTTGCACTCTGATTAGGCTAGGAACATACGTTAAATGCGCTAGTAGATAATGTTTTCGAATCCTGTATTACTTAAATTTGAAACAATAAATACTCAGAGCTATTATTAAATTAGTTAGGTACTTTTTGCGCTAAGTACTAGTGTATTATTTTGAGAAGTAAGTAGGTATTTTACAACTAAACTACCTAATGTATTTAAACCGTTAATATCCACCTCATTCTTGATTCAAAAAGAAACAGCCACATTTAACAGCACACCAGCTCCACTGTAATAATGTCACACTGCGAAATTTTGCCATTATCGGAACATTTGCACGATGCTGGCAACATTTGGTACGTTACACAGTTCAGTTTATCGCCTTTCGTCATGCGAGACCTAAGTGGCTACAGAATACTAAGAACAGTTAAACTAAAACTGTCGAACTAAAATCAACATAGCAGCAAAAAAAGGTTAGCTTAATCTTTATTTTAAATTAAAATGCTCATTCGGCAATCAAAAAAAAAAACACTTGTGTTGTTGAATTTTAATAACACGCTTTTGGTTATACACTCGTGGAAATGCAAAACTCATCTGTTTTCACCCTCTGATATCGAGATACCTATAGTAAGATACGGGTACAGATTCGTAGAGGTGCTACGAATCGTAGCAGACTACCCGTCGTAGCTCTACTAACATTTGAACAAATAGCACTACGATTTTTATCTTTTCATATATTTAGCCTCAGTTTCGCAGTAAATTATACTTTTCTATACTTTCAATAAACACAAATTTCTGTTGACTCAAATTTGTTTTAGTAAAAAGTCGTTTTAAAAATACCGTATTTCTTCGCAAGTAATTAAGTACCACACTATCTCACAGAGTAGGTATAATTTAACAGTCCGGTTGCCCACATGAGCTGAGCAGAGGTTCACTAATGGCTAATGTCGTGCAGTGCCGGTTCAGTGCCTGAAATTAATTGGTATGATGCTCATTACTTGTTATGAAACTTCGCCAAAATCCTTACCACATACAATATGTACCCTAATGAAGAGAACTTGGTGTGAATAGCTTGCTTTATTAATCCGATAGACATTTTGTGGCGTATTCAATCAGGTTCAAATGAAGTGAAAATTTCAGTAGCTAGTTTGAATGTACTCGCATGTCTTATGGGTCCTTCGGAGCTGTGAAGTTTGCATACAAATGTAGTCGAATTTCTAGGAAATAGTTTATTTGATTGTGTTGTGCAATTAAATAAACTACTTACATCTTCTTCGGTACAGTTATAGTTTAAAAAAAAGCCCTATAGAGAAAATAGACTTTTAAAAATATCCGCGTTTGAAAGGGATAAATAAAAATTTGAATAAAAAGTTAGGTGCATGATTCGCTTTTAAATTAATTCATAACACAAGAAAAAATTCTAGTTATCTAAGAATAATTATACAAGTACGCAAGGCACAAAATGGTTGAAATTGAAATTTGTCATTGTAGATTACTTTAGTCTCATCAGTACATACCATGTCTTGTAAGAAAGTCATTTTAGTAAAAGAAACTTGTGAAAGTGAGCTTGTTAAGGTTTTTAACAAACTTAACACTGAAAGAAAAGTTTTCTAGAAATTGTATTATGTTTTTATGTGTAAACTTTCCTGAAACCAATTTACCTTTTCAAGAAATATATATTATAATTCCAATGTTAGAGATCTTAACAAGTGGGTCTGATAAAAAAAAACCCTGACCGCACACCTATCTCCTTACATAGGTGTGCGGTCAAGTTTTTTTTTTTTTTTTAAACTTTGAGTGTCCTTACACTCAAAGTTCTTACGATAAGTATTACGTTTCCTTAGCTATTCAATTCCATCCAACCGTTTAAAGATACGAGGTAACAAATAATATACAAACAAATATCCATAGGAACATATTATTTACTCGAGTACAACATACGCTCCCTTTTGGCAGTCAGCTAAAAGATAAGCGCGGAAAACATTTTAGCACACCATAAACAGTGTAAAATTTCTTAAGTTCTATAGATACAATATTGGCTTTTTTTTGTCCAACCAATGATTTCCACAATATTCAAAACATATCTTTCTGTATGAACACTGTACCCTAGTAGAAATAAGCACCAACACGGACCTAGATCGGCTAAGTCTAGATAATTCTCCGGAACTGTTACCCCGAACCACTCTAATGGACGGCTGCTTTCAAATGCATTTAGCAAACCAATTATGTTTGTTATTTTAAGGAGCTCTCATTCCATTACATAGCTATTGAGGTTTGATGGAGAATTCAGTCTAATTTGGATAAGTAAATGCAGTAGCTAATGCTTGCTCAATAGTACCTAGTGATTTTTATTTGTTCTGAATGTAGTTTTGTTAATTTTTGGTATCAAGTGAATGGGGTTGTGTTCTGCGATTCTATACAACTATACTAACAAGATACTAACAAGAATAGAACAATTTAGTAAATTGTTATTAGAACAATTTAGTAAATTGTTCTATGCTTGTTTAAAAGAAGGCTGCCCCATGGCAGCCTTCTGGTATGCCTTTTCATGGCATACTGAGTAGCACTTTCTGCCCATGCAGAAAGTGCTACTCAGTATGGGAGAGACAGCTTTTGATTGCAATTTTATCTAGAATAATACGGCGCGCGAAAGAAGCTGAGACAACAGAGCGAACAACTACTTGATGAATCCGTTCAATGTAACCCCTTCCTAATTTCGGATATATTCAAAGCTCATTTTTTTCCTGACGATATTTTTACAAAAAACCTAAGATATTAAGAGATACGGCTTATTTTATTGTACACTAGCTGACCCGGCAAACTTCGTACCGCCATTTTATTCTTTAATTCTTTCATAAGAACCTTCTCCTGACAATAATAGACACAACATTGAAAGAATTTGCGAAAATGATCCATCCGTTCACGCGAGATGCGATGACCAAGGGAAATAGAGATTCATTTTTATATTTAGAAATAATCAAGTTTTATTATAATCTGGTACATAGTTTCCGAAAAAATCGACGTGTGCGTTTGTATGAAAATATGAAGCATTCTTGAAAACTGGCGTAATCTCAAATAGCAGAGCTTAACAAGGCTAGCGATCGTAAGCTGTTGTTTAAAATTGTATTCGATAATTGCTGCGCTCTTCGTTTTTTTTTTATCCAAGTTATTTGAAATATCTACTCGTATTATATTATTGCTAACTACAAAAACGAGTATGTTATACTCGTACTCACTTATTATAAATCTTAGTTCTAGATAATTTAGACTTTGTGATTTGTTGATACGGCCTGCTTGCTCAGCTCCAATTCTTTGTTATCATCATGTATCCTTTAGCCTAAATACTGTGATATTCCATAATCTATCACACAGTGTATATCTCAAGCCATTTGCAGCAAGTTTCATTATTCTCAGGTGAGTCGAGGAAGCGACGGCGAACCTGCTAAATATAATAAATAGCTCCACGCCAGATTTGACGGAGGTAAACGATGGCCCTGTCAAAGTCAACAAAAGAGATCCATCATTATTGGTCCTTTGCCTGTGCCCATGTAATTTCCAACAATGGAACTGTGTACTTTTATAAGAATATTGAAAGTATTCTAGAATGATGCCTTAAAAAGTGACCAGAAAGGAGGATGCCTTTGACGGCTGACCAAGTGCAATCGCTTCGAAAAGATTATATTTCTTCAATCGCTAACGCTCGCACTTTAGCTGCTGATTTGACGAGTTGACAATAACTTTCTTTCTACGTCCATGATTATTTTAGTCTACTAAGCTTGCCTACTTACTATTTTTGTACTATTGCATTGATACATTTTTGTAGGGAGTTGGGAGATGAAACTAGCTTATTTGGTAAAGGAAATTGAGCGTTTACTTGAGTCGTTGTAGTTTCAAGTAGTGAACTAAAAAGATGTATTGTTAGGATTTGGAGAAAATTACGTTCTGTTTAGAGCTAAGATCGTACTTCAACTTTGTTTAGGCAAACCATGGCGATAGTTGCATCCCTCATCAATATGTAACTCTTAACCATTGTTTCGTTCCTTATTGTTGCAGTCCTTACTGTTTCTACATTTTAAAACCAACTAACTGTACAGTAGCTACTCGTAGCATTAAACCCTAAATATCTTGGTAACCAAAACCATTTATCACAAGTGATTGTTCTGAAGTAGAGTTAAATAACAACTTACCGGCTACATTTCGCGCTGCGGTAAGGAAATCACGGAACCGCCAAGCGAAAATATAAACTTTAAAGTGTAAACGGAATTATCAGAAAGCAAGGAGGTTAATTTAAACATTGGCTGTGGCACAGCTGGTGCCAATTACCGCGGTGGCTCGTTAAACACTCCCCGAGCGTTCTGCTTGCCTGGTACTCGGGCCGCGAACTCACTACTGCAAATATGCTCTTTAAATACATAAAACTCAAACAACTCTGTAAACTGCGTTTTATCCCTTTTCGGGAGTTTTTGGGAAAACATCGACAGTGAATTTTAAGTGTTATTTTGTACACTACATACGTCCTTACCTCCAGTATAAAAACAGATAAACTGCAGATACGTATCAACTTACGTACCTTAATTAGATAGAGCAGTTACTTTACTTTGTAATTTTATATTGTGTGTAAAATCATTTTATGCTTAGGTACTGATAATACTGACACGGCAAATAATACTGACAAACAGCCTAGACACTCAAGAAAGAGAACAACATCAAATATTGAGACTTTCAACCCAAAATCCAAGTTTCATAATAGAACGAAAGAAAGCAAAACATTTTTAGAAACATTTATCAATTCTTTTGACGTCGAAAAACCGTTTGAAACGTACTCGCTAACACAGAAATGAAACAGCCTCGAGTGGAACGTTGGTACAAACATACCTAATATTAAAAACTTGTGCAAACAAAAAAGCATCTTTATCAGACAGAAGCGAGAGTTCATCAAACTTTCCTCTCCGTCCTCAATTTACTCTCAGACGAGTCCAATCGAAATTCGTTCAATTTTTTTACATAATCGCTGATCGGATAGCACTGATATTCGCGAGACAACGCCGAGAGGCGAGAGACGAAGATACGAGAGAAAAGCAGAATTGTAATAAACGGTTTATCGAAGAAATCAGGCCCCGGAGACACGGGAATTAAGGCCCCGCTAATGAGATGTTGATTGCATCCACTGCTTCGTTTGTCGCCTATTTTGCATTTTCTTATTTCGCTTTTTTCCTTTCCTCAGTTTCCTCGCAGCAATTGTTGAAATGCAGGATGCATCTTTGAAGAGCTTTCCCGGTATTTTAGTGCTGATTTTGTGCAGTTAATTAAGTTTTGCGATTTTCTTTTCAACGATAGGAATTAAGGATATCCTACTTTTTATTATAAATGCGAAATGTTGTTTATTGTGGAAGCAACTTAATTCCTGCTGGATTAACACGTAGGTTACTTTTCAACTGCGGGTAAAATTGCAGGGCGCAACTAGTATAAATAGATTCTATAATAAACGAACTACTTAGCTGCTGCAAATAAGAAAGTAGGCTTTCTGGGAATTGGACTTCAGACTTTGTATTAGAAAAACAGATAAATGAACGACAGAGCATTGAAAGACTACAAAAGATCCAGACTTAAGCAATAGACATTTTGGAAGATATTTCTTTTTTTTTTCTTATTGAGTGACCAAAACTTTGTCATTTCACATTTCTTACATAATGAATTACGAGAGTACCTATCCAGCCGGTGTATGCTGAGTCGAATACCGTTCAAACTTGTAACATACTCTCTTATGTACTTATCTCAAGTTTTTGTTTACAATAGACTTACTGTGACATTTCCAGGAAATTCTGCTGTTCGTGTTACCTACCTATATCCAGCCTACATGTCATATCATCGTCAGCTGAAGGATGTCCACTGCTGGACAAGTCGCTCAAGGATCTCCACAAAAGCTAGTCTTGCGCTTATATGTATACTCATCTTACGGGTTTCTTACGACATTTGCAAGATTGTCGTTAATCCAAAATCCAAAAACAAGGTACTAGACCTTCCGAAGCTCCGAAAGTTGACACCCGACTACGGCACTTGTCATCGTCATTGTCTCTTTCGAACTTATTGTATTTACTTATTCTCGTCTTGCTTGTTTATCGATTGACATCACTGCTTGTCACCCATGTGACCTTTTTTGTCTCGAAACGCTATACCTGTCGAGTATATTACTATACCATGGGTCAACCGAATCAGAAATGACGACATCTGTAGGCGATACTGTGGTTTCGCTAGATCAGAAGAATTCCCAAACTAAAATTGACTGCCTCGGTGGCTCAGTTGGTAGTCAACCTGCCTTCTGAGCTTGGGGCGTGGGTTCGATTCCCACCTAGGGCAAACATTTATGTGATGAACATTTGTGTTTGTTCTATGTCTGGTTGTTAATATGTATTTAAAAATATCTAAGTATGTATATCAGTCTCTGGCCGCCATAGTACAAGGTTTGCTTAGTTTGGGGTCAGGCGACCGTGTGTGGAAGTGTCCCGAATTTATTATATTATTATTAAAATTTCAGTGGACCGGGCCGGTCACAGTTCGTAGGCAAGCTAAACGAACAGACAATGTTTTATTAGCATCAGTTTGTCCGTACTGCACATATACAATTTGCTTATTTCTCGCGGCCGGCGTCTGTCCTCCCCACAGGTCGCGTTCCTCAACCGATTCTCGTGAAATTTGTTATAAGCAGGGTTTCATACTGTTTTTTTTTTTTGCCGAAACAGTACCTATTTGGATTTTTTTCAAAACGGCAATATGATTTTTCCCCAGCAATTTTGAAAAACAAGAACAACATCAAAATTTCAAGAGAATCGGTTATGCAATGCGAACTGTAGAGAGAAAAAATAGAGATAAGGACAGAATTCGGACGTACGAAAGCATTTTTATCGAAGCTGAAGCAAAGACGCTTCGCTCGCTAACGCTCACTCGGTCGGTTATACATAAACTTGGCGCCACAGAACCGTTATTATTTGAAATGAAAAATACCCTAGATCCAACGAAAAAACTTACCATCGAATTTGTAATATTAGTTAGGATTAGGATGCGTGAATATTTGTTTCTTTGTTACGGTTTCACGGTTTTACTCAACCGATAATCATGAAATTTTGCATACACGTTGTCAAGGGTTTTTCTGTAAAAGGACATGATACTTTTCATTAACAATAAATTTTTTTTTTTTTTT